>CM060843.1:42394368-42994368 GCA_030762175.1 Metallyticus violacea | reverse complement strand
GAGCGATATATGCGGGGAGAGATGCACTGTAACTCTCAAGCGAAACATTAAGCATATACGCTTGCACCTATTCAAACACGTAAGGCGGTCCATTTTCTTTGCGTTAACAAAAATAATGCATTAATAGTGAACAACGTTTTGCATTATATGATTTAGTTAGTGTATAACTTCACATAGATATGAATATATTAATTATATATTGATACATATAATGTACCTTAGCAACGAAAGAAAGAAACAAATATACGAGAAAAGTGATAGCTGCGTACGATGAGAATAAGGTGAGAAGGTGAGTATTCTCTGTCTACTGCAGGAAAATAGAAATAGATGAGACATACAAAAGTGAATTTGGATTATTTAGGCAAGAATGTGATACCCTGCAGCGTAGAGATTATTTTTAAACGAGAAAAGAAATTCCTACATGTCCAAATTTGTTATGTGCGGTTCGAGAAAGAAATGAATTTCCCTGGGGGGGGGGGGGTACACTTTCTGAGAATATTTGTTAAAAAATGGATACAAATGGAAAAAGCGTCAATATTTAAGGAAAATATTAGAATTGAAAAGCCAAACACATTGGAACGCGCTGCAGGTATCTGAGAGCAATTAGCGGCTTTAGTGAACAAAGTCGTTTTATAGTATATGAGATATAGAGACGAAGAATGCTGACAAAGTGAGTCAACCATGCATATTGACTAAGGCAATTCCGGTAACCGTCAAGGCTTTATAAAGAATACATCCGTTAATAATTTCCCCAGTCTTTCCTGCATATTAACTTAAGCCTATAAATGTTCAATCTTTTCTAAATGTATCATGTACAAGTACTGTTAAATATACGTACGAATATGATAGGGACGCTACCCATGAACAATGCGCTTTTCTGACACTATTATGTTAACATATTCCTCTAAATAGCCATCTCTCCAGCACCCAGCTGTACTACGTTGTCCGACACAGTGACAAGATTTTTCAAGAGTCATTTTTGAAACCAAACCTAAGATTCGGCATTCATCTTGTTATGTGAATCAATCGCAGATTCCTCAATATTTTTAGAAGATAATTGCAAACAACCCTCAACCCAGTCTTGACTACAGGCAGCATAAATAACATGATTGGCTTTCCATTGGATAGGGCAGCTTGAAGACAACATGAACAATAGATATCGTCTGAATCTTTTCTCACCAAATCATTGTGTCATACCAACTCTCGTCTAGAATAATTATTTGTTAATCTTCTTGTTGAAATGATTTAACCTTTGCAAGTACTAATGCCTTCACGACATTATTCTTGCCGACTTCATTAAAACTGGTATTTATTGACCGAAAACGGAATCCAAGTTTTAGTGATAAGGTGATTACGATAAGCCTTTTGTCTCTTGCACTCTCTTTGTGAATACTTTTCAATTATCTCTGCCTTTACAGATACCGTTTTGAAGCTAATCTACAGATAGGTATTTATTCATATCACAGATGCATTTTATAACATTGCGTGAAATGTTTTTGCGGTTAAATGAACTCTCAAATTCTTATTTTGTGTTTTAATGACGTTTGGGGTTTGCATTAAAATGCAACATAATAAACTATGAGTACGACAGCATTAAATATATGTGAAAATGGAAGTTGTCCATAAATTAACTTTCTTAACAGCGATTTTTTTTCTTTATTTTATATTTTTTAGCTTATAAAAGGTTATAGAGATGTAGTCTCTCACCAAAATGCTCATACCTTCACAAGAAATACACATTGCGTGAAAGAGTCCTCATTCCCAATATAATCGGAAATTGAGTTTGCGGACAAGAAGTCACTGCGTAATTAGCTCGCCACCATCCGAGGGAAATCATGTTGGGGAGTCGGAACTGATAGCACGCACTTTTTGCTTTTTACTTTTATTAGAAGTTAATATTAATTTTATATTCGCCATTACGGTAGATGCTGTAAGTGCCTGATCCTCACTTGAAACATACTAAATCTTTTCGAAAATATTTTAAGACACTCGCCACAATCCATCCTGCCGAATATTGTAAATTTCCTACCGGATATTTTGTTTCAGTGCCTCCAAATGACATAGTTTGTTGGATACACTATGCATTTTAGTTTTCCCACAAATAGAAATTGTATAATTTAAATGTTGGAATGTAGGGGGCCACAAACCCCAACTAATATATCTAAGTCGATCCTGGTGGTGTAGTGGTAACCATACTTGTCTTCTAAACCCAAAGTCGCGGGTTCGAACCCGGCCAGGATCGATGTATTTTTTCGGGCGTAAAAATCGTAAGTATGGCTTCCTTCGGAAGGGAAGTAAAGCCGTGGGTCCCGTGTCGTACATTTACGGCACGATAAAGAACCTCAAGCCTGAAAGAGGGGCCTCTGAGCAAAATTTGTCGGCAGTTTCACACCCTAAAATAGAATGGGACTTGACGACCTGAGATGTTAAAGAGCGTCCTTAAATAAAAACAAATAAAAAATAATATATCTAACATCCCCCATTTTCTTCATATTAACGCAATGCAATGCAGGAGAGTTTCCCTAGCTGTCTGTGAAGTTGCACCGTCTTGCATAAAGTACCCACATTCTTCTTCTTCTTCTTCTTCTTCTTCTTCTTCTTCTTCTTCTTCTTCTTCTTCTTCTTCTTCTTCTTCTTCTGATGACGATGATGATGATGATGATGATGATGATGATGATGATGATGATGAAAAGTAGATTCAGTACCCTATTTATGTACCGGTGAACATTAAGGCATATTTATAAAACATGGGCTTAATGATGTGGCTCTCGCTAAAAACACACCACATGCCCATCTTTCGGTCATAAACAGAAATAAAATTCAGACTTGACAGTATCCTAGTACCTGTTGTTTTATAAGGTCAAATATCCTGAGAGTTTGAAATGAGCTTTTTATATGAAAATTGTTAGATTAGAACCTAGTAGTTCTTCATGCACATGACAATACACCAATCATAGGATTTCCTCTTTGCGTAGTTAACGGAATTTATAGTAGTAATTTTATATGAGTGAAGAAGCAGCAACCGATAGGCTTTATGCGCACCGCCGATAGAATTACCAACTTGCTGGGCTAATCTTATTAAATATTTTCGAGGACATATTTTAGATCAATCGCCCATTTCATCGAGTTTACCCTCAGTTAAACCTAATTGTTTTTGGTCCCGGCTTGTCAGTGCAAAAGCAGTGGATTCGAACTTTGTTCACCAGTCTGAAACTTCCCAATGGAAGTATTCCTGGAAATTTAGCACCAATTTCCCTCCTACAGTCCTTGTGCGATTTATTTTTGCACATAAAAATCATATAAATATTTTTTGTTCTAGCGTATTACTCAATCTACGCATATTTCACAACACAAACACACTAGAAAGCTTAACACGCACTTCCTAAAAGAGTTGGTGTGATATACACGACTGAGCACGCTCAGTTGCCTGAGTCAGTGGAACTTTAACTACAATCCAAGAATCGCATCCACTAGAGCCGAACCGGCTACTACTAGTTGTACAAACTCCGACTGCTTAGCGGAATATACACCTGGCATATTGACGCTCTAAACTCGTTACTACAATATAATAGTGATTCAAACATACCCATTTTTAATTTTCAATAGAGCTAAGGAATATCAGCGCGTATTGAATACTTTTATATTAGTGTTCTATGAGGGATTAGTATAATGTTTCATTATAAAAAGCCCTAATATTTCATTACGCAAGACAGTGTGTAATATATTTATAGCAATAAATTAATATTTCAAAAACTAATGGCAACTTATGGAATATGCGTTACATGTAATAACAGCTTGTATGCAGAATTTAATATTCAATTCATAATTGAAATACTTCGAAATTATTGTATAGCCTTACTTTAACAAATAGGAAAACAGAATATTATATTTTTAAGACTGTAGATGAGTATATACAAAGCAAACATCTTATTCAATATTTTTACATGTTAGATATTTCTTTTTCTTCATATTTTCCCCTACAGAGAACTGTTGAAGAACTCTATTGTTATATCGGAGATTTGCAGGGAATATGAGGCAGTGAGAATTGGACAGGTGCAGATTCGCCTTCATGTTTATTCAACCTATGCGGGAGTTGCCTATTTAAAAAAAAAAATGTTTTATTAATACAAGAAATTCGTCTTTCTCCATTATGAAAGCTTATTTACAAAATTCAGCAAGTAAATAACTATAATATACAGAATAAGCTTCGTAACTTTTTATAATTATGTGCATCATCTCTTAACAGTCACCACGTTGCCTACCATATTTGCCTCCTACACCCAAGAACGCGGGTTCGAACCCGGCCAGGACCGATGGAAAATTTCCGGCGTAAAAATCCTAAGTAGGGCTTCCTTCGGAAGGGAAGTAAAGCCGTGGGTCCCGTGTCGTACATTTACGGCACGAAAAAGAACCTAAAGCCTGAAAGAGAGGCCTCCGAGCAAAATTTGTCGGCCGTTTCACATCCTGAGTTGAATGGGACGCTGATGACCTGAGATGTTGAAGAGCGTCCATAAATAAATCAATCAAAAAAAAAAAAAAAAAAAAAACAAAACAAAAAAAACACGTTGCCCAAGGTAAAGTTGAAAACCATTTAGTACTACTTGACTTTGCAGCACTTAATGAACAACTCTCATATACAGGTATGCAGACTCCTTATACAGTCCCAAGCCCTTATATTATACCTTATTAAAGTAAGTATATCAAAGTAATGTTTTTAACGCCCATTTTTACTACTGAGGGACCACAGGCGGTGAACACTGGTGATACATGAAATGAAATGATATAGTGGAAAAGGATTTTTTTTAAGGAAGGAAACGTTCCAGGCCTTATTTTAAGGTACCTCCCCGGCATTTGCCAATTATGAAGACTGAGGAAAACCTGGAAAAAACCTCAGTCAGGGAGAACGCTCCTGGCGGGATTCGAACCCAAGACCTCCCGCTCACGAGTCTGCGCCTTAATGACTTCGGCCACCCGTGGCTGTATAAAAGTAATGTTTTCATATAAAATAACAACCCCACAGAATTTTATGTGCCTTTTTCCGGGACTATTTCTTCATTTAGGACACTTGATTTTTGCTTATAGAAAACAAAAGTAGATAATTCGTATTCAATATACTGTTAGAAAGTATACATCTATTTATATAACCTATGACCGATCTTATACAATAGCTGATGTAAAGAAACGTCTTTTGTCAAAATAACGGAGAAGTGTGAGGTTGTGAGTTAAGTTGGGAATTTCAGCGGTTAGTATGTTTAATTGCGGGTGTTCAGTGTTGCGATTATTAGGCTGTTCACTATTTGTTATTGTTGTTGTTTGCAACGTATCATTACTCATCCTCATAATTTTGATGATCTATCTCAAAACAGTCCAGCAATGCACTTGTCTCAGCGTCTCTGCCAGTTTCGAAGACATGCTGAAAAGCATTTTGACAGAGTCTTCAAAATCGCCTCCTCAGCCTTCACCACTGCTTCTGATGATGGAAAATGCCTTCAACAAAAATGTTTCTTCAATTTGGGGAAAAGGAAAATGTCATACGTGGCTAAATCTGGATTATAGGGAGTGTGAGTGACACACTCCACATTGATTGTTGAGAGATATTCATCAACAACATTTACGATGTGCAGCCGTGCATTATCGTGGCGTAGCATACCAAATGCACCATTTGCATGTGATATGAACTTGCAAAGTAGTATTTCCCAGGTACCACATGCTGCTAAATAATTCCTTGAATATCGATTTCCAGCAGAAACTCCGTATCTTCCTGTAACATCATCAACTACACACAAATATGCACGCAAACGTTTTCTTATTTGGGAATTAACAACAGTCGTGGAACCCACTCTGCATAAACACGTTATAGCGCAACTTTTCAGTTACCAACGTGTGCGGGAGCATACAGTAAAACGTTCAGAAATTCTGAAAGTGTTCTAAATGTTATTTGACTATTCTCTCCCACAATTGGAGCAGAGCAGTTTTCTTCGGTTAAGAGCACAAACTGGAACGTCGGCTCTTCCTCCGACATTGATTGCCTCCTCTCTTTGAACATTTTAAACCATGTTCGGGCAGTGCTACTTGGAAGAACAAACTCTGCACAGGCCTCAGCTGAGACGAAAGCAGAATTTCATGGCAGCATATTTTTCCTCGCATGCCACTGGCATTTTGCTGTAGACGAAACTGAGCATATCTGCTCTCACAGGCGGGAACCGGAATTGAAAATGAAACTACCAGCACATGTAATTTACGAATTAAGCTAACAAAATATGGTAAAGCTATATTTTAGAATCAGAAATTCTGCCTTTAAAAATATGTTCATTTGAACAATCCTCGTATTTTTAAAACCATTTTGGAAATCCTTCCAGTGGTTTAAGTCACTGTAAAAAGAAAAGCAATTTATACCTAAAGGACGTTCCTAGCTTGGTATGAGCCAAAAAAAGGTAGGAAATAAAATTGTGAAACTGCATTTTTGTGTGAATAAATATAGTGAAGAGCCATGGATGGGTGGTTGTGCATGGTTAAGTAATTTTTTACCAGAATTATAAGCACTGACAAGAGTGACCGAGGTCATTAAGTCACGAACTTGTGAGTGGGTGGTTTGGGGCTTGATTTTCACCAGGACCGTTCCTCACTGATGTTTTCTTTAGTCCTCATAAATAGCAAACCTAAATTTAGGTTTGAAACACTTCCTTCATTTAAAAAAAAAAAAAAAAAAAAAAAAAAGGGCATTCGTTGTTTATCATTTCATCTCACGTATCAATAGTATTCACCTCCTGTGATGCCTTAGCCGTAAAAACGAACGGTAAACACTGCAGTCGTAATTCTAGGCTACCTTTATTATAAGTTGATAGTAGTAATGATTACATAGGCATAAGAATTGAGGATGATTAAAGAAATGAGTCGATATAGATATTTACTACGTATGCACATAATTTGATGATTCAGAAATACGTTTACTATGGATTTATATGCCAGATATGTATATGTGCAGTTTTGAGAGGTAACAGCAATTTTACAAGATGCATTGTGTTTATTTCCATGTTGTTATCACTTTTGATCTAATGAATGGATAGTGCTTAACTCTCGTTTTTGCTTCAGAGGCACCACAGACGATGGACACTGATGATACATGAGATGAAATGATATATTGGGAAAGGATTTTTTTTAAAGGAAGGAAACGTTCCAGGTCTAAGTTTAGGGCACCTCCCCGGCATTTGCCATTTATGAGGACTGAGGAAAACCTGGAAAAAACCTCAGTCAGGGAGGACGGTCTGGGCGGAATTCGAATCCCAGACCTCCCGCTCACGAGTCCGCATCTTAACGACCTCGGCCACCCGTGGCAGTTTTGTTGACCTAAGCCTTCTACGAAAAATCCATTAGAGAAGGGTAAAATTCTTGTGTACAGAGTGTAGACTGCTCACCCTCCTTCTAACAAAATGGCAAACAAACAAAGGAGGGGGGGGAGATTTCTTTGTTCAAGTCACGAGTTCTTCTCTCCATGTGAATATGTCGGAAGGAAATTCGCCGACAGAAGAACAAAAGCTTAACACCCGTTTAGAACGGCCAAGTTTGAACATTTGCTTTAGCGAGATATTAGCCAAACATAAGGAACACACGTTGAAAGAAATGATTCTAAAGGAAAATTGAAATTTCAAAATCTAGGCGAAGTGTTTTATAGCCGTCAGACAGGGAAAGATACAAAACAAAAGGTTGCTGCCTATTCACGAGAATGAAAGCGGATAGTAAACGTGTGTTATCGCGATATCTTAGTCCGCAGATCTAGGACAGTGAAGGGGAAAAAATGGAATGGGAAATTGCCAGATTTTATTAAAGTCTAAACCGAAATATCGACAAGAGTTACTTTTAAGGACATCCCAGGTTATAGGAAAAGTGAAGGTCAGAATGGGGAAATAATTCAACCTATGGCCATGGCATAAACATTAGCTAATGAGAATTATTTAGCCATACAATAAATTGTTTAAGATAGCCAATTGTGAAATTATAAGTAGGGAATAAAATATTAAAAGATAGTTTAATTTTAGAGAGGGCGTGGTTATGAGAGAGAAAAGTGAATGTCAAAGAACCGAGAAGTGAGTGGGAAAGAGTCAGAAGTGTAGGAGTATTAAGAAGAGAGTACAGGGTTCAAGAATTCACCGAGTTGTGAGAGTTGGGAATTAAGAGTGTAGAGCACAACTGGAAACAGGGTAGTTAGGAGAGTAAGAAGTGACAAGGACAACATAGTAAGGTAGAGAATTGAAACCAACATTACTAACCATTCAACATAATCAATCAATCAACCAATTAAGCAGTCGCTCAGTTACAGACAGAAGTGTACGAGTAATCGGAGATATTTGGTTTATTTACGGACGCTCTTTAACATCTCAGGTCATCAGCGTCCCATTCAATTCAAGACGTGAAACGGCCGACAAATTTTGCTCAGAGCCCTCTTCTTTCAGGCTTGAGGTTCTTTATCGTGCCGTAAAAGTACGACAGGGGACCCACGGCTTTACTTCCTTTCCGACGGAAGCCATACTTAGGATTTTTACTCCCGAAAAAATCCATCGGTCCTGGCCCGGATCGAACCCGCGATCTTGGGTTTAGGAGGCACTTACGGTTACCACTACACCACCACTAATCGGAGAGAGTCGGTAGTGTGATAGTAAGAGTAACGCCAAGCTATCGCTATAATCATAGCCATCCATTTAATATTGCCAGAGTCTTTACGGTAAAGTGATTAGGGTTCTTATAACGTGTTAATGCGAAATTATAGGTGGCTGTCGGATTTCAAAAGTGTGTAAAGTGGGTAAATCCACGAGTGAAAGCAGTGAATTATAACCCAAGGGTAAATTATGCAGTACATGTAGGACCAGAATTATAACCACACGGCAGACACACAGCATATCCCTAAATCCTTCAAATGTTAAATAAATCAAAAGCCCAAATCGAGCCGAATTAATATTATTCCATTGAAGAATCCCCTTCCCTCTCTAATCACATTACGTCATTAATAACAGTCCATATCCCCCCCCCCCGATTCCTATCCTCTGCATTGGAACCAGAGAAATAGAAAACATCGAACTCCAGACTTCAAGAGCCGAGGCAAGACAAGAAGAACATCTTATTATATAAATAAAATTAATATCCGTCCATATTAACCCCCCTACAATAACAACCGTTCCAACACTATTAAAATTAATTATAAACAGTCAATGAACTATAAACAGTCTTTATTTTTGATCAAAATCATAAATAAAATGCTACATTAGAAACTAGCTACATAAATTACCACAGTAACAATTTCTTCATTAAATTGCTTTCATTGCTAAATTACTGCCACCAACTGAATACTATGTTGCGATAATATTAAGAACTTTAGGTATTGCTAAAAATTATATTAATAAATAATCTTCATTGCAGAATACACATTTACAGAATTAATAAACTTTCTCATAAGCCTAGTTATGAATATGAAATCATAATAATGTCTCGGTATTAATGAAGATTCAAGCTTTTCAGTTTGGGCTAAAACTTCCTGCGGCAAACAATATACAATCGAAATAAATAATCTCCATCGATATGGCGTCATGAGAATAGTAAAAGAAAGCTTCAGATAAATACATTAGAAAATCTACATATTAACTTTTATTTATTAATATTTTAATAGCTCTGGTATACAAAAATAGCGCATGAACCGTTTATAATGTAATAAATTATTGCATTTGAAAATTTACAAAAATCGCTCACTTCTTAAACCCTGGCCGTGTTTACTGTTCTTTTCCCAAAAAATACATGGACTTCTGAAACATTTACCGATTTAAATAATTTAGGCAGTGTTAAAATTACAAATAGATCCAGTATGGTGAATCAATAGCTTTTAGTTGCACCACTTGAAGCGCTATGCTAGTCAGAGCTTAATTTATAGCTTGGGTAGGTATTACGCTTATTTAAAAGGTTTTCCAGCTATGATAGACTTCACTTGAGGTAGATGACCAAGCTATGACCCCTGATTTCCTCCAGTTTGCAGCTATTCTTTGAATAAACTCACTGTCGTACAAAAAGCATTAAGTTTTGTGTCTTTGGACAATCTCATTGTCTCAGCTCCTGGAATAGAAGATCTAAGGTTTCAGGAAGGGAGGGGTCTCTCACGGACTGTATATTTATATTAAATCAAATAATACAAAAAGGGCGAGAATATAATTTGGAAGCCAATACATTATTTATAATCAATATAAAAGATTTTGTCCGAACTATAAGAGAAAAATAATGGCCAATAATGTTTTAAAAGCGATAAACCCATCATGCATACAAAACTTCTTTAAGACAGACAACGGGATGGAGAACTATAATTAGGAAAGAATCACCCTAGGAACACTTAAGGCTGTGCTCTTTCTGCAGTTCTTTTTAATATATATCCATACAGATATTGCAAAGTAAACTTCAATTCCATTTTAGATTAGGAAATAAGATTTTAAACACGAATTTTTGCAGATAATCTAACTGGTTTAGGAAATAAGAACTCCAATTAACCGTCGACACCATCTTTACTTCACAACACGCATTTCGGTTAGAAATTTCTGTGAAAATATAAGTAATGCCATTTTAGATAAGAATCCCAAAGGATCTGAAATAATAATAAATAACAGAACTATAGAATTAGCTATTTTAATTATCTTAGCTATGATACTATATAGGAAGACAGTTAATAAATAAATCCTTGGACATTTCAACATATGTATGTGGTATACTAGCTGCAAACCTTAAAAATATATTATATTAAATAATTATAATGTTATGGTAGTTCCGACATCAATACATGGATCAAAGAACTGACCTCTGAGAAGAGCAGATTGGAGACATATAGAATCAGCTGAAATGAGATTTCTAAGGCAGCTGGATTTACATTACGAAATGAAATTTGTAATGAATTCTTTTTAATTTAAATTATAAAATAAGAAAAAGAAGATACGATTGGTATGGCCATATTCTTCGAATGGAAAATGAAGACTAGCGAAGACAGCACTGATTTAGAGACCACGTGATCATTGAGGCGAAGGCCGCAGAGAGATGGCAAATTGACTGACTGACTTGATGATCGGAACGGACCTTTCGTACACCTTAAAGAAATGGGGGATGATAATGATGATGATGATTCATTAAGTCATCAGTGACCTTCCTTCAGACTGTATGCAGTCAACCACTAATGAACCTTCATAGTTCAGAAAATCGTGAATATTTTCTTCTACGAACAACATTCTTGTCAAAGAATAACTGTCTTAGACCGTCTTCAGTCAACTATACGTAGTTCTCAAATTTATTGTGTAAAACCAACTTCCGTCAACAGGGAATGAATGCCTGGCAGTCGTTTAGGATCTTCGGTGGAAACACTCCCAGTAAACACACTCCTATCTCGTCATTTTCTGTTCATTGGTAAAGTGGGATCCATTTTGATTGATACTTTTTCAGCTTTAATTTTAAATTATAAAATCAATGCTACTGATATCCATACTTAGCATTTTAATAGTAATGTAGTGATTTCTCTCCACTAAGTATTTCGTTCTGTGCATTATTCTTTCGTTCACAGCTTCCTCGGACAGGCCAAACATTTTTAAAAGTTTCTTTCATCTCTTCCAATGATCATATTGCTCTTACTGTGGTTTTAAGTGAGCACATTTGATAATCTTGAACTGCTAACAAGTCCTCTTGATTTTCTTCAGCTCTTTTACTAAGCTTAATGTGTGTGAAAATATATAATGCAATTCTTTCTCTAGAATTATCCATGGTTGATCATCAGCTGTTGACACACGACTAAACTTAAATATGATCAAAGTTAAAACTTGCACTGATGCACACATTTATAGTTTAATGTTTATTGCTACCAGCTGTGTAAATTATGTTATATTCATTATTGTCTAACAATGCACATTGTCTACAAATTATGACAGATTTTCATTAATGAAATTTAGCAGTATTTTATCATGTTGCAAAACTGAAAGTTCCCGTGCCCACTATGTTTTAGTAAAAACACCAGATATGGGGACTAAAACCTTAAAGGATTCCGTGGCATGCTGTAGAGTTGATATTTTTTTTTTAACAAATAACATTTCAGAATGGATGATGGGTGGATTTGAGAGCGGACAACAAGCTTTCCTTTGTTTCCTTAAATTACCATTTTTAAAGAATATTGCAAAAATGTACTTCTCCGTTCAAAATATACCATAGAAACGAATACATGGGTGGAATTATCATGCATGTAGGAATAAATGTTGATCTGTGGTAGTACGTGTGTAGGACATTAACGCAGGTATTGACTATGTACACGCTATTGTTATTAGCGTCAAGTCAGTTTTTAATAGAGCTCATTGGACAGAAATCAAGGGGCCGGTGTCCCAGTTAAGCTCAGGAACCTCAACCCAGTCAAATGGGAGTAGAAAGTCAAGGATGCCACATTGCAATGCCATTACAGAAATGTAGAAGGGGAATACTAAGACTGCTATAGTTTCAGGTAGAACTTTGAACTATTTCTCTAATTTGGCACTGTGCAAACATGCAGTAAGAACAAGAGATGTGTGCCGCTATTATTTCAATCTGCATCTATAGACTGTGCAGTTGTGTTGAGCAAAATAAAAAACTTGCTTTTGATAACAGTTCTATTACTGGCGCGTGTTATTGAGGTGCAATCAACTTTATTTCATATCTTATTCATTTGTACCATATAAAGTATATCCGGTAGAATCACTACCAATAAGATATGTGAATATTCACTCAGTTCAGTTAGAGTATTGATTTTCATTTTATCTTGTGTAGAAACTTTCCAAGTTTTGTAACAGTGAACATTATCGCTAATGCGCCTGCACATGGTACGACAACACAGAGTTAAAATGGCAGAATTCACAGTTCAGTAGAAATTAAAATTTTGCTATTGGTTAGCGGAATTGAAGTTTCCAAATGCAGGGAAAATAAGATTCAGGCAGGAACATGGTGCAAATGCTTGAGAGTATCATGCTTAGTGAAATGGCATAATTATAAACTGTTAAAAAACAGGTTCTGTGTTAAGAAAGTGGCAGAAAAACAGTATCTATAACTAATGTTGATGATGATAGACAAGCGTTTCAGCGCAGCCCGCAGACGGGCCAGTTCAGAACTTGGTATTTCAAAGTCCACTGTTCACGATATTGTCTAAAAGAATGCGACTTAGAGCATAGAACATCCAAATTGTGCAGAAGCTACAGACAAATGATAAACCCAGACCGGCCGAATTCGCCAGTTCAATCTCACATTGATGATGACCATGGATTCCTCAATTGCATCGCATTTTGAGACAAAGTCACTTTTCACACATTTGGTAAAGTGCACCGGCATAACTGTAGAATGTGTGAGAAGAAAAACCACATGTCGTAATGGAATAGGAACGTGATAGCCCTAACGTTAACGCGTGGTGTGCTTTGACTTGTGATTCTATGATCGGGCCTTTCTTCTTCGTTGAAAGCACAGTTGTCAGGAACAACATATCTTGATATGCTGGAAAATTATGAAAACTCCTACGTATTGTCATACCACGCCCAGCCGCACTGCAGTCATACTTTTCATTGTGACAAAAATTGGAAAGTTTCCTTATGATAAGATGAAAATCATATTTCTAACTTAAATGAATGAGAAGATATTCCTATTTCCTATTGGTAGTGACTCTATCGGACACACTGTATATAACAATTAAGTTATCTTCTCCCGTGCCACAATTTGCAATATGTTGCAATTCATTTTGGAACACTGTAAATGACAGATTTCTATAACATATTTTGAAAAGGAGGTAATAGCTATTTATATGCACTTAAATAATAAATATTACAATAAAAATACATGATTATACATTAATATCTAGAAACTGAAAATATGTATGAAATATGAAATTGTGCAAATTATGAACTTCACGTTGAGACAGCAATTTCCCGGACTCTAATACTATAGGCAAATTAAGTGCATGCATATTATGTATTATGTTTATATACATATATCTATATATATATAGGTGAGAAAGTCTTAAGAACCCTTTTAAAGTAACATTGCTGGTAAAGCGGGATGGTATACGACAATAGGAAAAAGAAGTGAGATCAAAGCCTCCGTGACGACAATATAGAAAAACAGTTTGGGCGCGATAAACGGAGTAGTCGGGGGACGACAATCAGGAAAGACAGTTGGTCGCGAGATTTCATAGCGAGCGGGTAGTAAAAGTATCATTTGGGAAGATTTGGAAAAAGAGAAGTGCGTGAGAATTTAGGCAATTCGATAAACTTCTTAAGACTTTCTCGTTAAGTTTATAATGATATTCCTGAACAAAAGAGCAATTAAATAAACCGAGGCTGTTATTAATAAAACAAGCGTACTATATTCACAGCCACCTTTCCATCTTTTCCCTCGAAAACAATTTATTTTGTTTTCCAAAATACCAGCTTAACATCAGCCGGAGGATCGAGGCAAGAAATTTTCATTAAGTCGAGACTGAGCTATTAAAAATAAAAACTACCACAACGTTTATAAAAATCACATATATTTTCCTTTCTGTAGTCATAAGACACTGTGCATTGCTTTTTCGAGTTAAATAGCTGCTGGTGGGGGATTCATATATTATAAACCTATAGAAAAATTTATTATCATCGTATATGTTAACAGCAGGATTTACCTGATATGTACACACATGCACGTTAAAAATAACTCATGGCTAAAAGTCTCTTAACAAAACACAAGAAGTAAACGTTATATTTTATTGATTTATTTTTTAATAAAATAAATACACAAAAATATTAAGCTCAATTCAGAACTAAATATGCAAATTGACTATTATTACTCTAGCGCTATTAGATATTGGAGTGTTGCATGCGGCTAACTCAGCTGTTTTGTAGTCTATTTTAACTTGTATCTTAAAATACATCCTATTTTTAAACCTGAATCTTAAAATACATCCTATTTTTGTTTTACAGCCCTAACTAAAATATTAATAATCATTTAAATTAATATCATATGATATTAATAAATATAAGAGACCATAGTAGACGAATTTACGTAATTTTATTATAAAGTTTACAACTTTTAAATTGGCAGATTAATAATATTGAATTTTTCTATTGTTTGCTCTTTTTCTATAAGATCTTATTTCATATTCAATCTGGCTGGATATTAAGATATTTTGAGCACACCGAAATACCTTTGTAGCACTTTTAAGCTCTTGTATATTCTTGTCTGTAATATAGATATATTGAACATTTTCATCCCAATTATTGACATTTTTTTTTTTAAGATATGCCTATCTTATTAAATTCTTTTTACTTGTGAGTTCAATTATAATTGGTAACATTATTATCAGTTACAATGTTGTTTGTACCTAGTATTGTACTTTTTTGATTCTCTTACTTATTCCATCCTATTTTACTGAAATGTGTTACAGTTCAATTGTATCATGATCTATTGCATTCAATGTCCTAATATTATCGTGATTATTCTTCTAGAATGTGCTGAGCTTTTATTGTTGCCATATCTAATTTACAACTGATAATCTTTGCCTACAGTCCAGTATTTAAAAAAATGAAAATATATAATGACAATTGGAGTTTCACTATCAAGTAACATGTATATTTTTTTCATATTAGTATAGTATATTATAGTATAGTATACCATTAATTCTTTCAAAATATGAAACTGTTCACCCTATTTTTGCCAGGTTTTACTTTGTAGCAATGCATATCCTTGCCTAATTTAGTATATTAGTTGCAATTCTTTCAGAAATCACATACTTTTGCATGAATTGCTGCCTTGATTATGTTGTTTTTATTTTAATATATTATTTTGAAGAATGGAACTGCGAAATGTTTTCCTTTCCAGTATTGCTAATTCTGAGTTTGTTTTAGTGTATTTTCCAGAAATCCTAATGTATAAATACAATGATTAAACACCACTGTTTTGCTATTTTTACTGGTTGGGTGCTTTGCCTATTTTATATATTTCTATTTATTTTATGCAAATGTTCATATCCCATGCTAATTTCTAGTTTCTGTCTTGTTTGATTATTCTGCCTATCATATGCCTTGCAAATATTTCAGAAGAAAGAAAGGATATATAAAAAGTTTTCATCTTCCAGAGGAGAGCAATTAGATGCATTAGGAGATTAAACAACTCAAATTCATGTCAAGAAAACTTTAGGTACCTAAATATAGTAAAATTCTGTTCTCTGTATTTATATGAAACAATAATGTACAGAAAACAACGAAGTAACCTTTTATAATACAAAAAATAAAGTTACTTTTCATGTAATGGAACATAATTTAGGGCTGTTCAGATAAATCAACTGTTGCATGGTGTACCTCAATCTCTAAAACCAATTACATACCTATGTAAATCTCTTTAAAGAAGACCAAAAGTCTACTTTTAAGTTCTACCATGAGAACCATTTCCATCTCTCTTTGTCGTAATTCAGCACTATGGGTACATGTTTTACTGTTGTCGGCAATTAGAGTTACGAATATAAAGATGAACGTTATCAGTCTTGGTGAAAGTTGAATGTATTAAGTGCGTGAGAGTGAGTTTACACCATGTTGCATCAAACTTCCTTCATGTCAACATATAATCAACGTAACAGCAATTAATTAAGTTCAAGGTGTTTTCGCTTTACAAATCATCAATTACTTCCCTTATTTCTTGCTATTATAATGATAAAACTAGCAATTACTTCGTGAAGAGGTAATTGTTGGCTTCTACTGTTTAATAATTTACGTTATCAGAACTATTAATTTCATGTCTTATATAATTAATTCTACTTATTGCATTTTGCTTTATTCCATTTAAATTTCAATGCTTCTAATAATTTTTATGAACGCACAACAATAGGAATATATTCATATCAAGTATGTTATGTATAAATAATCAAAAAGAATGTGCAAATATATATTATTCTGTACTCTGTATTTTAGTTAGAATTGTACAAGTGCTTCATGTTGGGGCAATTTTTAACAAAGGAAAGAGGTGCTTCAAGGTTCTTCCTTTGTATATAAATTAGAAGCCCTACTTTGTTTGATAGTTTAAATGAACGAAATTGCACAGAAAATGTCGCGTGGGGAAAACCAAACCAGGGTAGGTGTGGAAAGGCCTGTAACATTCAAAAAGTAAACAAACCGCCCGGAGTTTAAAAAGCAGCAAATGGTCAGAACTTTATGTAAGATCCAATTTAAGAGAAAATCAGAAATACTGTCTGTAAAGCCCAATGGACAACAGAAATACAGGATACAAAGAAAAGTTCTCGAAGATTCTACTACGAAAATTTGAAAAGATTACGGCAGCGTCTCAACTCACAGAATCTGAAAGTGGTATAAAGAGATAATGTAGAGGTCCCAGCCTTACTTGCAGTTTGTAGTTCAAAGCGGCAGGGCGTTACTTGCAGTTTGTAGTCAAAGGCGACAGGACTTGCTGGCAGTCTAGATTCGAAAGAGGCAGGACTCAATTCAGCGTACAAATTCCGAGGCAGGACGCGTAATTGCAGTGACGGCTATTCAGAGTGAAGTGCCGCTTCACCCACATTTTTCTGAAAAGCAAATATTTAATTTTCCTTCTGCATTGAAAGCATTTATTCGGAAAACAGGCCGACAAGCCCGCGTGCGATTTAGTTTTTAGTAATATTCGCAGATGGCAGGGCTAACGCCGCAAAGGAATACAGTTTAACAGTCAAGACGGAGACGAGTCCTTGCAAGATAAGGTGTTATTCGTCTGTTGCCATGGTAACCTGATGTCAGTGCTGAAGTCTTTAAGGATTGTTTAGAATAGCCACGTAATTGAGGTGAGGAGCTAGCTTGTTTCTTCAGCATATCTTGGCCAGTGCTGTTTAAACTGGTGGAAGTTGGCAATATACCTAGAGCGTTTTTTCTTTAGAGTGGAAGCCTGCATTTGTTTTCAAGCAAATAAAGTTACACTTGTTGAAATTGTTATTGATGAATGGTGATGGTTTTGCGTTTTCATTATGTTTCCAGTGAAAGGCACACTTTTAATTTATTAGAAACTCCCTTCAGGAGGTGGATTGACAAAGACAAAAGGGATTTATTAAAATGTGGACGCCCAAAGGACTGCACTAAAAAGGAAGTAAAGAAAACTGGTAAGTCCAATAGCCTTCATTGTAAGGAACCTTGGTTCGAACAATTCACATGGTCGTGCAGTAGTTCTATTCTTAAAAAAATTGTTCTGTTGGTCTTTTTAGCAACAAAAGTGGTGTCCGGAATAGACAAGGTTTCTGTGATTTCCAAAACATTACACGTGGGTTGAATAAACACAAAAACAGTGAGAAGCAACTAAGAACATTTGAAAAACACACACACACACACACACACAAAAACACAATATCGGGTATTTTAACGCAAAATGCAAGACTATGCACTCAGATACAAGAACGTAACTTTAACCAGGCAGATTCTGAGACTTGTTACTAAGTTTACAGGAACTTCCTTTTAGGGGATACGATGAGAGTGAGACCTCTTTAAATCGTGGAAATTTTAAGGAATTATTGAAGATATTGATATTTGAAAAGCCCTTAGATCTTCAAAACCGCTATCAGAAAAGAAAAAATATTTTTAGTGGTAACTCAAAATCTATTCAAAATGAAATGACATAATATCAGAGTACATTGGTGATCACATTAACTCCATAATGCTACATATTTTTCCATTAAGTTCATGACACATCACAGTGTCCTACCGCCACGAGTGGCGGAGGTCGTTAAGACGCGGACTCATGAGCGGGAGGTCTGGGGTTCGAATCCCGCCAGGACCGTCCTCCCTGACTGAGATTTTTTCCAGGTTTTCCTCAGTCCTATAAATGGTGAATGCCGAGGAGGTACCCTAAACTTAGGCCTTGAACGTTTCCTTCCTTTGAAAAAAATTCTTTCCCAATATATAATTTCATTTCATGTATCATCAGTGTTCACCGCCTGTGGTACCTCAGCAGTAAAAACGGGCGTTACACACCATTCAAAAAAAAAAAGTGTCCTATTATGGTTAGAGTTGTGAATAATGAGGGTACTCCGGTGGATTTTTTTTTTAGGATTTTATGATATGAATGAAGATAGATTAGCGTAAAATTTGAGTATCGAGGATGGTATTTTGAAAGAATATTCTTATGAAAGTACGTTGGTTGCACAGTGTTACGATAGAGCAGCTGTAATGTCAGGGGGCAAAAAAAAAAAAAAAAAAAAAAAAAAAAAAAAAAAAAAAAAGATAAGGCTTCTCAAGCTGTATTTTTTCACTGTATGGCTCATCGCCTGAATTTGGTACTAACAACAGAGTTGCAAGAAAATTTCCACTTGTAGGATATTTTTTACGAGTGCGAGTGGAATCCCGGCATTTTTTCACCACTTGGCGAAATGAACACACCCGTCTACGAAATTCCTACGGTTACGGAAAGTCGTTGGTGGTCAAACTCCAGACATTGGTGCCCAACGACAGACGATGAAAACAATCGATACATAATCATATTACCCCCTCCCATTTTGTTACATACACGAGACAAACGACATGCAAGAATACAAAAATTATATTGGCATGATGGTCCGATGCATTTGTTATCTGCTTGCTTTTTCATTGACAGGCAAAAATTTCGCGTATCTGCAAGTCGTTAGGCTGCGACAGAATTAACAATTTGGTTATCTTGACAGGCATCTCTCTGGGTACAAGTGAGCTACTATGAGTTAATAAATTAATGTCTAAATACTCACGATTGTTAACTATTTGAAACGGATATTCACGTATCTGGTCGACCTCCCTTTATAAATGTGTATAGAGAGTGAGCAAAGCTTGACGCCACTGCGGTACCGACCGCAGCGCTATGTCGGCGGAGGCGGGGAGTATATTTCCCCTTCAGTGTGAGTTGAAAACTTGCGCAAGTAGCATACCGCCGACTCAGCAGCCAGCCTCGCCGGCCAGCCGCACGCCGTGAAGCCGGTTGCGTGATGGATTGTTCACTCTGTATGTAATGCATGTGTTAATATTAATTACCTGTGAATTATTTATATATTAAAATATGACTTGATACCTAAAGTCAGTATGGATCAGCAGGTTAAAATAGAACAAGTCAACCATGAAGAAAGGCATAGTGGAAAGACAAATGCAAGGTTTTGTGTACCTACTGTATTATATTTAGAAGATGAGTAATAGAATAAAGAATTAGTAGAAGTAGCATAAAACAAGAATACCAAAGACATGATAGCACAGCACATTCTTTATAAGTACTGTACTGTATCTTTGTAAAACAGCTAGGAGCAAACTTCATCAAATTATTCCAATAAATACAGAATGTTTTGTCTTGGCCAATGCTAATATAATGTGGACCAATCAAGTTCAAAATTAATCTCACTAAAGCTTTGAAAGTTCACTGATAACAGTGCAGGAAGCCCAGTGATAGCAAAATGCCCAATTATTACTCAATATATAGGCAATTTAAATCATTGGAGAATTGTGTTAGGAAACCTCACAGGAAGCCCCGTAATAAGATAAATTTGCAATATTTCCTGCAGATGGTTTAAAATGCTTAAAGAGGGAAGGCAATCAATTTCACAGGAAAGTAGGACCAGCAGTCTAGTTTGTGGTTTCATGGAACAAAGCATTAACACTACTGTTGTCATTGTGAGGATCATGGAATAGCATTAAGAAAGCATTAACACTACTGTTGTCATTGTGAGGATCATGGAATAGCATTAAGAACACTTTCACAAAATCTGCCATCCATGCATTGGTAGCTGAACCATGAAACTTGTTTGTGCACTGTGGGTTTCAAATTCATGTACAGGTTTGCATGCAGTTGAAGATGATGTTACAGTAAGATGCAGAATTTCTTCCAAAGGTAATGAATGCTGGTGAAATTTGGCTATATCATCTTGATTCTGAGAGTAAACAGAAAAGTTCTGAGTAGAAATCTCCAGCATTACGAACACCCAAAAAGCAGAAGTGACTGCTTCAGCTGGGAAAGTTATGGTCATCTTAATTTTGAATATTCAAGGAATGGATACCATTATAGTACCTGCACAAACAACTGTAATTGGGCAATACTACACAGATGTCCTGAAAACTCTGAAAAGTTATATGACACACTAAAGGCTACATTTCTGTGCAACAAGCTGTATGCTGCATCACAATAATGCATGGCTGCACATCGCAAATGTTGTTGCTGAACATCTCACAAAAATCTATGTGGTGTGTCCCTCACCCTACCTATAGTTCTGATTTAGCCCAGTTGACTTTTTTCCTTTCCCCAAATTGATAATAATAAAAAAAAAAAAAAAAACCCTTTATGAGAGGAGTGCAGTGGTTAAGGCTGCTTAGGGAATTCTGAATGACCTGTCAAATAGTTTCCAGTATGTTTTTGAAGACTGGTAGAAATGATGGGACAGGTGCATTGCATTGAATAGAGACTATTTTGAGAAAGATTATCAAAATTATGACAATTAACAAAGGTATGCTATCAAAAGAAATTATGTTCATTATTTATTGAACGTCCTTATATATTCACTCTTATTAAAGTTTGAAAAGTCTTGTGATGCTCTCCAGTTAAGTATGTTGAGAGGTAGGTTAAAGGACTATTGTGACAAGCTAGCGATTGCTCAAATAAAAAAAATTACTTGATTACTATTGGTTTCTATGTCATATGCTACAAAATGTTCGCTCTCCTTAAACACCATTGTTCACTTTGAATATCCAATTTGTATGGAATATTTATATGACTGAAAGGAAAATAAAAATGCAGGTAACATTTTCAATACAATTGTTGTAAATGAAGTGCAGCCCTAAAAGTACAATTTATCATTCTGCTATCCACAGGAATATGTGATTAAAATCATTCCAGAAACACCATCCATATAAAATTAACCAGCATATTTTAGTATTTTATTTTGGACTTATCGCAATATATTAATTATCGAACTAAACACTCAGCTTCCCTAACTTATTTTTCATTAAAACATGTTTCAAAACATTTAAAAGAGAGCTGGGATTTTTAAACAAAGGCTTTAAAACATTTGTAGCACACTCCAAGGGTGTAAAAGATTATATAATAGATATAGAGGGCTAAACTCGGATGAAAAATATATTATTAGGAAAGAAATCAGGAACAATATAAGAAAGGATAAATAGAGAAAAATCTGGAAATAGGTTTGCAGAAAGATAATTAAATCATTGAAGTAAAGGGATATAATTTATGCAAAAGCCAAAAAGGTAACAAGATAGAGATATAGGGAAGCAGGATTTCATTGCTTTCATACAGGGTCTATTAAAGAGCAAGAATTTGTAGAATAAAGACAGGTTCAGGGAATGAGTGCATAAGATCTGTAAACAATTTAAAGTGTAGCAATATTATACCAAAAGCAGAGCAATACAAAATTAAACACAGCAATCCAAAATTAGGAAAGATATATGGGTTACCTAAGATATAAGCCTGACAATGGCATGCGACCCATCATTAACAACATCAGCACATCTACATATTGCCTAGCAAAGTGACTAAAAATAGATTTCAGTTGCTGCCAAAATTTGAAACCCTGAGCATAAAAAACTCATTAAAAAAAAAAGTTAAAAAATTATTACACACCAATTCTTTGGTTTTATTTGATGTGAAATTGCTGTTTCCAAGTATGGCAAAATATAAATTGTTAAAAGTACATAAGAGAATGGCACCTCCACCAGAACAGAATACACATTCCCATAGCATAGCGAATTATCCAGTAGTCAATGGGTAGCTTGAGGATGTGGACAAAGGCTTGTGAAAATAACTACATGTAAACAAGTGGAGCCAATAACTGTGTGTAGTTTGACTCATTATACAATGATCTTAATTAATTATGTGGGGAAAAGTTTCTTTATATCCAGAAATTAAAAACCCAGCTAACGAACTTTGATAAGGGAGCAAGAAAACACTAATTAGCTTCATTAGTTTCATCAGATATCTGCCAGGGCCAAACAGTATGTCCACCAAGGTTTGCAACAACCATTCTCACAGTCCACAAGTAACTGATGATTTGGGCAAGGGTCTGCAAAACATGTTCTAATGAAAAGTAAGTTGGTGAAACTGAAAAAGTGTTTAGTTCTACTCATCACAGCATATTAATAATTATGTGATTGCTTCACAGAGATAGTTCCAATTGTGTTTTGTGTAATGAATTTAGTATATATATATTTGTTAACATCTATTTAAATTTAAGGCCAACTTTGTGTTGAAACTAATACAGTGAAGCAACTTATATACGAATGTAGGTCCATTAGTTTCTGGCCCTACGATAAAGATTATCGCTTTCACAAAACCCTAATCTGGTGTTATACCTTATCTGTTAAGTAAATAATTGCAGCTGTAACTTCCGCTCTGCTATGTTCAGTTGTTCAGATATAGTTGCATAAAGGCTATGTGTAGAAGATTGTGACATGTTTAAAATGGAGTATCAAACTTTTATTAAGTTCATCACAAAAGAAGGACTTACTCCAAATGAAATTAAACAGCAATTATGGGGAAGCATCTCCCTCATATTCTATTGTAAAAGAATGGGTCAAGAAAGCATTGAAGAGATAAAGAGCATGCAGTTCAGCCCTTGGAGGTGCTAACTCCTATGGAAGGAGAAATTATGTAAGACCAGTGGCTCAGTTATAGAAATAACAGCAAGCAAGGTTGAGCCTTTCTAAAACAATATTCCTTCAAATTATTCATGAACAGTGCTGGACTTCTTTCCTCAGTCCAAAAGCAGCGAGTCATCTGTTGTCAGGCATTTTTGCAGCTCTGCCGTGGCAACATGAGAGAAGTTCTGCAAACCATTGTTACAGGAGAAGAAATTATGGTCCTCTACTATGATCCCTTGTCCAAAAGAGAATCAATGGAGTGATGTACATCTGGTAAAGCACCACCTCTAAAGGCCAGAGTCACTCAGTCAACCAAGAAGCTTTGGGGCTGTGAAGGAACACTCTTCATTGACTTCCAATGAAAGGAACACCATAGTAAATGGGGAGTACTATGCTGGTCTACTGCACAGACTACATGCTCCCATCAAAGAGCAAAGGCGAGTAAAGCTGAGCCTTCTTAACAAAAATGGGCCAGTGCACACAGCTCCTGTTGCAAAGGAGGCTGTGAAGGAATGTGACTTCGAGCACATCAACCATCCACCCTACAACCCAAATCTAGCTCCCAGCGACTATTTCCTCTTCTCAAAACTCAGGAAGGATCTTCAAGGAAGGAAATTTAAGTGTGACGAAGTAATGTATGCCCATTTTGCAGACAAGATTTCTGACTATTTTTGGTGTGGGGGGGATTTAAATATTAATTCAAATATGTGAGAAGTGTATTGCAATAAAGGGTAACTAAATTGAAAAGTGAAATATAGTTTTTGTCTTTATCATACCTAGAAAATGGTTAGGCCAGAAACTTATGACCCTACCCTTGTATCTTAGCTAGTGAGGTGATTTAATATTCATATACTCAACATGTTCTTGAATAATTCAATCGTAAGTGGAGAATAAGAGTATTAAATTTACTCACCAGCTTATTATGATATAACATCTATTTGTTAAGCTGTAAGCATCTTTAGAATGTCATTTGAGGAAGAAAGGAAAAAATGGCTTGAGGTAGCTGGAATACTAGAGGAATGATATTTTAAATATCTACTAAATTACAATACTGTTCTCTTCTTTTATAAATTCTTCTACTAGATTACAAACAACACTGTTCTCTCCTTTTATAACTCCAAAGTTCCTACAACCTCATGTGCATTGAAAGCAAATTACTTTGGCTATGTATATTTTGAAAACATTCTTTTTGCCTTAAAAATATTTATTTTTAATTTTGAAAATACAGATGCATAGATTATAAATCATACTTTTCTATTAATATTTTTTTTTCCAAGTGCTAAAATTTGGTAGCTTATATAAGAACAAAATGGGGAAAAACATACAACATGAAAATTAACATTTTCAAATTGCTGATAATATAATTATCTTATATATAATTTAGGTTGAGCTCATACAAAAGAGAAGTTATTAAATTGCATAATATTAACTAAGAGCAAATGTTTAAAATAACAACACAGCACAGGTCTCACCACATTATCTGATGATGTCACAAGTTGAATTTGATTCACAGAACTTTATATGTATGTCTATTGTAATAATAATAATTTGTTATATATTTATTTTCTTTTAATGTGAGCACTTAATTTTGAAAATCTTCTGAATCTACTGATTCTTATGCATATATCTATATCTAAATAATCTCGTTAAATTGCGATATTTAATACAATTCAAAGTTAGGTTAGTTAATGCTGCCCTTACAACTATAATTTACGATCTTTAAATTCTCAAATGTATAAAATATTTTTACTTCATTAATCTAATTTAATGATTTCTTGATTACACCTTAAACCTCAGCTAGTTACAATAATATTTGTATAATAGTATCATATTATCATACACTTATTTAAAATATTTCATTCTTTAGAATTAATAAGCTAACACAGAATTAGCTCATGATTAACCCTTTTGATAACTTAACATTAAGAGTTTACACTGCCCATATTCTAGGCTGGGTTCAATCTGGCAAAATGTTATTGCTTATTGCTACAATATTATATCTTAATTCATAAGACATTAGACAAAAATAAAAACAATACTCAGTAATTTTTCATTTGTTGCAGTGAGGCAAATTGTGTGAAATTTATGTTTTTTTTTTTTTTGTTTTTTTTTTTCTTCCCCTCCCCTTTCAATCAGTTTGAATTTTAGAGCTACACATATAGTGAATGAATGGAAACTTGAAACAGTTGAATGGGTGCAAGAGATATTTGTATGCAGCCCTACGAGATCAGTGCATAGCATACAGTTAAACATTCCTAAGTCCACCTTTCTTTAAAGTTCCTAAATATTTGTCTGATATTTTACACTTACAAACTGCAATTAGTGCATAAGTAGAAACTTGATTTTCCCTACAAAACGACAAAAAGACTTGCAAGTGTGACAGTTTCATATTAATATGACTACTAAAATGACAATTTATACATTTATATTCATGGAGTGTTTCTATGGATAACCTGTTGTATATTTGGAAATATAGTAAATATTTTAATACACTAATATATTGTACACTAATGTACTCAACATATTCGCACTATGTTTACGGAATTTCGGAATCCACACAGTGAAACTTTTGTTATCTTATTTTGATTTAAAGTAAAACACTAAAAATCATGTCGTCACATTAAAACTCTTTTAAGTTTCACAAACACTTATAAAAGTAATTTTGGTACATGTTTCGTGAGGTACATTCCTCACATTGTCAACGTCGTTTTGGTTGACAATGTGAGGAATGTACCTCACGAAACATGTACCAAAATTACTTTTATAAGTGTGTTTGTGAAACTTAAAGAGAGTTTTAATGTGACGACATGATTTTTAGTGTTTTACTTTAAATCAAAATAAGATATTCACACTAACTACACTTGCTCACATAGTACTAGGACATGTTTCTGAAGCACTTGTAAGACAGTTAACAGCTGGGAGTAAATGCTTCTGAAACTTGTTCTAGTGTTATATAAGTATTTTATTTTAATTGATTTACAGACGCTCTTTAACATCTCAGGTCATCAGCGTCCCATTCAACTCAGGGCGTGAAACGGCCGACAAATTTTGTTCAGAGGCCTCTCTTTCAGGCTTGAGGTCCTTTTTCGTTCCGTAAATGTACGACACGCGACCCACAGCTTTACTTCCCTTAGAAGGAAGCCATATAGGATTTTTACGCCTGGAAATTTTTACGACTGTTATATAAGTAAGCGGAGTTAGCGTGAACATGTTGAATGCCTTAGTGTACAATATTTTAATACATATTTCAAAGAAAATGAATAATCATAAAATTATTAATCTATCCCCATTCTCATAATCCTTCTATAAGATATTTGCATTTTATACCACTCTTACATCTTATATTTTTGTTAGAAACTTAAGTTGAAAAAAAATCTTACTTGGTGTAATTATGGTGTTTACTTGTGAATTTTTAGTTTTGATAAAAAGAAATTGGTTGTCAGTTTAAGATTAGACCAAGTAGTGATTTGTGTGCCATCAAAAACTGCTCATTAATAAAATATGAAATATAAATTACTGTTAAAAATTAATTAAATGCATAAGTAAAATGTTAACTAGTGGGATATCTTGGCAACAGATGCCATATAATAATTTTGTTCTTAAAAAAAGTTGTCCTACAAGATTAGACCAAGTAGAGATTTGTGTGCCATCAAAAACTGCTCATTAATAAAATATGAAATATAAATTACTGTTAAAAATTAATTAAATGCATAAGTAAAATGTTAACTAGTGGGATATCTTGGCAACAGATGCCATATAATAATTTTGTTCATAAAAAAAGTTGTCCTACAAATGAGCTTATGTTGCCATATTACAAGTTACCAACAGAATAACAGCTAACAAGACAAGAATAAGGATAATAGCTACACAACATTCAAGCTTTCTGGATGATTTTGATGTGGCAGGTCTTGATAGTGGTACAACCTGTAAATAACACAAAATATATTATTATAACTTAGCAATAAAACTATCAGTGATTTTAGAATGACAGATTGTTAGGAAATACATTCATGAAATGTTTTTCTTTTAAAATACATGCCACTTCACAGAAAATCAAGCATATGTTGTTTTAAATGTTACTTTTAAATTTTCTGTATACAAATATGTACTTCAATTGTCAAAAAATAAGTATTCATATTTTTATTTTCCTTAAATTATAGACATATTATGTAGAAATATGTAGTACTTATAAAGGCATCATCTCTCATTCATTTCATAACATATAGCTTGCCATGATAGTGGCACATGCATGGTGCTGTTTTACATAAAGTGAGAGCTGAGCAATGCTTGCAGAGGCATGAAGAACAGAAGTTGTTGCAATTGTAAACCATGGATGAAGTGTGGGCCACTGTTCATTATGAATGGGTGCATGTGAAATTTGCACCAAAATTCATAACTGGCTGGTTAAACTATAAGGTTCTGACAATATTAAATCAACAGACCAGGGCAACAATCACTAGAAATGAAAATATCTGACAAGTTTGTGAGTTTATTAAAGAGAACAGATGTTTGAATGTGGAAGTCATAGGCTATTGGATTAGGTTGTTAGGGACGGAGAAGGATATTTTAGTGTTTCAGCCTTGCTCAATACCCAGTCATTTGTGTCTATGTTCCCAGTGGAGGCACATCTGGTAATGGGGTAATAAGAACATCAGAGATTTAGGATCCTTAATGAAGTACAGACATAGACAGGATTCTTAACATTGTTTCTGATAATTCGTGAAGGCCCAAGAAGTTCTAGCCTCTCAGAAGGTTCATTCCCATATCAGATGCAGGGGTAGAATCTTTTTCAAAGCAGATGACACCATAACAGTGCACTAGCCCAACTTAAACTGGATCTTTTGACCTTATAACAGAACCAATGGAATGAAATGGGAGAGTGAAACATTTAAGGTAAGGAAAGACCCATCTCATTATTCATGTAAGTAACATGGGAAAACCATGAAAGAAGTTAATGTCAGGATGGCCGATCTAAAGGAATTTGAACTCAAAAGCTACTGAATATAGACCCCAGAATTACTGACTGTGTCATCTCGCTCTGCAGTCACTGACCATCCCACAAAATTATTCATGACATCCTGCAGCATTATAAGATGTCATAATGTTGGTTGCTTATAAGTGGCCAATGGGGATGCTGATTTATATAATTTTTTCCCTAGTTTCCCAATAAAGAGCCTCCAAATAATTTTCCATTTGTTTGTTGCTATGAAGTTGATTGTATTTCAGTAATGTTCTTTGTTTAGGATAGTATTCACTTCCTTGCACAATGGACAGTAGCTGTTCTTGATTAATTTCATCCTGAAGAGATGTTCTGAAGGCAATCATGCCTGACAAATAATTGAAGTTGGGCAATTCCAATTTTTTTTTGTTTCAATAAAAGATGTTTCGATCTTCAGATCTTCATATGGTTTTCCTTTTAAATTTTTGTTGGATATTTTGTTGTTCTTGTTCAGTTATTAATCTTTTTGTGAGTTTCAATTTGGAAGGACATTCTAGTTATATGGCTCCAGATTCATTATAAACTATTTCTGTATTTCTGATCTGGATTGCATGATAGTTTTCTTATTTCATTTATAGTATATATTGGTAGTTAACTGTAATTCATTATAAATTTTAGTGCTGCTTTAGTCACTTTAATGCTTTCATTGTTTTTGCTTTAATCTTAATATTTCAGATGTGTCATTCTTCTTGGAGATCATTGTATGCAGATTTATTTTCCTACTAATTTTTATATATTGTAAAGGTCAATTGGTATATAGGCAGATTTAGTGCTTATTTTTAAAATGTTGACTTAATCTTCTTTCTGTAATTTTTATAAGTCTGTTGTGTTTTAATAGTTGTGTACTGTCAGAAATACGAAACCATTTATTCCTTTGTTGTATATTTTTTAATTTTTGTCCCATTATTGCTATTTTAATATCTAGTTCTATTTTAATTGACAGGTTCTTAGTTATGCCCTGCAATGCAGCAAAAGGTGTTGTTTTTATGGCTCTTGTCATTATTCTTAATGACCTAGATTATAGTGGTTCCAATTTATTTGCAAGCATTAAGTCAAAAAACCACAGAAATAGCATCTGTGGAGATATGTTAAAATAACTACAAAATTGGAATTGAATTTGCAATTTGTCCATTGCAGTCTTTCCTTTTCCACTCTGTCTGGGTTATGATTGATAAAAATTCATATCATCACACTTTTCCTAGCTGAAGTGGCGAACTGAAGCTGAAACAGAGATAACACAAAGATAACAAATTTAATAACAAGTTTGCACTTTCACCCAGCTCTAACAAAAGATTTGATCCTTGAATTTGCAATTTGAACTTTGTCCATTGCGTTCTTTAATCATCCCAAAGTGTTGCATGCTAATGTACAAAATGGGATCAGTTTCAAACCCAGTGTGTGATACTCTAGTTTCAAAATGTTCAATTCTCATCAGTGCAATGAAGTCACAGAACGGTAATTTCATCAAAATTACAAAGTCAGAATGTATAAGCCCTGACCGTAATTGATAATTTTGCTAAAAATAGATGGTACTACTTCAAAACATCCGCAAGCGTAAAGTCAAAAGACCACCAAATAGCATCTGTGAAGGTGTATCAAAATAACTACAAAATTGAACTTGAATTTGCAATTTGGACACTTATCCCTTGCATTCTTATCTCCTCCACTCTGTTCTAGGACAGTGATTGATAAAAATTCTAATCATCACATTTTCCCTAGCTGAAGAGGCGAACTGAAGCCAAAACAGAGATAAAACAAAGATAACAAATTTACACTTTCACCACGCTTTAGCAAATTCAATTCCAATTTTGTATTATTTTGATACACCTCCACAGATGCTATTTGAGTGGTCTTTTGATTTTATGCTTACAAATGTTTTGAAGTAGTACTATCTACTTTTAGCAAAATTATCAATTATGGCCAGGGCTTATGCCTTTTGACTTTGTAATTGATAAACAATTTCTTCATTGTACTGATGAGAACCAAACAGTTTGAAATTAGAGAATCACAAACTGGGTTTGAAATTGATTCCATTTTGACATTACCATGCAACATTAAAGAATGCAATGGACAAAGTCCAAATTGCAAATTCAAAGATCAAATCCTTTTGGTAGAACTTGGTGAAAGTGCAATCTTGTTGTTCTTAACTATCTAGTGAGTGGATTTGATAATCTTATGCTCCACTTACTGTTGAATTATGCAAAACTAATTTTGCAGGCTTTTGCCTGCATCCTCAGTTGCGAGTCGACTGTCGGCTTTGTTCTTGCTTGGCTGGACTTGGTGTAGCTCTTGTGGACATTTTATGAACTTCTGCATTAATTTGTCTTCTGTTGGAATCTCAAAGTTCATAACCTTATCTTCATATTTTTTTATATAAATTTTTTCCCATATTCCCAACTCAATGGGTCGATCTACAAATGTCAATAATTTCACTCCCACTTCTATATCATGTTTATCTCTCCAAAAGTAATGTGCAACCGCTGATTCCTCTATCTGTGAACAGGTGATTTTGTATATTCCTGGCATCTTCTCTTCTGGTATTCTATCATTATCACCAGAATTGAGCAGATTTTTAGGCTAAACTTGTTCACTGGAGACAAAGTAATCCCAAACTCTCTGAATATTTTTTGGTGGCCCAAGAATGGTAAGTGAATTTCATGTGAATGGTAGATTCTTTTATTGCTGTCAATGTTGTATCCTCTTTAACCACTTCTTTTGTTTGAGTTTCTTGATTTTCTTATCAACAATTTCTTAGTCATACCCACTGAATTTTTCTGTTTGTATAATATGATAGTATTCTTTGTTGTATTCAAACTCATTCATAGGTATGTTAATGAGTCTATGTGCTAAGCTATTGAGAACTGCATGTTTGTATGCTGTGGGATTGAATCCACTTGCCTTTATGTAATTCTCAGTCTGTGTGTCCTTTCTATATATTTCAAATTGCAAATTGTTGCCTGTTCTTATAATCTTTAAGTTAAGAAAGGGAATCATGTCGCTTTGTTCTATTTTGGAAGTGAATTTAATTTCTTAATCTTGTAGGTTTAGCAATTTCAAAGCATCATCAAAGAGTTTCTTGTTGACCGCTGCAAAGATATCATCCACATATCTGTGCCATACTTTGAAAAAAAATGGAAATAATTTGCTGATGTGTACTTCTAAAATACCCATATACAAATCAGCCAGAAAAGGCGATAATGGATTCCCCATAGCTAAACCTGCTTCTTGTTTGTAAAATTCACCATTGAACTTGAAGAAATTCTGACTAACACATACTTCGGTTAGTTGGATGTATTCCTCAATTTCCTTGTTGCTCAGTTTCACAGACTGTAACCATTTTCGAAGAAATGTTGGAAGTTTGCATTTTGATATGCTGGGAAAAAGTAACTTTACATCGAAAGACACTAAAAGATCAGAGAGAAACAAACTTTTGATTTTCTCCACCAGTTCTTCGGAATTTTTTACACTTAAGCTATCAAATTTTGGAAATTTTTTAAATCTCTGGAGGAGCTATCTTGCTAGTTGGTAGAAAGGTGTGGTTCTATAATTGATTATTGGTATCATGGGATTTCCTGGTTAGTGTATTTTCGGTAGACCATGTATCCTTGCTAATGAGGTGTTGTCTGCTTTCAATTTTGAATTCTCCTTGGATGGTATGATTGTGCATTTATTGATGGATTTGTTTATTACCTGTATGCATCCCTTTAAAGGATATGCTTTTATTTTCATGTATTCGTTCCTCCTGAGAAGTTCCTCCATCTTTGATTTAAACTCTGCTTTGTCCATCAACTCACTAGATAATTAAGAACATTATAGTCGCTTCGCTGTATTGGTTCCGAAAGAAATTAAATGTTATATTTGCAAACTTGTTATTAAATTTGTTATCTTTGTGCTATCTCTCTTTTGGCTTCAGTTCACCTCTTCAGGTAGGGAAAGTGTGATGATAAGAATTTTTTTCATCACTACTCTAGGACAGAGTGAAGAAGGAAAGAGCACAACGAATAAATGTCCAAATTGCAAATTCAATTCCATTTTATAGTATCCAATTTAGTTATAAGCGGGCTGTTTTTTGAGGATATTACCTCACTTTCATAGAGCAAATTGGGCTTTATGTAGCTTTTGTACATGTCATTAAATAGACCTATAACTCCTTCCCCAATAAATGCCTGCTGGTCTTCTTAATAAGTTTCTTCTTATTCACTTTTTTCGTTATATTGTTGATCGGTTCAGAGGAGGTTTGTTTTTTATCAAGTATTATTCCAAGATATTTAATGTGATCTTTCTTTTGCAGTAGTGAATTATTGCTTTTAAGTTGCAAATCATCTGTAGTGTGTTGAAGACTGAAAAACTAAAGCTTTTCTAGTGTTTATTTCCATACTGGGTGGATGCCCATGTTTCCATTCTATTGATAATTTTTTTTGCATTTCATTTTCTAGTTTTTTGTAATTTTGTTTATTCTGCTCTTTTTTTTGGGGGGGGGGGGCTAATCCATATGGCAATATCACCTGCAACAATCCCATTTTTTCCTTTGGGAAGTCAGCTAATATTTTGTGTATGTCAAGTAGAAAATACTAAAAAGAATTGAGTTGAGGAGTACCTATGCCATTTTGGGAGGACATTATTCCATTTTACAGCTTTGTACCTTTATGGTAATAGATCCATGAACCATTTCAACATGTTTCCTCTTATTCCAATTTTACTCATTTAAATAAGCTTCCACCTCACTTTTTCAAAGGCATTTTTGAAGTCAACAAAGAGAGTAAGCATTTAATACCTAAGGTTATAGAGTAAGCATTGTTTCTTTTTGTTTTTCAATATTCTGTGTTAAATGTAAAAACTGTTCAATTTTTTAATATTGTTTTCTGAAATCTGTTTGATGGTCTGAAAGGAGATTTTGCCATTCCAGATAATAAATTAATCTTGTAGTGACTATTTTCTCTATTGTTTTAGCAAGTACTAAGGTTAAGGATATAGGCATATAACTGTCCAACTCGCCTGGTAGTTTGTCTTTGCTCTTAATTGAAAGGATTATCGCTTTTTTCCATATAATAGGAATGTTATCTTTATTGTTCCAGACCTTATTGAATTTATTCATTAGTATTTTCTTGGCTATGCACTCTAAATTCTTGTTATAATCACTATGAACTTTGTACAGGGCTCAATTTCTTCTTGAGAGATAATACTGTTTGGTTAGTTCTTGAATTGTAAAGTTGCAATAAAATATATGTTGTTGGCCTGCAAATACCTTGGACTTTACAATACACTTTTTAATATTTTGTTTAATTTCCCATTATCTCTATTAAATTTATGTGCAATTTTGTAATGAGTGGCTATGTTGGCTGTTGGCTATGTCTTTATCATGAATGAGGACTTTGTTTTTTCATTTCTGGAACATTGTTTAATGTATTAATATACTTTAATATACTTACTTCTATTGCCAAGGAAACTAAGGAATTTTTTATTTCTCTGTTTAGAAATGCAGTTTTCTTTCTTCAATTTCTCACTAAGTTAGGATCTTTTGATCCTAGTGTTATTTAGGTACCTTTTTAATGTAATAACTCTTGATTCCAAAAAGGTTTGTACCCAATACCCTTTCCTCTGAGTATTGTTATTTTTGCAGTATTAATAATTTTTTGTTAACTTTTGTTGATTAGTTTCAATGGACTCCAATACAATATCTTAAAATTTTTCATTAGTGGGTTTCCGAAAAATTATCCAGTCTGCTTTTAGGAAGTTCCATCTCTTAAGTGGGTTTGCATTTATGTGACTCATTTGTGACTGGATGGTTTCAGTTATGGCTTTATGTTTTCCAGTATTCTTCTAGTGGCTTAATTTGCAATATCTGAAAGGCTATCACCTTATCAGGTTTTGTTGATTCCCCAGCATAGAGAATAAAAGTTTTGGGGTCATTGTTTTTTTATATTAAATTGACTGCATTTCCTCCCAAAAATAATTTAATCATTTTCCCCACAGTTTTGAATGTCCATTCAGTCTCCTATTATTAGGGTATTTTGTTTAACTTCTATTAAGTCGAGATTTAGTTGGTGGTTATTTGGGAGACTCTATATACCAAAAATTGTATATTTTGCATTCTGTAACCCATACTTCTGACTTATAGATTTTTGTGGAGTTCAAGATTTTCATAATAATTGTTTTACTTATAAGGAAGTTTCTGATTCCTAATAGTATGCCACTTGCCACTTGTTGATGTTTATGTAAAGAATATATATTGTAGTTTTTAAAGTTATAACAACTTTTATAACATCTTGCTTTTAATGATTACTTCTTTCATTAATAAAATATAACAATCTATTTAATCTACAAGTTTCTTAATAAGCTATTTTCTCTCTAAAATAATCTTTATATATATTATATCACGATCTGAGAATAAAACTTTATGATATAAAATTCAAAATTTAGTTTTGCATTAAGCAAATCTTTTAACAGTTGACACTATAATTTTCTCTTTCTGCTGATCAAACATTCTCTACAAATAAGCAAACTTTCTCTTTTGCAGCACAAACCCAAATAAATACAAAATCAATTCTAGGAATCATCAATTAATATATATATAGTAATAATAAAAGTAGAAAAAGAATTCAATCAGTTCAAAATATAGCAATTTCAAGTCAGACTTTATCTAAGTGTTTTATGCTTTTCTACTTTTATTATTACTGTTAATTTGTTACATTGTTAATAGTGTTACTTTATTTTTCTTTTTCTTTTATCTTTTATATATATATAACAATAATTATATAAGCTTTAAAAGGATAAAACACTAAGATAAAGTCACACTTGAAATCGCTATATTTCAAACTCGTTGAGTTCTTCTATATATATAAGCAAAATTAACTATTTTTTTAAAAAACACATTAAACATTAGCATACATTTTTTCTAAAAATATTTTTATGTTATCCAATCTGGTCATCAATGCTCCTTTATGACCGCATTAACTATATTTGCATTTTATACACCATACTGGTAATTATTCAAATGTATTATTGCTAAAGCTAAGAATATTTTGCTCTAATTTAGGATGTACAAGCTTAACTACACCTTCGTTTTGTATGATTACTAATATCATGTCTTGTTGGAATTTTAGAAATAATTGATTCCATCCATTTTAATATTTATTTTCAAATTATTAAATTTTATATAACAATCAACATTTTGTAGTCCATATAATTATGTCCCTCACCAACATATTTCATGTACTAAATTCAATATTTGGGAACACTTCTGTGGTCTAATGGTAGTGTTTGAGACTACTAATTTGTAATTAATCCTTCCACTTCCATTCCCCATGATGAGAATAATAGCGATACCATAAAATTCCTTTAATAAGTGATTTCCCCTATTAAACCATCAATCATTTCCAGCTACGATTAGGGATATTAATTAAATACTTATTAAATCCAAATTAATTCCATTTATATCCTGGTGAATTTCTGTTTCAAATAGCACCTGAATGTGGTGCTAATCGAATTCAATAATAAATAATTCTGCTTCATAACTAATGTACTACACATGGTTAGTGTGAACGATCTATTTCTATATATTTGGTTTTTTCACTGTGGTGTCTCTAGCTACTATTGGTGATTCTACTCCATGTTTAATTATTTATTTAATGCAGATTTTTTAGGATGTACATTGAGCTTCCTTTTTTTCTTTCAGTAATATGTGCAATATGTACAAGTGTTAATTACTCTTGTTTAGATTTTGTTGACATACTGTTCCCTGTTTAGCTTATTGTCTTAAGTATACTCCTAAATATTGGCAATTTTATTTTGTTAATTACTGATGTACCGAAGGGTCCACTAGTGTAAGGTTTATGACATGTTCATTTTCATGTTGTTTTCCTGGGACCAGGTACACAGTCTTTTAATGGAATTGTAATTGATCTCTGTGATACCAGATCAAGTTTTTGACTATTATTCTCAAGACTAAATCATATGCAAATTTGTGCACATGACAGTTTTATCTGTTGTAAGTACAGCTGGGAGGTTGTTAATGCAAGCATTAAAGAGAGTAGTGCTTGGGACAATGCCTTGTGGGAGTTCAGTTTTAGTTTGAATGTACTTCGACTGATAGTTACTTTATTCAGTAATTAATCTTTGAGTAAAAAATGCTTTTATCCCATGCAGCACTAACCAGAATTTCTCCTCTTTCTAATTTCCCTAGCTCACTTTTTTATGCAGTCTGGAAATTTCTCTAGCCCATGGTTCAAAAGGTACATCCTTACAAGCCAAAGATTTAATTTCTCATGAAACTTGCTAATCTCACAAGTTCTAGTCCATTTTCTTACCATCATACACAAAAGAAGTGTTATTTATAATTGGTAATATGTTAAGGCTCATAATATTCCTGCATACATTAACTCAATCTTTCTCTATAATGCTATGCATTTATACATATGAACTATATCAATTGAAACTAAAACAATGCAGTTAAATTAAAATGTAAATTGGAACTTGCACAGTGAAACCAATCATATAACTGATATTATTGTATGATTTAGTTGAACTACACACTCTTAATGCTTCACTTACTTTCATAATATACTGGTTTCGAGAACATTTCGTTCTCATCATCAGCCAGGCTAAAATTCAACCATTTCTTTTTCAAAGAAAAAAAAATGGTTAGAATAAAATCAGAAAAAGCTTAAGGCATGGTTAAAAAGAAAACAGCAGTAAGGTAAAGATGTTGTTTATATTACAGGTGATAAATGAAACAGAATAGTAATATTAGATAAGGAAGATTATAATAATAGAATTTGTTAAAAACAAAAAATAATAATAATAATAATAATAATAATAATAATATGTTCAGACCCATTCAGACCCACTGAAGGGATGTATTAATTCAATCAACGAAGTTCTAAAATCTTGCACAATTATCCCAAAGAAAACAATATACAAAATAAAACAGAGCAACCCTACAACAGCAAAGATATATGGCTTACCAAAAATTCACAAGACTGGAAATGGTATGTGTCCCATCATTAACAATATCAATACTCCTTCATACTATTTAGCAAAATGGCTAGCTAATAGATTCAAGACATTACGTAAATTTCAAAGCAGGAGTATAAACATTCATGTCAGTTAATAGAAAAAATTAAGGACATAAAATTATATCCCTCTGACACTCTAATATCTTTCGACGTAGAATTGCTGTTTCCAAGCATACCAAAAGAAAAATTCCTAGTTTATCTACATTGGCTTAAAACAAGTGGAATTAATGATGCACACATAAAATAATATATCAAACTCACAGAAATTAGCATAAACCAAGTCTATTTTTCTTTCAAAGGGAAATTTTATAAACAACAAGCAGGACTTACTATGGGCAGCCCCTTATCTCCATTTTTAGCTAACCTCTTCATGAGCAGATGTGAAACACACATCAACTCAGCTTTCCCAAACATATTTAAGGTATGGTATAGGTATGTCGACGATATATTTGCCATAGTTAACAAAAAACTCATTGTTGATGCCTTAAAACTTTTGGATACACTAGATAGAAACATATCTTTTACATACGAAACGGAAACAGATAACATGTTGCCATTCTTGGATATTAAAATAATGAAACGTCAAAGAAATCTGGAATATACGGAAAGGATACACACACTGATAATCACATCAAAACTGACAGTTTTAACCCCACAGTTCACAAACATACAGTTATCATCAGTTTAACACACTAGCTAGTTAACCTACAAATTAGCAAAGAAGAATATTCTAATGAATTCAAACAAATTGAGTAAGCGGCAGTTAAAAATGGTTTTAAACAGAACTTGTACACAAAAAGATATAGGAATTCAAAAGACAAAAACATATCAAATTAACCACAACACTTTCAGCAAGAAAAGATATAAGCTAATTTTTAAAAAATTCACATATCATCCGTGGGCAACAAAAAATTTCAGAATATTCTTAAAGATTTTAATATCAGGTTGGTACCAGTTAACAGATTTAATGTTAAAAACCTACTGATAGACAATGTTAATGACAGTATTCCACAAGAGAAAAAAGCAGGTATTTACAAAATAAATTGTGCAGAATGTGAAAAAAATCTACATTGGAAAAACAAAGACAAACATAGGCACACAGTTAAAAAAACATTTCAGGAACATAAAGTACAGCAGTAGCATATCATTTTTGGATAGAAATCCATTACATAGTGAATAAAACAAAATTATTAAAATCAGTACAAAGACCTATAGAGCTAGCAACTTGGGAGAAAATCTACATCTACAAATGCAAAGACAGTCTAATGAACTTTGACACTGCCGGGGATGAAAACATCAACTACAAGTTTATCACACTGCCATCAGAGCAGAATGCACATTACCACAGCTTAATGAATTATCCAATTATTTTAGCCTGGCTCATGATGAGAACAAAATGTTCTTGAAACCAGTTCTATATATTATGAAAGTAAGTGAAGCATTAAGAGTGTGTAGTTCAATTAAATCATACAATAATATCAATTATATTAAACAATGCAGTGTTAACAATTTCTTTTCAGGGATGCTCCACAAAGAAGTTTTCCTATAAATTCTGGGTTTTTCATTTCATTTACGTTTTTTATTACCATTAAATCCTGGGCTTCCCATTTTATTTATGCTTTTTACTACCATGCCTTAAGTAAGTGTTTATGCATTTGTGAGGTATAACTTATAATTGTATTTTTAATAATTGGTGTAATAATATCTAATTTTTTTTTCTCAATGTTAAAACAGTGGTAAATTTTTGCATCATATTGATTTGAACTAGCATTTATTTTAAATGTTAAGTTTTGAAAGTTTGATTTTCAACAATATTGTCTTATTTTTTATTCACAAATGTGTAAATACTCTAATGTGAATCATTTTAGATTGCCCGTGAAAAAGTGAACGACTCTTTCTTTTTACATTTATAATGGCTGTGAGAATAGAATTAGCAATTGTGATCATAACTTATATCCCCCCCCAAAAAACACTTTTTGATCACAGTATGTCATGAAGGCTACACCCATGCATAATCAGAGTGGAAATAATTCCTTGTCACATTTTCACGTTCTTGATATTTACATATTCCTGAATCATATTGCTCAAAACACGGAATAAAACTAATATAAGAAATATAGTTACTTACAGAGTCATCTAGAGTATTCAAATTAAGCACAACTTCCTGTTGTTTTTGTACTCTTGTTTGTGCCCCATTCAAAATTTGCTGCAATTCATTATCCCAGTATCTATCCCATTTGTTTCTTTTATCATTATTGTAGAAAGGCACACCTGACTGCAGTGCCAACATCCTCCAGTCATTTTCTGAGTTGGAAAAAAATAATCAAATTAAATAAAAAAAGATTAATATTATTTTTAATATTAATATATTTTTTCACTTAAAGGTAGAACATGAAATTAGCAATGGTATTTACAAATGTAAGTTGAAACCAGGAGAAAAATGTGTAGGTGTTAGGAGAGATTTTACAGTAGCTCTCTCTAAAATGTTTGATTAATTGTAACATTAAATAGATAACTGCTTCTGTAACAGGGTGTTCATGTACCAGCTGTACTAGGCACAGGAGGCTTGCTTGCAATTTACCTTCAGAGGAATCTTTTTATCCCTAATAATGAAACCCCAAATTGTTAAACATAAAGAAAATATGTGCAAAAAATAAGGGATCAATACAGCATGTAAGACTCACAAAAATTAATTTATTATTATTATTATTCAAAAAATAGTTGTGACCCCATACAAAACACTAATAAACAATGCACAATGCCTGCCTTGTACAGCATTGAGGTGCAAGTTCTGTCATGCATTGTTATCTACTTTCAAAGATGGGAGAGATTCTCCCGAAATGCGTCTTACTTTCTTACTTTTATGTAAGTGAATGGAGTATAGTGTAAGAAATGTGAATACATGAGTTGAGGTTAGATTGCCACTCCATTGTCAACAGCTTTGTAAGTACAATATTTATGTTATTAAGACAATCATTCAAATTTCACTAATTTTGTTCCACTTACTTGACATGTTTCAAAGGCTGTTGCCTTCATCTTCAGCATGATTCCACTGTCTACTTCCCAGTTTGTATTAAGATGTCGCTTTATGGATTTTATGAACTTAGTTACTATTGTTTGAGAGATCAAAATTAATCAAATTTTCCTTGTTTTTGTTTGTGAATATATTTTCCCACATTGTTAATTCTATGGGTTTTTAAAGAGTTTTTAAGAATTTTGGTTCCTTTTGGAATTTGTGGTTCTTTTGCCAGAAATGGTCTGCTATTGCTGATCTTTCCATGTGTTTATATTTGACGTTTCTCATGTGTTCCTTAAATTGTATGGTAATATATCTTTTTGTTTTGCTTATGTATTTCATATTGCAGTCTTTGCAACCAATTTCATAAATGCCTGATTGTTTTCCTGGCATAAGTTTGTCTTTTGTGTTGGTTTTTAGGAGGTTTTTTAAACTACATTTGTTTACTGGAACCAAAATGATGTTTGCCTGTTTAAAAATCTGCTGGAATTTTTGGTGGCCCATAGGTGGAATATGAATTTCTTGTATATATGATGTCCTTTGTAGCCTTTTAGTGTGGTGATATCTTTTTATTTGTTTTTGTTTTTTGAATTTTCCTATTTTCTTGTTGACCAGATCTATTGTATAGTCATTTTTTGTGTCATATCTATGATTTTATGATACTCTGAATTATATTATCTTGCTTATTGGTAGGTTCGTTAATCTGAATGTGAGACTATTGATTATGGAAAGTTTATGTTGTTTTGGATTGTGGCTGTTGTTTTTTATATCATTATCTGTGTGGGTATCTTTTCTGAATATGCCAAATTCCACACTATTGCCATTTTTTTATAATTGTTACATCCAAGAAGGGAAGAATCTTGTTGTGTTCTATTTCCATTGTGAACTTAAGAGTGCTGTCTGTAGGTTGAGTCGTTTTATTCCAACCTCTTTCCATTTTTCATTTACTATTGCAAAACATCAACATAATCGTACCAACATGTGTATATATGTGGAAAATCCTTAACTAATTTTATTTCCAAGAAATATATCTACATATCTGCCAAGAATGGTGACAATGGATTTCCCATTGCTACACTCTTCTTTTGTGTATAACTACTGCCTCTGAATGTGAAGTAGGTTTGATTGATACTTGGGGGGGAGGGGGGTAAGTTCATGAGATGAGAAATGAATTCAAAACTGAATTCATGCACTTTTACCATTGTAACTGTTGAAGGTAGAATAGTATGTAATCTTGGTGAATGAGACTTTTTTGTTTACTAATGTCGTACACTTTCTCCTTCATTTAATCTTTCAAATGGTCTAACAATGCCACGTAATGGGCTATTGTTATTTTTATGTTTGACTCTTTTCCAAATAGTTAAGTACAATTATTCCTTGGGAATCCCCCAAAAACAATGCTGCATTACTTTCCCAACCAACAAAAAGGTCATCACCTTCCTTAGTGCACTTTTACGATTGTTCACTGCTTTGCTTACCATTTTGACTTAGGAGTGTAAATATGGATTCTCATATTGTTCAAGATTCAAAATAAAATTCCTGCAGAATATGTTTAAAGCTTCTTTAAAACTGCAGTGAAATATTTTTTGGTTCACAGCTAACATTGCTCACACAACCCTTTAATGTGCAATTTTTCATGCAGGTATTTGAGCATTTGTACTGTTTAGATGCATGCAATCTCAGCTATCTCACACATTTTCAATTGGCAGTCTTCCATTATGATACCACTGAATTTTTTTCATGGAAACTTCAATTGGGTGTCCAGAGAATGTTTCTTTTTTGATATATGTATGCCTATATCTAAATATATTTAACCAGAAATATTCAACTGGTGCAGAATCCCCATGACTTAATATAATTCGGGTTTGATCTACACGGTTATCTACTACATGTCAGTTCGCATCGATGTCAACTATTATCGATGTATTGCTATGCCAGAACCTTTTTCACAGTTTGTTACAAAATTGATGGCACCTAATGAATTTTCACACGATTTCATGGGAATTAGCCGAACTTTTCAACTACTCTCTCATAGATAGCTGAATGCTATGAATTACCTTACTGCAAAAGTAAGGGCATCTATGTCACAGCTAATTTTGCAGAGAACTTCTTCTCCTTCATTTGCCACTATTAGAGGCTATATTATGGGTTTAAAAGGGGACAGGTCCTGGCTAGTCTAACTTTGCTGGCCATACACAGCAATCGGTAAATGGTAAGTTTTTTTTTTTTTTTAATCAAAGACTAAAAATAAGGACAATGGCAGCACACATGATGCTGCACTAACCTAAACATTAGTTAGGCATACATTTCCTTACTCATTATCCAAAATCAGTCTATCTTGAATAGTGCCAATTTACGCTAGAAAAATGTAATGCAGATGAAAATATGGATATCTACAATATTGTTATTTAATACTGTAAATTTACTCTTATGTTATGGAAATTAGAAAGTAATTGATGTTCTGAAGTTGAAGCATCATCAATAGAAGTGAGGAAGAGCTAAGGTTGACTTACAGATATTTTCTTTAAAAAAAAAAAGTCGTTCCACTTGAAAATCAATGATCATTGAATTGTACATCAGAACTGCCTTCTAGAAGTCTTCAAAAATAGAAGGAAGGAAAAAGCAATACCCTCATTTCATTACAAAAATACTTAAGCTCAGATAGCTGCAGGAACATTGACTTTTTTGAGCAAAAGGGGCATCAGAGTGTTAACATAGCCATTTTATTCCTCAGATTTTGTATTACAATTTTTCACAAAAGTGAGGAAAAGCTGTATGAGTGCCAAATGTGCACTGCAGCTTAACTGGAGGATGTAATTAACATAAAAGAAAAAGTGTACTAGAAACCACTGTGAGAATGAACAAATGTGTGTCAACGGGAAGGGTTTACAAAATTATGGAGATACTTTTAAATTTTAAATATGTTCCTTAGGAGTAGCTTAAAATCTGTTAATGTCTTATTTTTGCCCTACATTAAATTTTGAGAGTTCACTAATTCTTCAGGTGGAGTATGACTTTAAAATAGTGAAGAACTGGAGAAACATAAAGTACAATCAGGTAGAGAAATCAGCAGTTGCACATCATTTTTGGAGAGATAAAGGTGATACAGAAATGGGAGTGAAATTATTGAAATTCGTAAATCGAACCATTGAGCTGGGTATATGGGAAAAAATTTATAAGAGGATAAGGTTATGAACTTTGAGATTCCAACAGAAGATAAATTAATCCAGAAGTTCATAAAATGTCCACGAGAGCTACACCAAATCCTCCAGCCAACCAACAACGAAGCCGACAGTCGACTTGCAACTGAGGATGCAGGCAAAAGCCTGCGAAACTAGTTTTCCATAATTCAACAGTAAGTGGAGCATAAGATTATTAAAATCGACTCACTAGGTAATTAAGAACATAATAGTCACTTCACTGTATTGGTTCCGACACGAAATTAAATTAAATGTTATATTTACATAACTACTATGTTAGAAACTAGTCAGACCTCCATGAGAACTCGCAACTTAATTAGTGAACAGTGATTAATTAGGTGAAGTATTATAAAGGTTTTGAAGTATTTTGGTTAATATTAGTTTGATAGCATTCATTTTTTAGATGTGTTTGTTTGTCTAGGAGCAAATGGATAATTTAGAAACAAGGGAATTACAGTGTAGAAATTGTAGTTAATTAGTTAAAATAATGGTTTATGTAAAAAATATTTAGTATTGTTTTTCTGGATCAAATGCTGGTCACCTGGATAATCCAGTAGGTAGCTGCTGTTGAACTAGGCACTAGGGTTTGAGCTAATCCAATTGGAAAAACTTATGTACGATGCATATGTGAAATAAATATTGGTACTACTGAAATAAAATCTTTTGAACCATAATCAGTCATGCTAATATTATATGAAGCATAGTTTTATTCATTTATATTGATTTACATTAAATATTTACTGGTTTAATACAACTTATTATATGCATATATATATATATATATATATATATATATATATATATATATCCCTGGATCGACTTGGCAGTTCCTGGAATGAGCAACAATAAAGCATGGCATACTTGAGCCTACAGCAATAGAGGGTAGTAGTGTGACCAGTATATGCTCTGGCCACGTCTAAAACTCCAAACAGAATTATTTAATTGCAAAAGTGTGATGATAAAATTACCATTAAACACTCTGAGTGCTATATTTGATTCTTCGTTTAGATGCTGGAGGCCCAGACGATGTTTATGTTCCTTATGACGAAAGAGCGTGCTGAAGGCAAGAGAAATTTGCAGCAAAGGTCTACTTCTCTTAAAATGGATTATAGCTGCAGAACACCTTGCACATGGTGAATACGATAAAAGCATATTCACTTCCCTGTAAGAATAAAAAGTACATATATGCATCTATCATAATGTAAATGGATCAGACTCATTTACTTTTAATTTATTTTCTGAAAAGTTTAAAATATGTAAAAAGTTTCAATTTATACTCTTAATTAGAAATATTATTTGTAAAAATGGGAACCAGATAAATAAATACACTTCTTGCAGCAAATTAAAGAGTATGTTCATAAGTGAACTTGTAGTGCATAGACGATGGAAGACAAAAACATTTGCCCTTTAAATGTGGAAAAATTAACAGATATACAGTACACTAAAAGATAAATAATTGATTTTGTATAAAGTATTATCAGGGATGAGACTTGACATGTAAAAATGTATAATATACTATAAATTAAGATATGTAAGTTTTAGACTTTCTCCATATTATATTTCACATAATACTTAAGAACTTTAACATGTTGAATTCCAATCTCAGCGCACAAACAGTGATGACATAATATCCTTGGGAAAGTCAGTGTAAGGGTAAATGTGCAATTTATTGAATGAAAAATATTTTATGGGAAAAAAAAAAGACAAGTAAAAAAAAACTTACAGTCATACAATGCTACTTAAAATAAGTTTTAAAATAAAACTGAAAAATATGAAATAGTAAAATTTGTTTAAAATATAAAAAATTTTACAAAATAATATGAAAAATTAAATTCAGCTTATTGAATTCTACACATGCTAAGACATAAAATAATAATAATAATAATAATAATAATAATAATAATAATAATAATAAACCAAAGTTGCACTCAAATGAGCATACGGTATTTATTTGTTCGCTTTGATATGTTTATTTAAAGAGCATGTTCTTTTTTTTTTTTGCAATTGTTGAAAATGCTATAGTTCACACTATTTTCACATACTTTGTAAACACGTTGTTCTTGTGCTTGATGGAATTTTTTATTTGTATACACCATATGGTGGAAGCCGTGAATCGCGAGTCCGATGATTGTGTGCCTCTGTGTTTGGTTGCTGTTTGTCCATTGTCTGTTTATCATGGCATCTGTTCTGAAGAAGTCGGTGTTTATCTCTCCTTCTGTTTCTTTCTTGTTGTTGCTTATTTGTATGCTTCTCTGTTTGGTAGCAGTGTCTTGATCCTTATATCTACCAGGAAGAAGATTTCTCTTGCAAGTATGTACGCCAGTCTGTTTGGTGCATACTTGCTTGACCCTATTCCCCCTTTAAATACCTTGCTTTAACATTTTCAATCTTTTCCATGTTATTGGATTTTAGTTTGTCCCAAATCAATTCAATCTAATAGGTAGCGATTGTCATTTCAAATAGCCTCATAGTTGTTTCTAGTTTCAGTGATGTGATATTTTTGATGGTGCACATTGCTCTGATAGCTGCTGAAATTCTCTCCTGTATGTGGGTGCTCAACAAAATGATATGGTTGTCTGTAATGAAATGCCTAGATACTTAAATTTGTTAACTATTTTCAGTGGTTAATCTTAAATCTTTTGAATGTCAGCCCTTGCTATTTTTCCTCCTCTCCTATATACCATTTGCGCTGTTTTGTCTTTGTTTATGATAAAATCATTTTCTATGGCCCATTGTTGCAAAATGTTTACATCCTCATGCAGTTCCTCTTTGTGTGTGATCCTAGGACCATGTTGTTCGCATATATTATGAATGTGGCTCCTTTCAGTTTCTCCCCGATATCTGCTGTCATTATGTGGAAGAGCAATGTGCTTATCAGGTTGTGTTACATGGCTCTGTTTGTCTGGGTTATATCTTCTGCTGTTGACACTTCATCAGTATCTGTGATGTATTTATGCCTCATGATGTCTTGCATTATGCCTATTTATGTTGTGTTCTTCACCAATCATGTCTTCATCATTTGGATTAGTTTTCCTCTGTTTATGTAGTCAAAACTTTTTCATAATCTATAAATATCGTGTAGTATTTTGCTGCTTGGAATATTGATTTCCCTTTTCTGAACCCAAACTGGTTTTCGGGTATGTGCTGTCATGTGAGGTCTGTCAATTTCTTTGTCGTTATCTTCATGAAAATTTTGTAGGTTATGTTTTCAAGTGCTACTCCTTTGTATGAGTTCATATCCTCTGTATCACCTTTCCTTTTATATAGTATCTTTATTGTCTCTATATCTCTGGGATGGTGTTTGAGCTCAGTATTTTATTGAAAAGTTCTGTCCAAATTAATATCAGTGAATCAGCTGTGATTTTTACACTTTCGTATGCTACTTTGTCTGGTCCAGTTGCTTTTTTGTTTTTCACCTCTAATGCAATGGCTACTTCTTCCTCTGTTATTACCATTTTGTTTCCTGCTGTCTCCTCTTTCTCCTGTGTGTTAATGTCGTAGACTTCATTTTGATTTGCTTTATTCAGTACTCGTGAGAAGTGTTTTTCCTATTTTTCTATTCGAATCTCTTTCATTATGTGTTTCATTCTCTTTAGGGGTAAGAAAGGATTCTTCTTTGCTTCTGCTATCTTTCAGACTTCTCCCACCATGTAGTTTCCTCTTGTTTTTTCTGTTATTGACTTGTACTGTCTTCTGCCTCTGGTGCAGTCATGTATGTCCTCTATTCTTTTTGCAGTTTTTGCTATGCTTAGGGCTTGTAGTGTGGCTTTTCGTTCTTCAAAGCAAGCATTGTCAAACCACGGCTGTGCACTTCTTCTGGGCATTGGTCAGCATGCATTTTTATTAAACCAAGGGCTGTTTCTAAATGTCCTCTCTCTATTTTTCCTTCACTACTTCTATTGCTTCCTGGTTCTGCTTAATTTTTTGTGGGTCCAGTAGCCTTGACGTTCTGTGTCAGTTTTTTTCCCTCTCTTTTTTTCTGTCCTTTCATTGATTCTCCATTTCTATTTCTATCATTGTGGTGATTAGTATGTTTTCTTATCGATGTGAAACCTGAGTCCCATAGGCTTTTTGTTCTATCAATTTTATTTTTCTTCCGCTGTATAGCAACAAATTAATCGCACTTGCTCTTGAGTGCTAGTACGTTGGCATCTCATCTTTGCTAGCTAAGATAAATTCCTCTTTCCTTAGTGTATCCATGACGATTTCTGTTTTGGTCTTTGCTTTATCTCTTCTGCAGTTTATGTCTCCTGCTATTATTATTTTGTAATTTTCATCTGTGACTATGACTGTTGTCATCATCTCTATTACTTCCTCTGTGATTATTTGTGGCCTTATATAAATTGCTATCCCTGTGCATACTCAGTTTTTACTGCCAGTACATTTTCTTTCTAATGTATTACTTTGAAGGTCCCTACAGATGGTTTCAGGTAGCATGGTACTCCTTCTGTTTGTCTTGCATACAAGTGAAGTCCATAGAATCCTTTTATTTCCGTTGGTTCCGTTGAGAACATTGCTGTGAAGATCATTATATCATATGTCTGAAGCTCTTCAGGTGCCACATATTGGATTACATTTTTGAGCCCTCCTGTTCTAGTTGAACATTTTAACAATTAAGCAGGACTCCTTTGTTTCGGTATTTTTTTTAAACGAAAACGTCTGATTATTATACCTTTAGGCCAAAATTCTGCATTTTTAACTTCCCCTAGGTAGTTGAATGGGATTCCAAGCTTGAATGCCTTATTTATTCCTCTTATATTTACATCCTCACATTCTATTTCTCCTTGAATGCAATGAATAAATATTTATGTTTCCCAGTATTCTTCAATTAAAGAGTCTAAAATATGAAATTACACATTTTTCTATTCTGTATTTATAACATATCTAAGGTTTTATACTGATTTGAGTTTTATAAACATTGAATGGTTGGCCAGAACAAGGCTGTAATCCTTAATATTTTTGTTTTGTTGAGTTAAAATCATTTAAACAGAAAAGAAAAAGATTATTAAATACTCTGATATGGGCATCTGTGTTTTCTTGCTTTACTTTATCCTATTGTGTACATTCAAATTATAAAATTCTTGATTTTACCCCCCCCCCCCCCCCAAAGAAAACTTTTGCTGCTTACTAACTAGTTCCAGCCATCAATAATATTCTGCTAACTCTAATGATTCTGTTTATGTCAAAATCTACAGTGAAAATTATTATTTTTATTATTATTATTATTATTTTCAGTCAGTTAACTATACAAACATCTTCTGACAGCCAAACACAAGTTGTCCATGCATATTTCTTTAATTATTTATGGTATGAACTGCTGAAAACCATTTTGCTCGGTCCACTGTTGTTCTATTATTAAGTGCCTACTTTCTGTGTTACCTTGATACTCTTCTACCATGTTATCTGTGGTCTTCCTTATTTTCTTTTATTCTTAATGGAACCCATTCATATGTCATTCATGTAAATTTTAATTCATTCATCCAAATTAGATGCCCGTTAGGGTTATAACTTTTTTACCTCATGTTCCTGTATTGCATTCCAATGAACTTTTCCCTCCATATAAAGAATTGACATGCCATTACAATTTCTTTTTTAAAAATGTCACCCCAAAATCAAAAACTTAATTCTTGATTCTTATATACAGGACAAATTACTATGTTATGTGATACGAACTGTAACAGAAATTAGCAAACACTTAAAAATTATATTACTGTGTAGAAATGATGCACATTAATGCTTATTGCTCAGGATAAATTGAAGCTGCAGCTTTTCTTTGTTTCTATAGAGTTCCTGCATAATTTTAACTGCACATTCTGTCCATTGGCTACTTCTTGGTATATTTAATGCAGAAGTTCTTGCTTCCAGTGATTAAGCAATAAATGCAGTACTTTTTAGTAAGGTCTTAATATTTCTGACAAGTTCCTGAAGTCATCAACATTGCACATCTGATTACTTACCAGTGGTCTGCCCCGTCATATGAAATGAATATGCAAATATTCTTCAAAGTGTCCCTCAATGTAGGTATAAGTATGAATGCAAGTAGAACAAGAATGGCTCTTGAATTCCATCTTGTGTTGCTGAAGAATTTTCTGAAATCCAATTGATGGAAAATGCTCTTTTTCTTCAAGAAATCTAAACACACACGTTAGATGGCACAGGAATGTCACATCTCTCCACACTGATTTATCAAGTATATCTAAAGTTCCATTCACAAATTATGCTTTCAATTCCTCACAGTTATCCACTAGTTGAGACACAAATGTGTATTCAATGTTAGGAGAATGTCTACTTTCACTAACTTCTTTATTCATCACAACGGAGTATCCTGTCCAGAATATGATGCTGACAACTGATAAATTGAGGTAAATTGATATCATTATCTGCAAACATCTGGATTTCTGGAATCTCATAAGATTATTGCTCCAGATTTCTTTATTTTTCTGTATGGTGTTATGACTTCTCTTGTGGTACATTATTTATGCTTTCTGTAAAAGAGGAATCAATACAATATAAATATATGTCATGTACTGTTTCAAATGCTTAGGTAGCAGCACTTATGAGTATACAACCCGTAAACTAATGCAATATTCTGAGGATATTCAGCGGTCAGGTTGCAGGTATTGTAATTAGAATTTTTTATTTGGGGGTGGCTTTTTTTTTTAAACTGACAGGAATTAGGCCATTCGTTATGATTTGTAGACAAAAGTTCACCGATTTATGATACAGGAAATATTTTATTTTACAAAAAGTAAAAAATTTATAACCCTAATTAGCTTTGCTAAAATATCTTCTATTGTATTATTTTGTATTTTCCATTTCCAGCTCATCGCGTTCGTGAGGAATAGTTTATTCGAAAGTTTCCTGGGCAATTGCTCCCTTCTATAACTGCAATTCACGATCTTGTGAATAAATTTGATACTACTGATTCTGTGCAAAACAAGAACATACGCGAAGAGTACAGTTTTAACAGAATGTTAAAATTACAAAATTCCAGGCTGTGCCATTGTCTTTGTTTAAAAAAAAATAAATAAAACAGAGCTTTTGCCTCCTATCTACGTCCAGCATCGTCAGTGTAGTGTGAAGTATGTCGTGTCGGACATTGCCCAGACACGGAACGATCGATATCGACAGACGGGAGGGACAGGTTTCCACGTGTTGTTTAGGCGATAACCGCTAGCTCTGTTTATATTAAAAGGATGCTCTTGTATTTTAACATTTTCCCTTCTGGTCAAATTAGAATATTTTTTATTTTTATTTTAGCTACCGCTTGTGTCTTGTCAAAAAACATCCCATGGCATCCATTGAGGACATGTTCTGACACGGCAGGCCGCTCTGGCTGGTTTTGATGTAAAGATCGTTTGTGTTCAACTCGTTTTTTATTGATCTTCTAATCACACCAATATACATTTCCCCACATTCACAAGGAATTTTGTAAATTCCAATGGGGGTCTCTAGGATCTTTGGCAGGACGTAGCATATGTCCTAGTTTTGTGGTTGGTGTGAATGTGGTTTTTATGCCCTTCTTTTTTTAAGATTCACAAGATACGTACTGTAACGTCTTTTATGTAAGGTAGAAAGGCTTTCGGTTGTTTGTTAGAATCAGATGTATCAAAAGTGGTGCTTATAGACCGAATAGCTCGATTAATATCTCTATTGATATATCATTGGCAATTAACCTTTTTTGAAGATTTTGAAGCTCTGTTTCAAGATGTTCGGTTCTGTAATCGATTTAGCTCTATGTACTAGTGTTTTGTCCTTTTTTGAGCCGAATGGTGGGTGGTTGGACATTGCATTTAGACATCCATGTGTGAAGGCTGTAATTTTGTTCATGACCAAGGCCGCCTGATATCCAAGTGGAACTGTGATATCATTAAACAACTGAAAACTTCCAACAGTGTTTCCCTTAAGTTATACGGACTACCTAAAATACATAAATAACAGGTGCCCTTTAGATCAAGTACAATAGATTCACTAACGTACAAATTGGCACAACATCTTGCATCTCTATTGAACTCATTTGTGGAACAGTAGGAGCTTCCCATTAGGAACTCAAAAGATTTTGTAGAAACTATATGCAAGATGAATGTCAAGGCTACTGATCTACTAGTCAGTTTCGATGCTGAATCGCTTTTTACTAACGGCACGTTAAGGACAATTTGGACCTGTTGCAACCACATTTTGAAGCAAAAGTGATAGCATTATTCAAACACCTTTTAATCACCAGTTATTTTCAATGGAGAGAAAATTTCTCTGAACAAAAGCAAGGGGTATCCATTGTTAGTCCTTTAGGCCCTGTTGTGACTAATCTTTTTATGCAACATTTTGAGAGAAAAAACCTTGGAACTGAATATGAACCACTTTGGTTACGATATGTTGTTGGATTGATTTATTTATGGACGCTCTTTAACAGCTCAGGTCATCAGCGTCCCATTCAACTAAGGGCGTGAAACGGCCGACAAATTTTGCTCAGAGGCCTCTCTTTCAGGCTTGAGGTTCTTTTTCGTGCAGTAAATGTACGACACGGGACCCACGGCTTTATTTCCCTTCCGAAGGAAGCCATACTTAGGATTTTTACGCCCCGAAATAACCCATCGGTCCTAGCCGGGTTCGAACCCGCGATCTTGGGTTTAGAAGGCAAGTATGGTAACCACTACACCACCAGGACCGACGTTACGATATGTGGGTGACACATTTGTGATATGGAGAAGAAAGTAAGCTAGTTATTTTTAGAACATCTTAATGACAATATTAAGTTCACCTTCATGACAATATTAAGTTCACAATAGAGAAATAAAACTGTGATGAACTTCCATTCTTGCATGTTCTAGTCCGGAAGAAACCATCAGGTGGTCTTGGCCATGAAGTTTATTGAAAGCCTACATGCACGGATATCTAAATGCAATATTCAATCACCATTCGATCAAAAAAGAACATTCTCAAGACAAAAGTACATAGAGCAAAATCCATTACTGAACCGAAGAGAACTTCAATATCTTCAAAAACTTGTATTGCCAATGGATATGACGATAGAGATATTAATCGAGCCTTTCGGCCTATACGCACCACTTTTGATACATCTGATCCTAACAAACAACCGAAAGCCTTTCTACCTTACATAAAATACGTTACGATAGGTATCGAGAATCTCAGAAAAAACAGGGGCATAAAAACCATTCACAACGACCACAAATCACGGACACTATGCTACGTCCTGCAAAAGATCCTTGAGATCCGCTTGACGTCTCGGAAATTTACACAATTTCCTGTGAATGTAGGAAAGTGTATACTGGTATGACGGTAGATCAGTTACAAAACGAAATGAACACAAACCATCTTTGCGTCAAAACCAGCCAGAGCGGCCTGCCGTGGCAGAACATGCCCTCAATGAATGCAATGGGTAATTTTTTTTACAAGATACAAATGATTGCTAAAATTAAAGGTTATTTTAATTTGGACAGAAGGGAAAGTGTTAAAGTACAACAGCATCTTTTTAATATAAAGAGATAGTGGTTTTCGCCTTCGCAACAAGCGGAAACCAATCCTTCCTAACAAACAATTTCCCCTTTCCCCTCCCCCTTCCGGCCACTCCACCAGTCTGCTTAGTTGATCGTTCCTGTCTGTCTGGCTAGGCCCCGATACGACATACTTCACACTACAATGACGATGCTGGAGTTGGTAGCCGGCGAAAGCCCTGTTTTTCAAAACAAAGACCACGGCACAACAGCACGGAAGTTTTTCATTTTAATATTATGAACACCGACCGTGAAAGCTTAAGTTATGTAATTGCTTTAACAGAAGCCAAATTAGACGAAATTGGCACAGCTTTTTTCCAACAAAATCAGTACTGAAATTAGAACAATTTGGAGTTTCAATGTCTTCTGCACATACAGCAACAAATGCCATTGTATTAGCTGACCTGTAGCACGTGTGCGATGGTTTCTTTCATTGGTGACTAAAGGTTTAATAGACGAGAGATTGTCTTCTTTTCATACGAGGAGTGGTTCCACAAAAATGGTCGTGTGAACACTCCCAACACACGCTATGGTGTTCTGAAAATTCAAATGTACACAAGAATCCCCTCTTGATGAAAGGAAACTTGTAATTTGGTGCGGATTAGCAGTAGACGCACAATGGTCAGATATATTTTACGAGCAGACACTAAATGGAGCGAGGTACAGAAAGGACATTCTGACTCCATTTTTTAATCAGCTGACGGAAGAAGAGAAAACACATGGATGGTTTCAACATGATGCCGCCACGAGAGGGTGTATAACCCTCTCGTTCCTCAGATATTACAGTCTGTGATTTTATTTGTGACAAAGTGTACGAAACAAATTTCCATATCTTGGAAGAGTCCGAGGAAAACACATAAAATGAAATCAGAAACATAGTGATGGAATTAAATTACGTCAATTTGAATGTTTTTATTCGGTACTGTTCCTGTTTAGCCGAGAAAGGAACATTTCCAGCATTTAGAGTAACATATTTTATATACCGTTTTAGGAGGCGAAGTCGGAGTATAAACGCGCGCGGCTGTGGCATGCTCAACTGCCGAAACGCAAAAACCCAGTGGGAGAGGTTAAGGACATACTATGAAGGCATGAAGATGGAGTTTGCAGAAAAATTAACAATTATAGAAAACGAAACTCAAACAGATAATGGAGCCATACATATAGGTTATCTATATGTTTAGTCTGTTAATAAGTGTACAGACTTTACTGTTTGCATCAGATGATCTGATTCATAATAATTGCATGGCTAATTTCTGCAAACTATCCATTCTTGAGGAAGTTTTACTTTTCTCAGCAAGTCAATTTAATACAAACATACACACTCACATCATTTAACACTTTTGAGGATAAAATAAATGTACAGGAACTTACTATTTAGTGTAATGGTTCATGCCCATTTTAACCATTGTGAAATCACGGAAAATTAACGGAAAATCACATTTCAGGTCTAACTTTAGAGTATCTCTCTAATATTTGCTATTAAGATTAAGAAAACCTGGGAAAAGCCTCATTTTGGGAACCAGTCCTGGTTGGATTTGAGTTTCAGATCTCCCATTCGTATATCTATGCTTTAGCAATCTTGGACATCTGTGTTGGCTCAGGAATTTAATATAATTAATGACTCCTATTTCATTACACCCTGCATTAATGTTATTCGTTGTATTGGAAATTAAATAAAAAAATACTATTTAGGAGGACTAGATTCACACAAGATGTTTTTTAAATTACTGATGAATCCGCTACCCTACGTCAGAAATCTAACTTGATACTACCATGCCTCATTTCACTACACTAACATTTTGTATACACTAGTGAAAACCATTAAAGTTTTGCTTATGTAGGCAACTGAGCTTGCTAAGCCATATTTATCACACTAAATTGTTTCAGTTGCATTTCTGTAGTAAGTGCATTTTAGGACTTTCTACAGCTAGAATTTGTGTGGTATGCTGATAGTGAGGTATGCACAGGACAAAAACTATTTATTTAGAGCTGTTATGTGTAAAGGAAATCATAAAACTACTCTAGGAGAGAATTTTGTAATAAATTTCCAGGAGTAACATTTCCAACGTGAAGTGCAGTTTTCAGATTGGTAAATAAAATTTGAAGGTAAGAAGTGAAGAGACCAAAATACTCCATTTTAACAAAAGAGAAACTTAATGAAATAGACTATCGATTAAAAACTTCGCCTCGAAATTTTTAACATGATTAGCTCAGCTAGTTGGTATATCTGTTGGCATTGTTTAAAATACAATCATCAGATGCATCATCATTCATATAAAATTACTAATGTATCTTAAATTAAACCCTAGAGGTGCAGAAATAAAATATCTGAGAGACAGTATTTATATTTATTTGGGAGCATGAATTGTGCGAGTGTCTCAAAAACTTATCAAAGGGTTCAGACATGAATCATAGTGAACAGGCAATACAAGTATCTATTGTAATAGAGACTACAACATTATTTACTACCAATGAATAATTAAAAAAACAAACATGTGCACTATGAGTTCTGGCTGTGCCGCATTATTGCACATAACAAGGCCATTACACAGTAACTTCCTGTCAGCAAAATCAATTTCTTTTGTGTAGCAGAAATGAGGATCCTGTATATGTTATGTTAATTAAAGAATGTGAACTTTCTGCTCCAGCGAGTTTAGTGACGGTGCTAGAATACTGTTGGGTATTTGCACTGTGTTACAACACTCCAATTTCCCAGGTTAAGAAGGTGCCTATTAAATTTTTTCTTTGTGAGAGAGTTAAGATTAGGGGATTCACAGAATATCTCTCTGAAAACAAAAGCATGAAAAACAATTTCCCCAGAATTCTGCATAAAATACAATTTTTGCAGTTTCATCTTGTGAGCATGAAAGGGTGTAAATTTATCAAAACTGTTAAACCTCCTCTCTCCAAATGTAAACCCTAACAAATACATAAAGTTATGATGGCTGTATAATCATTCTAAATGAGAATGATACCAAGAATAACCAGAACATAAGGGTCTATTGTAATTTACTTAATATAGTAAGTGTACAGAATGCATAATTCTGAGCATCCTTTTTTCACAAGAACCAAACACCTAGAGTGGTATTATTATACCAAAGTGGGCATCAAAATCTATTCCAAAGAAAACACTTAACTTAGAACCCGCCAGGAGGAATAAAAGGAAACAGAAGTCAGGTGGATGCAAGGAAAAATTAGCATTCTGAATGGCAGAGATCAATGGAAAACTCTGAAGATGATTTCCACAAGCAGAGAGAACTGTCAAAATATTTTGAATTTGGTTGATTGATTGAGATGATGGTGGTGTTGGTAGTAGCAATCTGCATTGAGAAATGTTACTTTTATGATTGGCTTTGCTCATGAATTCTCATTAAGCAGTAGTAATGTTATTATTGGCTTATTTATATACTCTAAAGAACTTAAAATATTGTATAAGGCCAGGGAGCTTGAGAATAATGCTGTTGCACTATAATATATTCACATCTCTGTCTTTACTGGAAATTACCAACACTTTTTCAAATAGCGTCGCTCCTAGAACTTTAGAGAATACTAACCAAACAACATTTTTATAGTATTTCTGTCTCAGCTTTGAAGCTTTGTGACATGATGGGAAAGGGATATTATAATAATGCATAAGTTATTACTAAATTCCGTTTTACAATCCCTCTTCATTCTACTACGGTTTGTTCTGCAATTATTTAGAATGTAAAGCTAAGGTTTTAAATAAGGGCATTAATTATGGTTAAGCAACAGACATTTTCGCCAATGCGTCACATTAATTTAAGAATTTTAATCTGTAACGGAACGGTACTTGCTGGTTGTGCCGCGCTTGTTTGTTTCATGTTACCTTCCCCGAAATTTAAGAAAAGACGCATTTTTATCACGGGCTTCTACACCAGCACCATCTAATTTGATTGATAATAAAGTTGATGCCACACATAATTCAAGGGATTGGTCCGCTGAAAGACAAAGGTGCTTTAACTACGAATAGGTAGGTACGTTGTGCGGGTATGTTGATGCTGGTGTTAGTTTGGGTGGTCTATTATTTGAAACTTGTTTTACTTTTTGCTTCATAAACTGTTACTTCATGGCTATTCTTGGGAATGAAAAAATCATCCGTTATCAATGCCACAGATTGTACTAAAGGCGTTTTAGCATCCTGTCTGCTTGGCATGCTAACGCAATATTTCTACTACACTATACTAATATGCCAGATCAATGAATATTATTGATGTTCCCAAAGGCGAACTGCGCGATACATAATGCTCATTAATGCAGTTTATCCTTTTGTACAGTAACTGCTACGAACCATTAAAGAAACTACACTCCATCCAACGGAGAAAGGCTACTACAAAAATTATATGTTGTGATTTTGATACACGAAGTCTAAAAAGCTTTCTCAAGATAATTTTGGTATCTAAAGGAGATTGATGGCAATAGGTATGTGAGTATATCAACATGAACAAATTTCTTAAATTACCAAATTCAGTATTGTTTCTGCAGAAAGACTCTACATCAACAAATTGTAACTGCTTACTAGTTCACTTGGTCCTGATCTCTCCCATTTGCTCGTCTTTAACTTTTGAAATTATTATATGTTTATATTAAAACTAGTCTTACCTTACAACATGACAATTTCCATCCTTTGTGGCAATGTGTGTAAGTGCCTTGATTTCAGCATGCTGTTCCTTTGCTTCACTGCGACTTTCCTTCATAAACATGCGCGATTTGTCTGAATTAAAACACTTTATATCATAAAGTACAATGCATCCTTTGTGAAATACCGTACTGCCGTTAAGGTGCACGGCTCGCCCATTAGTATAGAAGGTATTCCAGAGTTTCCTTTCGCTTGAAACAATGTACGACTTTCTTCCCGCTTTCGGAGTCCTAGCTCTACCAGTAAATGATACAAAGTTTATATACCTCGAAACTGATCTTCGAAGTGGCCTGCCAACTTTGAACGACACTTGACTCGAAGATGTCTTTCGACCGTTTAAGGTGAGCAAGCTCTTCTTTCGACCCATTATTTTATTCGCATTTACTATTCAACCTATCATATAATACTATTGCGAAATGGAATGGTTTTCATCGCGCTATTCAATCTGGCTTCTACAGCAAGATTTTCCGCACAATTTATTACAACTATTAACCTAGCGAAGCTGGACTTGCACTGGGGTAGACAGTTCACTATAATTAATCCCCACCGTTCCCCCACCAACCCCTACTTCCATTATCACGTGTCTACTGCCACTACACACAATACCAGTATTGACAACATTGACAGCGAATGCTGCTTATGTGTAAAAGCACACGCTATTTGCGATAACTACATACTCAGCGATTATCTCTCATTGCAGAAAATGCTACACAGTCAAATAAAAATAATGTTTCTGCTGTAAACGCGCAATCTTAAAAGGAAAGACTCTCCAGTATTCCAGAGTATTGTAATTAGAAACTTCAGTTATACCCGGGCCACTGAAACTTTGCTTGCTTGCTTGCTTTTCAGTTGGCAATCATACAACTTAACAAAGATGAATGCTTCTTTCTGAACAATTACCAAACATTACAAAGTAGCATTATTGGTCAGTCAGTCAGTCGTGACGTAAAGCTGCTGTGTTGCCGGTTTTTCTTATTGTGTGAGCAGTTGATTTGTATTACATGTTTGAACTGGGTTATTTGTGATTAATTGAAATGGTTAATTAAATGGTTAGAAAGTGTCCCAGAGAGGTCATTTGCAGAGTGATTCACGGAGTGAAATCTAATCCTTTGACGCAAAATGCTGTTAGAAACGGCATATATCTTAACGGCTCGAAGCTTTTCCAACTTAAAATCCGAGCAAACAGCAGTAAATTCACATCATACGACAATTAATAAAGTTTAGTGGTTCCGTGCGTACGTACTTCTTGCATTCATTATTTTCCATTGTCGAGAGGCAATTATGCTGCCTTTTTGTATATTTAATTATTAAATTTTTTGCTTTTTTCCATTCTCGCACCACTATAACCAATTGCAAGAAAGTAAATTTTCTATTGTTAAGGTCAAGTTGAAGATATTGAAACAAAACGTTTTCGTCACAAAATTGATCGACCAGGAATTGAAACCGGGTTTACTCCTTGTAAGGTAACGATGTTATTTTATTGTTATAATCTCTTAATATGCTACGTTTTATATACTGTAATACAATGAAATATAATTATAACTGTGTTCATTTAGTTCGCGCAGATGATTTTAATAATCGAAAATTAATTACAGGTCTGGAGGAAACGATTTGCAGATTGCAGAGCCCTGGTTTCAATAATGAAAAAACGGCTCTGTTTTCTATAATGGAAAGCGGCAAAGAAAAACAAATCTGCTCATCTGTGTTATTTAAGTATCCATTTGAAACGGGCCGTTTCGTTAATTTGAACCTCAAGGCTCAAACTATGATCTGTTAATTGTTGATTCAAAAACATATTCCATTTCGATTTTGTCATAATATTCAAGGGACATTCAGGGAACATTTATCATAAAACAGACCTCGTTAAAAGTGAGAATTTTAGAAGAGTGTATGAAGGGGAAAAGGAAAAACAAAATGTTGAATGAAATTGAACAATGAAACGTGTGGGGGGGGGGGGGTTAAATGAAAATCGTATGAAATTGGTCTCCATAATTAATACCATTTATTCCGTGCGACCGCTAGAACTTTCCACTTCGAGGACACTCGGATGACGGTATCTTTGATTTAGAGCACGGATTCAAAAGTGAAAATGTAGGAAATTTTAATGAACTTCTTAAATTTCGAGTTGACCCAGAGGATGAAATTCTCTGAGATCATCTTGCAAAAACATCTAAACATTCTACTTTAACAAGTAAAACAATACAAAATAATTTGATAAACTGTTGCGTTATCATAAAAGAAAACACAATTATAAAAAATGTAAAGAGAGGGAAATATTTCTTTTGATGAAACTACGGATATCCCTACAAATGAACAATTAACATTTTGCGTGCGTTTTATTGACCTAGAAAAGTGTTGTGTGAGGGAGGAATTTTTAAGATTTGTTGTAATGCACGATTGTGAAGGGTTGTGTAAGTTAATACTGAATGAACCGCGAGATTTTAGATTAGACATTTGGAAATCACTTGGTCATTTTCCAGGACAGTTTCGTGGCATACAAGCGCGCATTTGAGCACTTTTACCTCTTGCTTTAAAAAAAAAAAAAAAAAAAAAAAAAAAAAAAAAAAAAAAAAAAACCTCTCGACACAATCGACGAAATTGTGAATTTCGTTAGGGAATCTAATTAGCGGTCAATGCTCACGAAAGACAAAATCTGTCAGTTGTGCTCTCAGCATAAAATAATTAATTTGACATCACTTTGTGAAACTCGATGGATTGAGCGGGACGATGCTATTTTACAATTTAAGGAGATTTTCCCTGCAATCAAGTTATTCCTAGAAGAAGCATACTGCTTGGGTAAAAATATTTTACTCAACTCTATCCTAAAGCTAGAGGTCATAATTGCTCTAGTTATCATGACTAAAATATTCGGAATAACTGTAAGCCTTTCAAGACAACTACAAAATCCGATCATTGTCTAGTTCAGTGTTACGAAATGATTGAAAGAGTTAAAAATCCTAAAAGAATGTCCAGAAAAGCAAACTTTAATTCTGTTTTTGAAAATGCTATCACATTAACAACAGATATTGGTGTAGAAGTTAAGGTGCCTCGAATAATAATTAGACAAACTTATCGAAGCAATATTCTTACTACAACTTCTTCGGAAGATCATCACCGTATTAATGTTTTACTTCCATTCTTGAATTACATTTTCAGTGAATTGTTCACTAGATTCTCAAGTGATAAACATAACCACATACTCAAACGTCAGTCCTTGATTCCGGATTTTCGGAATGACCTGAATTCAGATATTGACGATAGGTGCAATTATTTATGAACAAGACTTGCCAGGAACTATTACAGAGCTTCGAGGAGAATTAAAAATATGGTTTAACTTTTGGAAAACTCAATAAGTAAACCGAAAACTGCTATTGAAGCTCTTCTCCTTCTCAACACCAAAAGCACTGCCACGGGTGGCCGAGGTCGTTAAGTCTCGGACTCGTGAGCGGGAGGTCTGGGTTCGAATACCGCCAGGACCGTCCTTCCTGACTGAGGTTTTTTCCAGGTTTTCCTCAGTCCTCATAAATGGCAAATGCTGGGGAGGTACCCTAAACTTAGGCCTGGAACGATTCCTTCCTTAAAAATAAATTCTTTCCTAATATATCATTTCATCTCATCTATCATCAGTGTCCACCGCCTGTGGTGCCTCTGTAGCAAAAACGGGCGTTAAACACTATTCATTCAACACCAAAAGCAACTTCTTTCCAAACATCAGGGAACTTCTAATCATGTGCGTCATACCAGTAACAACATGCACGGAAAGATAATTTTCAACATTAAGACGTGTAAAAATCTATCTAAGGTCCAATATGCAACAGGACAGACTGAATAGTTTGGTGCTACTTAACATCCACTGCAATAATGAGGTGATTTCAGAGGAAGAAAACGTCCTTTTTTTTGTTTTCTTTTCTTAAGAAAACATCCCACATGGTCACAGCTTCAATCACATGTAAGTTACAACATTATTATTTCCGTACAATTTTTCTGGGTGCAATGGATTTATTTTTATTTACATATTGTATCCACGGAACTAATACAACTGAGACACATTTTTTTTGGAATGTAAACTGCACGTGCGACTTTTACAAAGGTTGGACATTTTCTGTGAGCCTGTGTCACATTATTTACAAATATAATTTGCATCACAGCTTGTAATTTAAATATTATTTTAGTTACTTAAATATTTAGTTAGCAACTGTTTTAGTATGACTGATAACCCCATATGGGATAGTCGATTCCCCCCCCCCCCAACATTTCTAGATCCACGCCTGTGAACAAATATCTACACGCTAGATCTCTCACTTTCTAAAGTTTGTTTTTTATTATGCTTACATCACTATGCAGCAATTTAATTGCGGTTATAAATCATTCTAACGCGAACTAATTCATTATTACGTACACTTAATATACTTTTACGAGGCGACATTGAAAACTAAATACTAGTCGTTAAACATTGGTAGCCGTTGCAACGTCGCAACTGCAGCAAGCCAACATTACATGAACTGATCCCAACTGCCACGGGCAGTTTCAGCACTTGTTAAAAAGAGACGAAAAATTCGCTGGTGCAGGGAATGTTGCTGCTTGTGCTCCTCTGTACTACTCTGCTCAAGGCATGGAGAGAGGGTTTCCTAGGGGGGAATATGTGAGCAAGGTAACAGAATCTTGAAAGGCTTCCATTTAGTTTGTTCATTGCCGGAGCATTGAGAGAAAAAGGGAATGGTTATTGCATTTTGAAGTGACGAACTGCTGTACTTCCAATTCGCAACTAATTAAGGAGTAAAATAAGGTTTATGAAGTCAGAATGGCGATTTTAAATGAGATTGAATATGTGAGCAAGTTAAAAATATCTTTTCCAATTCGCAACTAATTCATATACACACACACTAACCTAAGGCTAACCTCGGGAAAATCCTAGAAGCTCTAATTCCAATTCGCAACTAATTCAGGAGTAAAACATTTGTAATTGTCGCAAATCTCCTAACTCCCGAGTTATAATTTCCATACGCCCAGCTCAGTACCTTTACCATCTACGCTATTTCGTTGTTAAAATTCAGGTGGTATTATCTAGCTAATACGTTCCCTCTTTCTCCGCTGTCGCTCGGAACTGGCCTCCCCCTAGGAAACCCATTCTTCTTTTCTCTCAATGCTCCGGCGCTAGGTAGGGGGGAATATGTGGAAAAATTCGCTACTGCAGGAATGTCGCTGCTGCAGGGAATGTTGCTGCTTGTGCTCCTCTGTACTACTCTGCTCAAGGCATGGAGAGAGGGTTTTCTAGGGGGGCTACATGCCTTGAGCAGAGTAGTACAGAGGAGCACAAGCAGCAACATTCCCTGCAGCAGCGACATTCCTGCAGTAGCGAATTTTTCCACATATTCCCCCCTAGGAAACCCTCTCTCCATGCCTTGAGCAGAGTAGTACAGAGGAGCACAAGCAGCAACATTCCCTGCAGCAGCGACATTCCTGCAGTAGCGAATTTTTCGTCTCTTTTTAACGTCAAGTGTTTCAGCGGCCCGGACGTACATGTGCAACTGCGTACGCTTGCAACAAGACCGGGGCACTGTTGCTAACTCGGTGGAGTTTACCCATTATGGGGGAATTTTTACACACACACAATTGAGAAAATGGGAATTTAAATAATTTGGGGTTTCAATAATTCGTTACAGAAATCGAAATATTTCGATGTTGCTAATATTTACAATATTTTTATTGCATAACAATAGATTGAGGCAGCGGTTCTTAAACAGTGCCCCTTTAAGAAATTGGAAGAACAAAGAGATGACTAAATCTTAAATTTTGTGCGGCTATGGGTGGTGTGTTGAGTAGAAATATTTGAAGCGTGTATTGACCTATAGCGGGTAACAATGGAAGTCAGACATTGTTGCAAGACGAATAGATGTTCGGCATCTTCTTTTGTTGTGCATTTTGCTCGCCGACAACTCGGAATCACGTGACGGCGACCCACAAAGCATACAGACAGCATGTGGCAAAAACGGATAAAAAAGAATTTATAGATAGAACTAGATTCAGGTATATCTGGAGATATCTTAATGAATTTCAAGTTCACCTAATAAGTTTGCTTGATAGTTTCAACAGTTATTTGCTGAAGAACTCCATGAAAAAATAAAACAAAACGTTAAGGTTGTAAACCCATTTTCTACTGTGTCAGAAAAGTGAGCATCTCGGGCAACGCAGCAATGTTAATACTTATTGGTTTGACATCAGTTTCTATGATATAATATACCTTTTTTTCAAATTAAGAAGTTACCATTTAAATACTGGTGTTAGTTAAAAGAGGAATTAAAAGTTTTATTTGATAAAGCTAAACGAACATTTTGCAAACACTTATTTATACTATTCTCTGCTTATGCAGGTACCGAAACAAAACACTGTTCTCGTTTCAATGCGGAGCCAGATATTTGACTTCAGCTGTTCCAAATTCAACAAATATAGCAAATCAATTTAGTATCACCACTCTCATTAGTATAGTTCTTTTACGGTCCCAAGTAGCATTTTTGGTTTTAAATTGAAAATTGTTTTATATACCAGATCAAAGAGAATATATTATAGATTTACAATACTTACTACTAGTTCTTTTTAAAGTGTGCCTTATTTTATTTTATTTATTATTTTGTATTGCATATAGTGAAATTTGTAATGAAATTAACTACTAAAGCATGTTTAACTTCTAAATTCGATTGTTTATCCTCGATCCTCAAATAGTAGGATCATATAAGTGCTAGGTGCTCCATGATGAACTTTTCCACTGAAAAGTGCTCCACTATTTGTAAGGTATGGGAACAAGTGGATTATAGTACTTCCATGTTGCATTGTGGAAGATCGAGAGAGTAAAATGTACTATATTTATATTCCCTTTCTGCAGACAAAATCCGTGGTTAATGACTGACCTAAAACTCTGACCATATGACCTAAAATTATTGATTCATTAAATTCATTTCTATATGTATATTTTACTTCTGTGGGAACAAATGGGACATTTTTGTTAGTTTTGTGGGCATTTTATTAATATATAATGGCTGCACTGGACTGAGGGCACTGAAAGCACAATTGAAGCTGTAGATTGGTCACCATAATTCACAAGGCGACCATTTACCGCCTCCCCCCTCCCCTGTCATCCTCGGAATCTGGCACCACGAACTCTTGGCTCTATAATCGTGCTACTCTAACGGTTAAACACCGGCTAATCAACGACTGTCATGGCGGGGTCAGTATCGCAATCAGGATTGCCAAATAAGCCCAAAAGAAGCGAATACGGCTAATTGAAGTTTCGTTTGGTTCCTAATCTTTACATTGGGCTTCTTGAAAATGTCATTAGAAATTTAAAAGTAGAAAAAAAAAAAAAAAAAAAAAACATTATAATGAGTAATGTTAACAATGATGGCTTTAATTACTTGTAGTGAGGAATATTTGACTTAAACACATGCACAGGGAGACCCTGTTAAATCCAATAAATAATGAACGAAGATTGCGATTGTCCAGGCATTGGACTGAAAGAGTCGGCGAGAGAGCGGGAAATAGTATACAGGCAGTTATAACAATGTAACTAAGGTTCATACTGTTATATTTGCAGCAGCTCAATTCCACTCATTTCACCCTCATAACTTAGTAAAATATTTTGTAATTAATTTGTATAATAATAATAACAGTATATATAATATATTATGACATTAATTTGAAAATAACACAATACACTAAATTCTTAATACATGTATGATATAATTATGTGTTTTTGAATACTGGGATATTTTTCTGTATTTTCATTACTTTTAGTCAAGCAAATCTGACGACCCTATTCGTGTTCTTCCCTCATTGTTTTATCCACGTATTGGCAGCCGCTGTAATTTCCGTGTTGAGTAACACAACTAAATTCTTAAATATTGCGTACAACACCAAAGTTTATTATAAAGTACAACGCGAGCTCCAATAAGATGATAATGGTAATGTGCATCTAGAATACAGGTTTTCCTATTACATTATTGGCCGTTGTCTTTCTTTTTGCTTTCTCACTGTCGCATTCATCCATGTATATGATGAACGAGGCAATGTCATGTGAAACATTAGCAGCACGTATAATCTCTCCTCCAATACACAACTGTCGGTTCTGGTGGTGTAGTGGTTACCATACTTGCCTCCTAAACCCAAGATCGCGGGTTCGAACCCGGCCAGGACCGATGGATTTTTCCGGGCGTAAAAATCCTAAGTATGGCTTCCTTCGCAAGGGAAGTAAAGCCGTGGGTCCCATGTCGTACATTTACGGCACGAAAAAGAACCTCAAGTCTGAAGGAGAGGCCTCTGAGCAAAATTTGTCGGCCGTTTCACGCCCTGAGTTGAATGGGACGCTGATGACCTGAGATGTTAAAGAGCGTCCATAAATAAATCAATCAATCAAATCCAATGCACAATGTGTTGCATGCATTTTCCCCGTAACTCGAACCTTTATTTTTCACACATTTCCATAACATTGTCACTTGAGGGGGGAGTTACATTTACATGTTTTAAGGGTGCTCATGTTTCAATTAGATTGAAATGAAATTATAAATGGAGTAAACTAAGAACTTCATATCACGGGTTTTAACCACTTAATCTATTATGTAATTTTTCTCTATACAACGTGAAACGTAACTATTGCATTAAACATGAACAGGCGATTCTACGCGATATATGTAGCAAATATGTCTAACGAAGTTTTGATCGATAAAGTCCATACAGCCGTGGAAAAAAATCGTTTATGTCTAATGTTTGAAGTTATGTAGTGTGATAATGGATCCGATCAAATGACTGATTACTGTAGAAACGGATGTGTAACCTCTAGTGAGCAACTTTTCATATCTTTTTATCGTAAACCCAAAAGGCTAGTTGCAATTTTAAATTAAAATAATTTCTGATCGAAACTTTGCAACGCCGTTAACCTGTTGTGGTGTGTCCATCACGTGCAATGAAGAAGGGATAGGGTTGAGTAGAATAATTGATGACCTAATGTTAAACGTTGCCTTTGTGAAGACATTCTTTTGCTCAAATTCTTTTGAAAACGAACGGGATTTGAGGTTGTCATGACCAGTGAATACTTAGATACATGCAGAAGCAGGACACAGTGCTAGAGAGGATCCTCAAACAAGAACTCCATATCGTGATATTAATACAATAGTTGTACAAAGATTAGCAGATACGGGAAACGCAATGCTCGCTCATGTGCAAGTTGAACTTGAACATAATCTTGGAGCACAAACACAAATTCTACAACTGGTTCCAGAAGATTCCACTTAAAGTAGTCGACCATCTGCGAGATGGCCGAGACCGTTAAGGCGCGGACTCGTGACCGGGATGTTTGGAGTTCGAATAGCGCCAGGACTGTCTTCCCTGACTGAGGTTTTTTCTAGGTTTTCTCAATCCTCATATAAGCAAATGCTGGGGGAGGTACCCTAAACTTAGGCCTGGAACATTTCCATCCTTAAAAAGTCCTTTCCCCAATATATAATTTCATTTCATGTGTCATCTGTGGTGCCTCAGTAGTAAAAACGGACGTTAAACACTGTTCATTCCATCCTGCTAAGCATCTTGGGAGAATACTTGCAGCGTCCATATCTGCGACGTGTGCAGCCCTTAGCTGAGAGAGATTTTCAGTCACGATTAGTCAACTTGCAGATGATAGAGGCGTGTTTCACGATGAATGGGATCTTCAATTTTCATAACACCCACATGTAGTCTGGGGAAAATCGCTATAATGTGCTGCGATGTCGTTATCGGACAAGGTTCAGTCTTAATGAATTTAGGGATACGTGATGATTGGACCTGTGGTTCTATCTCAAAGATTAAATTGTTAGCTCTTCATATCTAACTTTTTCTTAATGAACATCTGCTCGAATTTCTGGAGGACATCTCTACAACCAGGTAAAAATAACTGTTGAAAAAATGTCAACATTGTATTAAGACTTTTCTCAAAATAATTTTAGTTACTATGCGTAGATACTGCTAGGAGCTGAAGAGTTGACTAGTTGTGTATGCGGGGAGAGGTGTACTTTATCTCCCGAGCAAAACATTAAGCATAAACGCTTGTATATCAAATACTTCAGGCGGTCCAAAGCAGCACAAAGCAGCATTGAAAACGTTTTATTGCATGATTTAATTAGAGTTAGTGCATGGTTTCACAAAGACTAATCTTATATACAGAAATAGTGAATGCACCACAACAATGAAAGAAAGGAACAAATAATATAGGAGAAAAATGATAGCTGCGTGTGATAAGTAAAGACAAGGAAAACCAGAACATAATTATACCAATCAAACTTACCTGTATAACACTGTACCGGTGTTCCAGTGATAATAATTACCTGAATAAGGAAGAGGAGGTAAGTTGGTGACCCTCTCTGTCTACTCCCGAAAAGCATAGAAATAGACCGGGGCATACAAAAGTGAATTTGGATGATTTTGACAAGAATGTGATACGTTGCCATAGAGAATAATATTTAATGAGAAAGGAAATTCCTACATGTTTAAAATTGCTATGTGCGATTCGAGAAAGAATTGAATTTCCCTGGGGTGTTGATTCTCTGAGAAGATTTCTGAAAGAAAATGCCAACATTTAAGGAGAATGTTAACCGAAAAGTCAAACATACTGGAATGGCGCTGCAATAGCCGAGAGCAATAAGCCGCTTTAGGGAACAATATACTGTATATACCCTTTGGTGCACATGTTTTAACCAAGAGAAAAGTGAAAATGAACCATGCATATTGACTAAACCGAATTCCGGTAACCGTCTCATAGTGTACACTGTAAAACAAAACATGATATCTTGACTGCAAAATAACTTTTTTCATTTAACACAATTGAGAATGAATTCTACATATTAATAATGAACCATGAATGATCAGAATAGGTGTTTCACATTGACGAAATATTAAAATAAAACTTTTCACGATGGGTTAAAATTGCCTCCTCGCATGTGTGAACTAGTGTTTACTGATACAAAATAAAACTCTAGCTAAGAGATGAATATATTAGTGGAGAAATGAATATGCAAGCGTTACTGAAAAATACACTTAACGCCTTTTCTTCCTTCACTGCTGAAAACTGGTTAGGTTATTGCAATCATGTGAAAAGAACATAGAAGCCTTTTTGGGAAAAGAATGGGTTACTGGAGGACATGGTTGTCAGTTTCATCATTCCTTTGGGAGGAGAAACAAGTGAAACGAGTGATTCAAGTGACTCCAGAGAGGAAAATGAAGACCTCTAATTTTTCCGCTCCTCTACCTGACGGCGAATAAATAGAGCAGATAAAAATTCAAGAAAGCAATTTAATATTCATTGTTTTCTGAAATTAGACTCTGGCATATCCAAGGCAAATATGTACATTTATATATTCATAATTTTCACATCTTTTATTTTATATTTCTTTTTCTTCCTAATTTCCCCATTCTATCCTACAGAGAACCCAGATCTGTTAAGGCAAACACTCTTGTTATATCAGAGATTTGCAACGAAATGAACGACCCCCAAATATGTTTATTCAGTTCTTGCATAATTTTAACTTTAACAGAGTATTCATAGAATGAGGAGTTCTGTGTTAATAACGTCGCACACACTTAAAAGCCTGCATGTATGATTTTAATTCTCAGTAAGGCCAAGCTACCGAAAGCAGACAAATGGAGGAGCAACATACTACAGCTAAAAAGTCTGGGATTCAGAGAGCATGTTTGTTATTTCAAGCCATTCTGCCATCGGAGCCTTCTGCTTGGGAAAGAGGGTAATAAAATGTTGGGTTTTCTAAACGGACTATGGCAGGCAGCTGGTCATGCCAAAACAACCCTCGGTTTTGTTCCCTAAATTTCACAACACAAGAACATTGCAGGTTTTTTGTATAACCGTAATAAAAAGTCCCTTAAGGCAATGCTGAACTTTAGCTGTATAGGTTCAAGGCGAGAGAATTACCTTGAGGAAGATATAACACAAAATCTTGATAAAATCTAGTTGGAAAGAATGCCAGCAAAATCTAATTTTTATAGATATAGACAATTTACATTGGGCTTTCGGTAAATCCGTCAAAAAATAGGAAACACTGAACTTTTGGGGGGAAAATATTGTTTTATTTTATACATAATCTCCTTTCATAACTGTACACTTATTTTAGCAGTTATGTAATATGTTTATCCATCCATAAAAAGCGATTTATTCAGAACTGCAAAATGCGCATTCATTTCTGCAATAACCTCTTTATATGATTTTAACTTCTTTATGTTGGAGAACAGGAAGTAATCCGAGGGAGCCAAATCCGGAGAGTATGGTGTATGAGGGAGGATTTCATAGCTTAAGTCCAATACTTTTGATATCGCAATCGCAAACTTCTGCGCTGGCGCTGGATGATGGAACAGAATATTTTTCTTCGCCAAATGAGGACAGCTCTTCTTGATCGAGATGTTTCATTGCTTCATTAGCATAGCGTAACATTCACCGGTTAAGGTTTTGCTCTTTTTCCAAAATTATTAGTAAAAATTACCTCATGCAGTTCCAAAACAGAGTCAGCATAACGTTTCCTGCTCAGGGGATTGTTTTTTCCTTCTTTGGAGGATCTTCTTCAGCTGCAACCCACTGTTTCGACTGCTCCTTCGTTTCCGGCATGTAATTGTAGATCCATGTTTCACTAGCTGTCACATACAGTCTCCAAAAAGCACTTGGACTCCTTTAAATAGCTCCAAATTTTGCGCGGAAGTGACAAATTGTTCTCTTTTCTGGTCAAGTGAGAAAGCGCGGTAATCATCTTGCTGATAGCTTTTTCATTTGGAAATGATTGTTACACCCGGTCTCCAGAAATGCCCACAGCCTCAGCAATCTTCCGCACTTTCAGTCTGTCCCAATCATTTCGGGAGTCGTTACCTGGATAAGACGCCCGGGCCAGTCCGCATCGATTGTCCTCGTTTGGTTATATCTAAACTCATTTATACACCATTCTAAGCGAAGGTGCTAATTCGTCTTCATGTTTGTTGCAACTTGTGCAAACATTGCCTCTTTCAAAAAGTAATGTTTTATTAATACACCAAATTCCTATTTCTCCATTTTGAACGCTTGTTTACAAATTTAAGCAGGAAAATGGCTCTCAGACACAGACTAACAATATGCATCATCCCATAACAATCACCACGCTGCCAAGTTGAAGACAATCTAGTGCTATATCTTTTGAGTTTGCACGGACTTATCGGACAGCCCTCATATACAGAGTGTTAGTGTGTATGTGCAAACTTCTTATACAATCCCAAACCCTTAGAACGAATTATTATACGGTACTATAGCAAATATATTGAATATTAAAACATTTTCACTTAAAGTAACAAAGTAAGAGACTATTTCTCCATTTAGGACATTTGATTTTTCTTATAGAAATAATTCATAATCAATATACCATGAGAAAGTATACATCTTTTTGTATAACACATGAGCGATCTTATACTATAGCTGGTGTTAAGTATACGAAAGTCTTACATGGAGGTTAAGGAATTGAAGTGACTTTTGGACATGCTATTCCAACAACCTTAGGGCATAAAGAGGAATTGTGGGGACAGTAGTAGCATGTCAACTCATTCTTTCTGTTTTCCAGGAGCTTGTAGAAAGTTTCCAGACTTCCTCGTCTACCGACTAGGCAGAGAAAGTTGGTATTGTGTTTGCCACTCTAAAGAATGTTTGAAGGTCGAATAGGTTCTGTGAAATCTCACCCCTTCCAACTACTACAACACAAAGAAAGGGATTTTTTTTTGTCAAAATAATGGCAAAGTGTGAGGCTGTGAGCTAAATGCAGCGGAATTTTCAGCGGGTTAGTGTATCTCATCGGGAGTGTTCAGTGTTATGATTGTTTACATATTTTTTTTACCACATACCTCATAATTTTGATGATCTATCTCAAAATAGTCCTGCAATGCACCTGTCTCAGCGTCTTTGCCAGTTTCGAAGACATGCTGACAAGCATTTTTTGACAGTCTTCAGAAACCTTTCCGCAGCCTTCACCACTGCTTCTGACGAAGGAATGGAATTCGTAATGATATAATTAGTAGTGAATTCGATTTTTTATTTAAATAAAAAATAAGAGAAAATAAGATTGGTATGACCATATTCTTCGAGTTGAAAATGAAGACTAGCGAAGACAGCACTGAATGAAGACCATGTGATCATTGTAATTATTATCAGTTGTAATGTTGTTAGTATCTAGTTTGAACTTTTTACTTATACCATCCTATTTTACCGAAATGTGTAACATGATCTACTGAATAAGCAGGACCCATAATATTCTGGAATATTCTTCCAAAGTAGCGCTGAATCTTTATTGTTGTTATATCTAATTTACACCTGACTATCTTTGACTATAGTCTAGGACGCAACTTAAAAAAATTAAAATATTTAATGACAGTTGGAGTTTTCACTATCAAGTAAGACGTATATTTTTTCATATTAGTAGACTGCCATTAATTCTTTCAAAATATGAAACTGTTCACCCTATTTTTGCCAGGTTATGGTCTGAGCAATGCATATCCTTGCCTAATTTAGCATTACTGGCAATTCTTTCAGAAATCACACAATTTGGTATGATTTGCTGCCATAATCTTAGTGTAATTTTGTCTATTTTAACATATTATTTTTAGAAATGGAACAGCGAACATTGCTAATTCTAAGTTTATTTTAATGTATTTTTGAGTACTCCTAATGTATAAGTACAGTGATCATTGTTTTGCTATTTTTGCTGGTTGAGTGCTTTGACTATTTTAGATATTTTTATTTATTTTATGGAAATGTTTATATTCCATGCTAATTTCTGGCAGTTTTACTGTCTTACTTGCTTATTCTGCCTATCATATGCCTTGCAAATATTTCAGAAGAAAGAAAGAACGCATAAAATGTTTTCATTCTCCAGAGATTTGTTGATTGATTTGTGTTATTTACGGACACTAACATCTCAGGTCATCAGCATCCCCATTCAATTCAGGGCGTGAAACGACCGGTAAATTTTGCTCAGAGGCCTCTTCTTTCAGGCTTGAGGTAAATTCCACGACGAGACCCACGGCTGTACTTCCCTTCCGAGGGAAGCCATACTTAGGATTTTTGCACCCGAAAAAATCTATCGACCCTGATCGGGATTGAACCCACGTTTTTGGGTTTACGAGGGAAGTATGGTTACCACTGGGCCTGACCCATAAAAGAGCAATTAGATATATTAAGATATTAAAAGAATCAAATTTTCATATCAAGAAGACAGTAGGAACCTAAATATAATACATTTCTGTTCTATGTACTTATATGAAACAATAATGCACATAAAACAATGAAGTATATTTTATAATATCTGAAATAATCATTCTTCTGATGTAATCGAGCATAATAATTTAGGACTGTTCAGATATAAACAACTGCTGCACGGTGTACCTCAATCTCCAAAATTAATTATATACCTAGGTAAATGTCTTTAAAAGAAGACCAAAAGTCACATTGTTGATTAATATTAAGCTCTAACCTTTTCTATTTAATCTCGGTCTCGGAACTCTCTGCCATACATAAAGTTGTTGCTAGAGTTTAATAAGGGGAAGAAAAATTTAAATACGTCTCCCTCTATCTCTTACAATTTATTAAAAAGAAAATTTTATCTCGAAACATGTGGCAACACTGCTTAATGTTCTACGATATCTATCTCTCCTCCACTTTGTCATAACTGAGCACTATGAAAACATGCTGAAAGTCGGCAACTAGAGCTACGAGTATAAAAATGAGCATTATCTGTGTTAGTGAATGTTAAAGGAGGCAGCATTGTTGAGCGCGAGTTTACACATACGTTGCATGCAACTTTTTTCATATCAACATATAACACAACGGAACAGAAATTCTCAATGTTCAAGGTGTTTTCACTTTACGGTACCTAAAGTCAGTAAGGGCCAGCAGGTTAAAGTAGAACAATAAGCCAATCATTAGGAGAGGCATAGTGGAAAGGCAGATGCAAGGATTTGTGTACCTGCATGTATTATATTTGGAAGAAGGTAATAGAATAAAGAACCTGCACCTGCAAATCATTAGTAGGAAGAATGTACAAAAGAAGTGATACAAAAGAGGCCATAACTCAGCACGTTCTTTGTACATGTACATTTACTTTGTAAAACAGCAAGCGAATAAACGCCATCACGTCATTCTAAGAGGATTTGGAAATTCCTATGAGTACAAAAAGTTTTGTCTTAGCCATAACGCCAATATAGTTTGGAGACCCATCGAATTCAAAGTTAACCAAGCTAAAGCTTGAACGTTCATGCAGGAAACGCTGTAACAGCAAGATTGCCCATTTTTACTCAATAGAATTTAAATCATTGGGGGAAACCGTTGCAGGAAGCCCCGTAGTAAGATGAATTTCCTATCTATCAGCCAATAAAAGAAGAGAATAGTGATGTTACAATAATATGAAGTTTTAGTAGTCCGTGGATGAGAACTCCAAAATGGAATGCTTGGTTTTTGATAGGAGGAAACTAAATTTATGTTACAATCACTAGTTCTAGGAGCGTGTGTTAAAATAATTAAAGGTATAGGGTGGTTTGGAGGCAAACGATGTTCTGACAGACTGGAGTCTCTTACCTGTTCTGGGTGTGAAGCTTACAGCTTTTGGCATTCATCGGAGATGATTTCTTTCAGCTAAGAACTGTAAGATCCCACCTTTGGTTATGGAATCTTTGGCAATTGTGTTTGGGGAATGAAAGTGTACGGAGAAGATACGGAAATAATTATATTTCCCGACATTGAGAATATTCGATTTCAGGCTCGAAAACAACATGATCGGCGGTCGCTTCGCTTGCTGTGAAAATTAGAATATAATAAATAGTTTAACGTTGTTAAGCTATTAAACTGCGTATACTAATTGCTGGGGCTACTTTTCCGTCACAGAACTTCATGAGATCCAGCCTTTACCAACTTGATTTGGTTATTTACGGACGCTGTTTAACATCTTAAGTCATCAGCGCTCCATTCAATTCAGAGCGTGAAACGGCCGATAAATTTTGCTCAGAGGCCTCTTCTTTTAGGATTGAGGTTCTTTTACGTGCCGTAAAATTTACGACATGGAACCCACGGCTTTACTTCCCTTCCGAAGGAAGCTATACTTAGGACTTTTACTCGCAAAAAACAAACAAACAAACACAAAAACCATCGACTCTGGCCGGGATTGAACCCTCTTGGAGGCAAGTATGGTTAACATTAGACCACCAGGACCGACAACTTTTACCAACACTTTCCCTCTCATGTCCCCAACATTTATGAGGAAGCTGGTGGATGTTGAACGAGAGGAAGAAGGCGATGCTTTACAAAGATGTCACGAGGACGTCTGCTGCAAGTCACCGGCATCGTTCCAAAACTGTTTGTCATCTTGGCGAGACGTGGCAGATGATTTCGTTTTTCAATTTAACAAATGAATTTGCTTTGTATAAACTTACTGCAATAACTAGCGTTGCTAAAGGTGTTTAATCTTTGTTAACATCATCATTATGACAGTATTAACTCATTGATGCCAAATGTAATTTTGCTAACCCAAATTATTCACCTAAAAATGTTTAAGTAAAGTTGCGTCAAAATGATTCGAGTTCTGAAAAAAATTAGTAAAGGACATTTCCTCTATTTCTGTGCGCTTTTCTTTAATTCTAAACGGAATGTATGAATTCTTAGAACATATTACAGCACAAGAGAGATAAGGCAAATTTTATTATTTTTCGGTTATACAACATGCCAAAGGCCTAAATGACATTAGAAAATTTACTCCATTTATAGAATGGAAATACCCCATAAAGTATGCGCACTTACACTCTGTACAGAAGAGTTCAACCAAATTGTTGCTATTATTCTCAAGGAATGTCCAGTTTTGCCTAACTTAGTACATCTTTCGTAATACGTATAGTTAAGTTCAAAATGTCGACTTAGCAATGTCCAGCACTGCCCAGCATATTGTGATTTTTATTCATGACGTAGGCCGCTTTTATATAAGTTAAATTCATGTTAAAGGTCTTAAATGTACGACACGTATTATTAAATCAGTTATAAAATTTATCTGATTGAATCTTGGGGTCGCTTAACTGGTGTGGAAATCGTTTTTTATTCAATACCATTCAGTGCAATTGCTCAAAGATGGAGATTCTTTCGGTAAAAGATGCATCTTTCAACACAGATTCCCCGCTGTAAATATGCCCCACGTGAATGCAGAGTCCAACTAACTAATAATTGCGCAGTCGTAACTGCTTGCTGCATTGTTTTTGTTTTATTTTAATAATGTTATTCACTCACACGAGAGTCAAACGTAGCCAGATTCTCGTGTATAAAAGTCACATCATATGAATGCACAAGTCCGTCTGAAAACTGTAGCTTCAGCAGAAGCGTGGGAGGTGATAGTTACCGGTTCATGTGAGCGCATGAGTAATTATTACAGCTTGTTACTAAGAAACAGCACGCAGCAGGGCCGCCTTGTAGTTTAATGGAGGTGTTGGAATTACTTATTCGGATATACTCGGTTTGAATTCCGGTCAGGTCAAGGTGTTTGGGTAAAGGTGCTTTTCTTTACCCTGAGAAGGTGATTGCTAGATAGCTTTAAGACGCCAAGGACTCTGAGCTCATTTGTGCCATCGTTATTTCATTTCATTCATTCCTACAGACTGACCTATAGTATTCATATCCAATCTACTTAGGCCTGGAATGCTTCCTCGCTTAATAATAATAATAATAATAATAATAATAATAATAATAATAACAACAACAACAACAACAACAACAACAACAAAAAACCTTTCCCAGTGTATCATTTCATCTCATGTATCATCAGTGTCCACCGCCTGTGATACCTCAGTAGTAAAATCGGGCGTTAGTCACTATTAAAAAATGCAGATGTCGTGAGAAGACCAACACAGTCATACCGACGTAAAAAAAAAAAACTGATGCCATATGTCTGGCATTTCAACAGGCAGACAATAAAGAGAACAATATAAACTACACAATAAATAAATATACGTGTAAATATTTTTTGTTTAAGATATAATCTCGATAGTTTACGGAAAATTTACTTTCAGCTCTTTGAAGATATTCCGAAGGATTGATTGATTTGTTTATTTACGTACGCTCTTTAACATCTCAGGTCATCAGCGTCCCATTCAATTCAGGGCGTGAAACGGCCGACAAATTTTGCTCAGAGGCCTCTTCTTTCATGCTTGAGGTTCTTTTTCGTGCCGTAAATGTTCGACACGGGACCCACGGCGTTACCTACCTTCCGAAGGAAGCCATACATAGGATTTTTACGCCCGGAAAAAATCCATGGATCCTGACCGGATTTGAACCCGCGATCTTGGGTTAGAAGGCAAGTATGGTTATCACTGCACCACTAGGACCGACAAATATCCTGAAGAAAAAACATTATAATTAAGTTAGTTGCGAGGTTAATTAAAAATAAAAAACACGCCAAACACCGTACATTGTTTCGTTTAGGCGGAGAATAGAAGATGTGATCCTATTAATGTTTGCAAAAGACAGATTTACTCCCAATAAGATGCTAGATGTAATAATGTATTGGGTCATTCAATTATTTGGTGACCGATGGGGCGGCTGCCATCGCTCAATGGGTTATTTATGATAGGGCGTAAGTCAATCTTTTGTCCAATTTAGTTTTGGGCTGGATTGGTTTCTATGGTTGTCGACATTGTGACAGAGGACCGTTGAATAACATTAAGAACAATATCAGAAATTCTGAAAATTTCACCTGGTGTCACCTTCATGTTAGGAACTGAAACTTTGCATATGAGACTGCTGATTCCCGAACAAAAGAACTTTCGCATGCAGTTCAAGACGATGAAGATGCAGACTTTCTTTCAAAACTTGGCTACTTTTTTAATCCTGAGAGCAAACAGCAAAGTTCTGTACGGAAATCTCCATCATTATCAAGAGGGGGGAGGGGAAAATGTTTCTTCTGGGAACGTTGTGGTCATCTTTTTCAGTATTCAAGAAATGGTTTATGAGCATGCACAACTGTAACGGGCAATACTACAGAGGTATTCTGTAAATACTATAAGGCCATATCGTACGCAAAAGGCCACATTTCCATGTAAACAGCTGGATGGTGCACCATGATAATGTACTGCCTCACATTGCAAACATTGTTTGCTGAATATCTGACAAAAACTAATGTGAAGTGTTCTTCATCCTCCCTGCAGTTCATATTTATTCCCGTGTAATTTTTTGCTTTTTCCAAAAATGAAGAAAAACTTTCGGAGAAAATTTTACATCATCAGAAGCAGTGGTGAAGGCTGCGGAGGCAACTCTGAAGGATCTGTCAAAAATGGTTTAGAAAGATCATCAAAATTATGAGGATGAGTAAAGGTAAGTTGTCAAAATATCATTCTTTTCATAGGATGAAACACAGATGGTTTTTCCTCGTGTCTTATCTTATGAAAACCCAGATGAAAATTTCTGGGCATTTCACAATTCTTTCGATCGTGATGGCAAAACATTAGCAGATTTGCTTATTCAAGTTTTATTAGATGTTACTCCCTTGATAAATTCATTTCACAAATGTACAATGAGCGGCTGTCATTATGCAATCCCAGCTTTTCTCAAACAAAACTTCCAATATGCTCATAAGTGCACTGTTACATTATTACGTGTTGAATTAAATAGTATGTGGGTATATTGCGCCCCCCCCCCCCCCTAACACAGCGGAGTTTCAGATCTAGATCTGTACAATTTGTATGTGAACATCTAGACTGCTTAATTGTTCAATCGCCCGAAGGGTGGCTTACGTCTCAAAATGGAACAGCCAGTATTTTAATTTTGGATCTCAGTATTTTACATCATGCCATATGTAGATATCTAGTATGCCTGCCGGAAGCAATGGTGGGCAAAATGTGCACAATTAGGAACTATCTAGTCTGGTGTAAACGTTACCATTATCAATGGCGGAGTTTGTAGTACTAGCAATGTAGGATTATTTATGCTTAAAATATATTGATACTGATATATAATAGATTAGAGACGCGAAAACTGGCAAGCTGGGCAATAACATGTACAAATGTTTCAACAAGCAAACGACATAGAACTTGCACAGATACATGTTCTAAATTTGTTGCCAAAGAATTCTGTGGTCAAATATCATCCAGTTCAGCGGCAAACTTCAAGCAGAAACTTGACATATTGCAGAACATTTTAAGGCATATGAAAATGAGATTTTCTCTTTCTAAACTGCGCTGCAGAAACATAACCGCTATTGGATTAGCACAGACTAAAAGCAGAATTAGAACTTCTAATCGATGTATGTCTTTACTTCAATTTAAGATTAAATGTAATCTTCAAACATCACAAAGTGAAACTGTTAGGCTATTAAAAGTACTCACAACTATGGCATTGTCATTGTTATAAGCAGAAAGATGCCTTTCTGTTCTCACGAGAAGAAAGACATTTTTGCATAGCACCACGTTAAAAGAAAGGTTAACTGCGTTAGCTATGCTGTCCATAGAAAGGAACAACATTCAGGGAGTCTGCCATTAACAAATTTCTCCACTATGACGTTGAAGCAACCATACCCCAACATTAGTAGCTGCTAAGTGTATTTAAGTTTAAATGTCTCAAATATCCTGGTTAGTTAGTTGATCTTGCATGTTTGCATACTTTTATGATATTGGACAAAAGACTAGTGTGGATACTTCAGAATAAAATTAATATAAACAAAGCATTTCATTGTACACACAAATGTCTATTGAAGAGTTTAGGGAATATTTGGCTTATGCGAACATATAAATTCAAATTTTTGGTTTTTATCTCTTTTAGAGTGGGGGTGGGAGTCTGGCAAAGCCTCTTTCTCTGAACACTGCATTGACTACATTTATTAAGATGAAAGGAAGTCTTTCAGAAGTTGGATTGACTAAGGAAAAATTATTTTTTTTAAATTATGGTTTGCAGATAATAGCAGTTAATAGCATACTTGAGAAGTGCTGTGTTTAAAGATTTCCCTTTTACCTTGAGTTCTGTCCTTTAATATTCTGTGATGTTCATCGATGGAAACTTTAGAAAGCATTATGGTAACAGTGCGTTTATAAACATGCCAATCAACATTGAAAACCAAAAGAATATGGTTACTTAGAGGAAATACGGTTTAAAACATTTTGTTTTCAAATGCATAAGTCAAGCTATCCACGATATGTTACTAATAAAGGAAATATCTAACGTACAATGCTGGAAGAAATGGTAGAGCGCACTCTGAGAGCAGAAACTATTTTATCACCACCTCGTTTTCGAGCGCGGTTCACACGGGTTCATATGCTGCTCCTGTTGTTGCTAAAGAAGACTTAGCTCAGAAATAAGCTTTGGGCATTGGCGACTGGGGTTCAAATTTCAAGGTTTCTCACCCCTACATTCTTACTCGTTTATTAAACAACACATTTTTAACAATTTTTGTTAATAGAGTACGTATAATGTATACATACATACATTGTATATGTATATTATGACCAACGTCTCCAGATATCGATTAGAGGTCAGTCATCCTTACTCTTGTTGCTTTAAATCAGATGCGTGAATAGAATACGTTACAAGCAAGAAGACGAGGCTTAATGATAATAAAACACGAGCTTTGATCGTTGGCAATGGGGATTCAAATCTTTAGGTCAATATATGTAATTAAAATGAAAAATAAAGCGATTCTTGGTACAATTTAACTAAAATAACAAAAATTAGAAAAGTAGAAATAGATAAAACCCTTAAATAGTCGTACAATTTTCGTTATATTTCAAACAACTGAAAGACAGAAGGCAAGTGAAGGTCTTGTGTTCTGTGTTTTCACGCGAATAGCGAAAATTGGGTGACTATTTAAGGGGAGCATTAAAGCGGGAGGGAGAGGGGGGGGGTTCAAAAATCATATTTTTGTTTTTTGTACCATTTTAATATTTGGAATATTTTGTTAATTTTTATATGAGTTTCAACGATGTTCTTTGGTTAATAAAAAAAAAACATTTTTAATTATCTCACTGCAGAAGCCTTATTATTTTTTTTCTCGTTCAGTTAAACTTCAATATCTCAGGAGTTATTTACTCTAGAAGGCTGTCGTTTATCTTGAATGATAGAAAAAGTTGTTTTTCATAAATTAATAGCATTTGTTTCCATGACATCATTCGTTGTTGATTTACAATGTTGAAGCGTTTTATCTGATGTTTCCCTCAAAAAGTTAGTTTTTCTGGATGCAATAATTGAAAAACTGCATTTTTTTTGCATAAGTTTCCCATTTTTTATGATTTGTGTAAGCTATCACTTTGAAACTTTTACCACTTATTCATGATATTATTGTGACGATGTGGATCTATCAGGTAAAGCTAGGGAAAAAAAAAAAAAAAGTTGGGCAAAAATAGGGGGGAGGGAAGCAAACAATTGACAATATTTTAATTGACAAATTTGCTTCAGGGTCATAGTATAGTAGTGAAATAGATCCAGAAAAGTTCAATTATGTGCATCTGTACACTGTAAAAGCTTCACTTCACCTTTTAATAGTTCTTGAGAAAATGGGAATTGAAGTTGGTAAATTTAACATACAAGGATAGGCATTTCATACTCCCCTTAATTATTTTATCTATTTCTACTTCTCTAGTTCTTGTATTATTATGCTATCAATCTTCTCTCTTTCCTTTTGTCAGTGTTACAGCTTTATGCTCAGTTCCATTTATTACAGTTAGAGGCAGCCCATCACTCTTCTTACTCTGGAATGACACGACGCATTTATTCCGTTGATAAATGTGGCCGCTGCCTCTCTTATTTCAGAGAGTTATGTGGCCAAGTGTGCAGTATTTGTGACTCCTGGTCAATTGTGGGCGAAATTTTATCGGAAAATGGGACAAACAGTGTGAGGAAGATACAGAGAGGATGAAACAGACCCCATTCAAACAACCACTGAGTACAAAGTTTTGTATTTACGGGTAGTCATGGACTGCAAAGTTGCTGGACTTCGGTGTAGACATGCAGGTGGAAGATTTAATAATTGACAGGTTGGCATTTGCACAGATCTATGAGAACTTCAATTGGGTTGAAGTAATTTTCTCTGACGAAGTTACACTCAAGAGGTACTCAAGTACCTAAGTACTTTACTGTGTTTGTTTACAGGCCGTTTGGAACTTAGTACAAAGATGCTATCTGCCCACTTATACAAGGAGTGGTCGAATGAGCGTAGCTTGTTGGTCATGAATATCTCGGAATGGAGCAGGCAAGCTATAAAGCGTTCATGGAAGATTGAACAGTAGAGCCTATACTGGTGCCCTGGAACATGTTCTCCTCTGAATGAGAAAGTTATCCTAAAGGAACTGTTAAATTCGATCAGGGCTCAGAAATGGTGTTCGTAGCACACAGACATCTTGGAACACATGCATGCCGTAGAATATACTTGGAAGTCACTAGCAAAGGACCCCACTTATTTTTAGAAAGATTTCATGCTCCAAAGATTGAGGGCAATGATAAAAAATCACAGGAACAACATAAAATATTAGATATTTTCTTTTCTTTTTTCTTTCTGCCTTCCTGTATGGTTTTTTTTTTATGAAGGATAGGAATTCAAATGATGTGTATATATTTCTTTCTTTATTTAAATAAATAGCTCACATCATTCAGTAAACATAGCTGCTAAAGCACAATTACATACTCAGTGATTATATGAATAATTTCATTAATAAAAATAATACAATGGAATCTTCACTTTGATTATCACGCTAAATCTCTATTTCAGGTGACATTACCCCATTTCTGCAACAGAAAGTATCCCTCTCTGTTATATACTAATGTAACTAATCGTTCAAGTCGAAAGGTTTGATTTCGTGATGGAGTATTTAAGTATTTTTGCGGGTAATCCTTCTTTGAACTATTTCCTAATATTTATTGTACATTATAAAGTTATATATTTGTAGCATAACGCAAGTTCACATGGGAATCCAGCTGAATAAACCTCGTTTTTTTTTTATTTATTTATTTACGGGCTCTCTTTAACATCTCAAGTCATCAGCGTCCCATTCAATTCAGGGCTTGAAATTTTGCTCAGAGGCCTCTTCTTTCTGACTTGAGGTTCTTTATCGCGCCGTAAATGTACGACACGGGACCCATGACTTTACTTCCCTTTCGAAGGAAGCCATACTTAGGATTTTTACGCCCGAAAAAATCCATCGATCCTGGCCGGGTTTGAACCCGCGATGTTGGGTTTAGAAGGCAAATATGGTTACTCTTACACCACCAGGACCGACAGTAAACCTCGTGAAGCCGAAGCGATATTTCAATTTTTTCTAGCACCGTACATGCTGAAACTATCTTCGGTTACGTAATGGTCATAATAAATTAGGTAAGGTTTGATACTTGCCTTGTAAGCACGACAAACAAACGCATGTGATTTGGTTAGCAAATTTGCATGAATGATGGAGAATTTTCATACATATAAATGCATATTTAGGTAGTCTTTAAATAATATTTTGGTTCATAATTTAGCAGCTTTTAACGAACAAACATCTCGCTTTGATGCTAATGAATCGGCTACACAAACCATTTGGACATATGAAATATAATTATCTCTTAATTGTGAAATTAACAGAAATGATTGCAAAATTTAGTTCGAAAACTATTCCCCGTATCATTCATAGTTTGAAAGTTAAGCGTGCTAAGGAATCATTTCACACTGCCCATTTGGATAGAAGACTGGAATGGGTAACATAGTAAAGTGTTACAGTAAAGTTACAGTAAAGTGAGTAGTATATTAGGGAATTTCGTTATCCCTTGAAAGAATCATAAGATGTATCCTAGAAGCGCTTGTCATCAGCTGGCACTTTCCAACTATCTGGCAGTATACGAGATGCAATTATAAACTGGAAAAGGATTTCATTTTCGAGAAGGAAGTTCTAGGCCCCGGTTGAGGGTATTTCCCCTGCTTTTGCCAACGATGAGGACCAAGGAAGTGGACATGTTTGGATATGTAAACATTAAAAACAATCGGCATCTTTGGGTTATGTGCTGTAAATTTATTCTTTAGAGATAGGTAAATTGAGTTTCAGATTAGGTTAGATTAACTCTCATTAATATTTTATTATACACAACGTTTATTTAATTAAGATTTATAAATATTTCAAATGCCAATATCTAGAACATTTCCCCCTTATTTCGTGGAGTAGTCTCTATTTGATAAATGTTACTGTTTTCCTTTGCTACCATTCTAATATTTGCATATAACAAGCTTCTTAAAAAGTGGTTGTAAGTTTTATACAGTTTTGTATAACAGCTATGTATTTGAGAATGATGTATAAAGATGCAGTAAATAAAACAGAAGCAAAATACTTTTATGTTTAAAAAGTTATTGGTAGTGTTGCAACAAGTGTCAACAAATATATGTACGAGATGGTATCCAGAATATTCGGGATTAGTGCTGCCATCTGGTCGAAAACTTATTTTGAGACTAACGACCGCCGTAACCCTTGAAGTAGTTCCCTTCTACGCGTATACACCGGTCCCAGCGATTCTGCCATTTTCCAAGTACATCTTGGAAGTTATGTTCTTTGAGGGTGTTTAGCACATACAGTTTCTTCTTGAATCCTCTCAATTGTGTCGAACCGACTTTCTTTGAACTTGATTTTCAGTTTGGGAATAGAGCGAAGTCGCAGGGTGCCAAATCAGGCGAGTACGGTAGGTGGGGGACAACCGTCATGTTGTTTTTCATCAAAAAGCTCCTGGTGAACAAGGAATTGTGAACAGGGCGCATTATCGCAATGCAACAGTCAGTTCCCTAGTCGCCAATGTTCGGGCCGTCGTCTCCGCACCTTTTCACGGAGCCGTCGCAAAACGTCACAGTAGTACGTGGAATTCACTGTTTGATTTGGTGGAACGAATTCTTTGTGCACAATCCCCTTGGTATCAAAGAAAACGAAGCACATGCTTTTGACTTTGCTCTTCACTTGTCTCGCTTTTTTCGGTTTTGGTGTGTTCCGATTCTTCCACTGGGTGGATTGTTGTTTTGTCTGACGGTCGGATAAGCGTACATCCAGTTCTCGTCGCCGGTGATGACCCAACAAGAAAGTTGGGTCAATGGATACGGCCTGACGAATCTCCGTGCAAACTTCAACACGCTGCGCCTTATGATCAGCAATATCCTTGGCACAAATTTTGCGGTGACAAGATGCATGCCCAATTCATCAGTTAAAATTCGTTGGCATGTCCCATAACCAATTCCCACTTCATAAGCAAGGTCTTCAATGGTTCGACGTCGATCCTCACGAACGAGGTGTTGAACTTTGGCAGCAATGTCAGGCGCTGTGTAGCTGCCGGGTATACCGGTGTGAGCATCGTTTTCAATAGCTGTACGACCGGCTGTGAACCGAGCATGCCACTCAAACGCACGTGTATGGCTCATACTTTGTCCCCCAAATACTTGTTGAATCATTGCGAGGGTCTCCGTAGCATTTTTCCCGAGTTTTGCACAGAATTTGATGCACACTCTCTCTTCTAATCTTGGATCCATCGTAAAATCGCCACACGATACACACAGAGTGTCATGAAAAGCACTATAGAATCTCAACACATCTACCCAGCTGCATGAAACTTTAAACACTTACTCATCAGCTGTGCTAGTGTTGCCTTATAGCGATACAAAACTCTACTGCAACTACTGTCGAGATGGCAGCACTAGTCCCTAATATTGTGTATTTGTATGCTATGCATTTAACCTGGCTTGATTTTGAAAAGCAATTTCTGATTTCTTCCGATGTTTTGTATAGTTATATGCAGTTGTACTTATTATCAAAACATTGTTAAAATCGCTAAACACTATAAGAAGTATAATTAATCCTAAACTTATCTTTCTTGATAACAACCATTTGATTAACTCTTACCAAATATTGTTTATGTATTTGTCTCATACCGTCTCCATGATTCAATTTTATATTGGCACATGAGCGCCGAGTGTGGTTCTGGAACTCTACGTACTAATGATAAGGGGTATTATACGAGGATAGGTCCATAAGTTTCCGGCCTTGCCGATAAGGATAATCGCCTTCACAAAAACCTTATCTGGTGTCGTACCTTATCTGTTAAGTAAATGATTGCAGCTGTAACTTCCGCTTTGCTGTGCTCAGTTGTACAAATATAGTTGCATAAAGAAGGCTATGTGTAGAATATTGTGACATGTTCAAAATGGAGTATCGACCTGTTATTAAGTTCTTCACAAAAGAAGGATTTACTCCAAATGAAATTAAACAGCAATTGAACGGAATATATTCTATTGTAAAAGAATGAGCCAAAGTTTTTCGAATGGGCCGAGAAAGCATTGAAAACGAAGAGCGTGCAGGCCGATCCTTGGAGGTGCTCACTTCTGAAAACATCGCTCTTGTGGAAGGAGAAATTATGGAAGATCAGCGGCTCAAAGTTACAGAAATGGAAGCAAGGTTGGGCCTTTCTATAACAACAGTTCTTCAATTTATTCATTGTCATTTAAACATTAATAAGGTTAGTGTAAGATGGGTGCCTAAACTTCTTTCCCCAGTCCAAAAGCAGCGAGTCATCTGTTGTCAGGTTTTTGTAGCTCTGCCCTGGCAATGAAAGAGAAGTTCTGCAAACCATTGTAACAGGAGATGAAATCGTCTTCTACTATGATACTTTGTTCAAAAGAGAATCAATGGTGTGGCGCAAACCTTGCAAAGCACCACTTGTAAAGGCTGAGGTCACTCAGTCAACCAAGAAGATCATGGCCACAATATTATGGGACTGTGAAGGAATACTCTTCATTAACTTCCAGGAGAGGAACACCACAACAAATGTAGAGTGTTATGCTGGCCTACTGCACAGACTCCGTGCTTTCAGTAAAGAGAAAAGGCGAGGATAGCTGAGTGGTGGTGTGCGCCTTCATACAACGCGCCTGTGCACACAGCTGTTGTTGCAAAGGAAGCTGTGGCTTCAAGGAGATTGACATTCACTCTACAGCCCAGATCTAGCTCCCAGTGACTATTTCCTCTTCTCAGAACTCAAGAATGACTTTCGAGGAAGGAAACTTAGGTGTGACGAAGAAGTGATGGATGTGTTTAGGGTCATTTTGCAGACAATACTTAATTTTTTTTGGGGGGGGGGGTTCAAATGTTAATTCAAAGATGTGAGAAGTGTATTGCAATAAAGAGTAACTATATTGAAAGGTGAAATATAGTTTTTGTCTTTATCATGCTGAAAAAATGGTTAGGTCGGAAACTTATGGACCTACTCTCGTATGTAGCATTAATGAAAGGTGGAATTGAGAATAGGATTGACGATAGACCAGCTTTTCTGGGCTTCATGAATTCAGGGTCCTGTTTCACGAAACAATTAGTCCATAAGTTTATTAGTTACTATGTGTAATTCCACCAGTTCTAATAAATACCTGTTTCACGAACATTAATTCCCCAATGGTAGAATCGTAAAATTATGTCATTAGTCACTTGTAAAAATTATTAGTGTAGTGACCACAGATTACTAGCAGCTGTATCCGAGCGTCTGGAAGGCTGTTTCGGGGATATTTATTACTCCTTGGACTATTTGTTGATGCGATTTTGTTTACTTGCCATGTATTTTAAATCCTATATTCAAGTCAAGAAACAGTATTATGTTTACCATATCAAAAAAAAAAAAAAAAAAAAAAAATCTCAGTATTCAGAGCAAAGTAACAGTGTTGCATTTAATTAACTAGCATAAAGATGAAATTTGGGCAATTCTTCAATAAAATTACGAAGCAAGACAAAGGCGAAATGTGGATAACGCAAATTGTGAAAGCGTTGGAGTTTATTAATAGGAGAGCATTATGCATATGTGAGAGTCACATTTTGACTAAATATCGAGAAAACTTTATGGTAAATGCTTTTATTTTACATTCATATTCGCCACATATACTAATATTACATAAATAACTCTTAATAAGCATTATAATTAAAATGAGTCGAACTTAATTGATAGAATCAATACCTAACCAAAAATATGTATAACTAGTATATAAATTCACTATTCATGGTTCACGGGTAGAATCCCACTTAATAATTAGCAATATTAGAAGACCAAATATTTCGTGAAACAGAATATGGATAAAAGAACTTCACACTGATAATACCAATCTGCCACAATAGTCAAAAAAAAAAAAAAAAAAAAAAGCTAGTAGTTTACACTCTTAAGTTATAGAAACACGCACTTGAAAAATAAACTAGTAATACTAGAATGAAGACTAGTTTTTTAGATAACGAGCTTCGTGAAACAGGGAGCAGATAGAGAATAATCTTTTATCCGTTTTGAACCTCCTGAAAACCTGGTCAGAAATACAGGAATCAAAACAACAAAATTTCGATGTCATTTTTATTGCTCACAGTTTCTAGATGCCCCTAAACCCACAGGTTTTTATAAAATAAGAAACAAAAAATAAACAAACAATCGAGCAACACCACATCTATTTCCCGTTTCATTCATTATTAACAGTTCTGAAAGTCTTTATGATTGGGGGTTGCTTCCGTTTGCAGTTTTCAATATATCCTTTCGGATTTAGGATACGGATATGAATTGAATTCACTTTTATTATTTTCCATTAAACCACAAAAGGACGGATAATTTATTGCGTACAGATTACATCAGAGAGTGGAACGAGCCCTTAAACGGTTTGGCTGGATATTGCTATGAAAATGATAGCAACTACTTCTTACTGTCTAAGCCGATCACAACGAAGCACAGTGAATGGCAGTGGCACAACAGACACCGTTTTGAGCATCGGTTTTATTAAGTTCTTAACTACTCTACGGAATTTGATAAATATAACTTCGCGCAGCAGTAAAAGTTCAGTTGCCAGCACTGCTGGGTCGTCCGAGCACTGAGGGTGGAGTCTGAGCTGGCGAAGCCGGTGTCGGAACGTTGTGGCAGTGCACGCAATGAAGACAGATGGCGCAATGACCCAGACGACGGGCAAGCGTGGCGCGTAGTTTCAACGCTGGTCCTAACTTCATGCCCATTGTCGTGGTAAGATGCTCTTCTGTTAGGAGCGGCAGGGAGGAACCGTCGATGCGTTGCTCTCGAAAGTTCTGAAAGAAAGAATTAACTTCGTTATTAAATCTTATTATTGAAAATTGAACAATTTTATTGACATGCTCTGAAATAATTGCCGACTCAGATATACTGGTAGTGTGATTGAATTTACTCGTACCTCCTGAAAATAAGAGAGATTTACTGGGGATACATTTTAGTACACATTTGGGGGGAGGGGGAGTGGGGGCACAACAACATGACATTGAATTTAATTTTGTAAGATATCACAATAAGAGAGTAGTCTGATAATTAACTTGGTTTGATATTAAAGAGAACAGTTTCAGTCTTGGAACATTCTTTATTTTTCAACATAATTCCCTCACTTGTTCCAATGTTTCTCCAGGTTCATGATTTTCTCCTGGAACAGGGAGACCTTCAAAATACTCGCTCACTTCCTGTATGATCTCTTCATTTGACTTAAATTTGTGACTAACCAGAAACGTTTTGGGTTTCGGGAACAGATGGTAGTCCGTGGGAACGCGATTAGGCGAGAAGGATGGGTGCAGAATTGTTTCAAATCGTATTTCGGTCAATTTGTCATATGCCGTGCGATTGAATGCACCGGTGCATTATATTGATGAAACACAACTTTTTGGACATTTTTCCGCGATTGCTGTGTCTTTAGTATCTCCAAAAGTGATACACAGTATTCTCCAATAATGGTGTTCTTCTTTTCCAAAAAGTCAGCTAATCAAGAGAAGAATTCCTTTGATTAAAAAAAAAAAAAAAAAAAAAAAAAAACCTGAAGCCTTCAGCTTTCCTGTGGATGGAACACATTTCGTCTTTTTCGGAGCCGGTTGGCCTCATGCAGTGTACTGTTTACGTCTTATTAAACCTTTCAAAACTGTCGGCCGATGTTTTACTTTTTCTCTGGAGTTAGCATTCGCGGCGCTCATCTTGCACAATGTTTTTTCGTCTGTAATTCATTATGAAAAATAAAATGAACCCGCTCGGTTGAGATTCCTGTGACCTGTCCTAACTCGCGTGTCAGCCAAAATGATATTTGCAGCTCCAGGACATGGTGTGTTTTTTATGTTTGTTCTGCCACGCTTAAACTCATTTTCAGTCACTCTTAAACACTTGTATTTAAATACTTTTTTAGATCGCCACCTTTCCATCAGGCAGCTTCCCAATTGTCCTCACGAGGCTGGGTGAACTCCGTTCCAGACCTCCTTCGAATCTTCGAAAAATTCCTAAGTAGGTACCGGGAATCAAACCCGGACCTGCTGGGCAGCAGTCAGCAATGCTAACCACTAGGCCAAAGAGGTGGTCTAAATTTAAATAATACCAACAATAAATTATCATCAGAATGACATAAGCCTAACACAGTAAACAAACTTTAAGATCACATAAACAGATAGATGTTCCCGTTGCCCTTTGTTAGAATGAGAATCAAGTTACTTATAAAACAGTCTCCTATGTAATACTCAAAATGAAAATTTGAATGATTCTTAATTTTAAGTAATTATATTTACAAACACAATTACGGCACAAAATTGATTTTTTAAAATATTGTGCAAATTTCAAAAATATCATTTAGAACACCCTTTCGATGTAGGTGCAGCCTGAAACAAAACATACAGCTATAATTTACAATCTTCTATTATAAGTTTGTAGCGGATATCAACAAAAGCATGCAGGGAAATAAATTTGATTAGCTGGTCAGCCTTTGTTACTCCCAAATTAGCGGGCAAAGTAGCATCACTTATTAAAACAATTTGCTTGGTTATTATTCGCTTGTCTGTATCTTTTTAATATTTATAGAGTGAAGAATGCATTTTATAATAATTATTATAAAATATTTTGGCTTAAATTTCTGCTAATTATAAAAGAAACGTAACGTACATGAACAACAAAAGCTTACGGCCGAATACAAGCATTTCTATATCACAATAAATTCAATAGCCAATAGCAACAAAGGGAAAGGGCTAGTGGGAAACGCGGAGTAATATTTTACTCTAAATGTCCTTTTACACACACGCGCGCGCGCGAAATTAAAAGTTGACTGCTCCCTAGTCAAGTGGAAGTGTTTGTGATAACAAATTCAGAGGTTCTCGGTTCGATTTCCGGCTAGGCCAAGCTGTCCGGGTTTTTTTTTTCGGAGTTTTTCTTATCCTGAGAAGATGAATGCCAGATAGCTTTAAAGTGCCAAGGACTCCGAGCCTATTTGCGTCATCATTAATTCATAACTACAGACTTACACCGGTAGTATTCAGTCCAATCTACAGACGTCGAGAAGATCAATGCAGTCAAAGCAACAACAAATAAAACATTAAAAAAAAAAAAAAAAGGCAAAAGTTGTACAACACTCTGCAAATGTCTGACACACTTCACTGTCAAAATGCAGGGAAAAGAACAATATATGTCATTTGCAACAGATAAAATTCCTAAATATGTACCTACTCATGAACGAAAAAGTAGAAATTATGAACAATGCTGACGTCATAGAATTTAAAATATTTTCAGTGTCAGTCAAGTTTGGGTGAAGGAAGTGAAAGTTGTTATATTCCACAAATTTAGGAAGTGCCTTAGTGAAAATAAATATTGGAAATATTCTGAGCTTTAGGAAGTCTATCACAGACAAATATCAATTTATTTAATCGATGCATGGCAAAAAACATTCAGAACTGTTAAGCCAAGCAGAATAAGAACATCTCAGTTTTCAAATTACAGGAAAAAACTTCATACATATGCTACATATAAAGTTACATTGGATTGATTGCTATATTCGGGGAAGGGCATTTCGGTACTTCTGCTTTGCTGTAGGGTACATCATTTATGTCTTAACTACAGGAGAAAGGGATAAGGTAGGCAAAGTGCGATCCCAGAAGGCGGGGCAGAAACCTTTCCAAGGCGCAAGCCACCGTCACGTCGCATTAGCCCATATTGCCCTGGCACTTCAATTCTGTAACTGAACCAATTCATGGAATGGAAAGATTCATCCTATCATTTGCTTAAGTGACCAGGGCTGGCTAACGCAGAGTCAAACTAGATCGATAGATAATGATCTGCGATACTTCGCTGCTGACATTTGCGGACATTGTATAATTTGAATTTGACTCGGCGTGGGGAAACCACGAAGAAAACCAAGATCGGGATTTGCCGAATGTTAGTTCCAAGCGTTACCGCCGGAGTCACGCCGCCTAGTTACAGTAACTTAATAATTATATCAAAGGTTACTTTGAATGTGTCTTCAGTAGCTGTCTTTATTCGTGAAAAACAATTGTTCTGAACATTTATATTTTGATGTGATTTTCATGTTTGTTGGTTAGAGTAAAATTCGAAAATTTCAACTATACTTAAACTTTAATAACAATTATTATGTTAATGTGTTACATTCAATATATTATTTTTCTCTTTCAGAATTGTTTTATTTCTTTATATGCTCAAAGTTATTTAATTCTTTGGCTATACAGTGATAATTTTCAATATAATCTCTTTGCAAATGTATGGATTGGCGCCACCTAGATGTCGGAGCTTGTACAACTCTGCAGGTCTGTCTCGGCCGTGTTCGTATTTCACTATAACTCCCTCGTCATCATGTAATCTCCTTTCGCGAATTGCACCGAAGAGGCCGAAATCAGTAGATGCCAGATTTGGGCCGTAAGGAGGATGGGAAAGACAGTTCAACGAAATTTAATTATCTCTTCTTTGCTAGACTTTTGTACGGTTTCGCAGTACAGTAAATACAGTAAAATGAACCAGTAAAGTAAATAATTGACGACATCCTACAGCCAACGTTCCTTAAACCTGTAGTCGTTATAATTAAATACCAAACTAAATTATATAATATGAGTATTTTGTTTGAATACTGTTATTTCATTTGTTAAAATATGTACGGTGGTTGTAAACTTAAACAAATAACCATACATTTTAGATTTTATAATATTACTAACGACGAAGCGCAGATAAATCATCAAATAAACGTTTCTACTAGGATGTTTTTTCGAGAGCACGCTTTACACCTATGATGCCATGCGCAGTAGCTTTTTGAACTATGAATGGCGCTACCTAATTGTCTATTGTCCTTGGGGTTGGACAAATGGACCCTGAAGGTTATCAAAAACCGTTAGCATATTTAAATTATCAAACTGTTGGTTATGCTCATTGTTGTTAGTAGAGCTGATTAGTTTGAGTCAATCATAAAATGCGTTGTACCCTACACACACGTACCGCCACGAGTGGCCGAGGTAGTTAAGGTACGGACTCGTGAGCGGGAGCGGGAGGTCTGGTTTCGAATACCGCCAGGACCATCCTCCCTGACTGAGGTTTTTTCCAAGTTTTCCTCAGTCCTCATAAATGGCAAATGCCGGGAAGGTACCCAACTTAGGCCTGGAACGATTCCTTCCTTAAAAAATAGATCCTTTTGAAATATATAATTTCATCTCATGTATCATCAGTGTCCATCGCCTGTGGTGCCTCTGTAGCAAAAACGGGCGTTAAACACCATTGTTTAATTGCACACATGCGCGCGCGGGCAGAAAGAAGTAGAAAAACCGAAAAGTCTTTGGCATAGTACTTAAGCTATAGAACAAATTAAAAATAAAAAAAAAAAAGAAGGAAAAAAAAAGAAAAAAGAAAGAAAGAAAGAAAGAAAGAAAATGTTTCACGAAGAGGAAAAAATTAGAAACCAGTTGTTTAGTTTACAATAAACAAAAACGATAAAATATGTTGTTTTAGGCATTCATATACCCGCATAACTTTTTAAAAGCATAAATATTTATGAAAAATATAAATATTAATCCAAATTGTATATTATAACACAAAGAGGATATGTAATGATTCGTGGTTTAGTTATAGCCTTTATTTGAGTACAGCTACTTTTTGATTTTCTCTCAAATTACTTTCGATTGCTAAGAGGTGATATGGAATTTAGCCTTTATCGTTTTTTAATTAATGAAAGACTACAGTCATTGTTTGGTACTTTTATACCATTTCAGTTCTTATGAACTCTTCTCTATGAACCTTAAAATCCTCGAAAATCATAGCCTTAAACACAAAAAATATAAAGTACTCCCATTATATGTGCTGCAATAAGAAAAACTGTGCGATACTAATGTTTTCTCCCAATTCTTGCAATTGTTTTATGCGCCACGAAGACCTGACTTTGCACAAATGCTGTTATTGTAAATCAGTGCGTCTCTGAACTGAACTACTGAAAACAATCCCGGGACCTTGATGGAACTTGGCCACCGGTTTCCAGATGGAGGGGAACAAGCTCTTCATCTCCCGCGCGTTAGGCACGCCTTTCTGAAGTGCGTGCCTCAGTAATCGAAGAGTCCAGCATATATATGTTGTCAGTCCAGCTAACAAGTTGTTTGGCTCCTTTGTTTTTTGTTTTTCCATTTTGTTTGGACGGTGCACGCGGTTTGTCTTGTGTCCCGCCGGCAATGAAGAACTCTTCGGTAGCAAGTTACCACAAAGGGTTCAAGCCAAAACTACAACTTCTGTGCTACTTGTGGCGTTCGCCTCTCAGTAGAACCCTATTTACGCATGCTCATTTATTGCCTCCGCAGCAGGATGAAATTAAGGAAAGGAAATTAGCCGTAAACTTGCTAACGGCTACTCTTTCTACAGTGTTCTTTTTTTTTTTTTTTTTTTTTTTTTTTTAAGGCATCTTCAAGTTGCTTCGTGAATTAAAGGCAAATACCGGGTAATTTATGAACATCACCAAGTTCATTTTCCAACTGAGCCCATTTACTTGTTGACAAGCCTTAGATCATCGTGTAGACATACTCTTTAAGCTCTATGCATAGAAATAAATTACTCCTGGCATTGTCTTAGGGGAGAGAGCGTGTCCTCTAAATTAGTATAAAAGACGTATGACGTGAAACCACACTTTTTGTATCCCATAATCCTCCACTCAATACGTGAGAAATAATTAATTTTTAAAATGGAAAGTAATTTTTCCCGTGTATCAATATTTAGATTACTAATTAGATTAAACACACACACACACACACACACACACACACACACCAAGGGTGCCAAAAATGTATACACATTTGCACAGTAGGTATCTATTTAATATATTTCAAAGTTGGACCGAAAAACAACAGTAATGTGTAGCTATAAACAGATATGACTCACATACGTTATGATAGCATTGCTACGTGACAGGTAAAACAACAATGAACAAATGAAGTCAGGATTATCGTAAATCAACAATGAACAAATGAAGTCAAGAATATCGTATGATGTTCTGTAAACAGATGTGACTCACATTACGTTATGCTACCGTTGCTACAAAAAATGGAACCAAGATTATCGTTTGAACAGTGGAAAGCAATTTTGAAGTGGTATTGGAAAACCGAGAATGTTGTTGAAGTTCAAAGGCAATGGAGACGTGTATACAGAACAGAATCGCCAACGCGAGTAACAATTGGACGCATTCGAAACAAATTTCAGACTCATCGTACCGTATGCGATGTTCAATACAGACAAGCCCCGCGCCCTAGGCCATGGTTTTGGAATGTTTTGAGCACTCACCGCAGAAATCTACAACGCAATGTGCGCATGAGACTGGTATTAGCAGAATCAGCGTGTCGTATTATTAAAACAGTAAAATTGAAAATTTTCATCGCAAGACTTTTGCATGCATTAAATGAAGATGACCCTAATTGGAGAATGCAATCTTGTGAGTGGCTTCGGAACATGGTGCAAGAGGATGAGGCTTTCTTAGGGAAATTTGTTTCGTTCGATGAGGCACAATTTAAGTTGAACGGAACTGTTAACCGGCATAACTGTGTATACTGTGTGCAAACAATTCATATGTTATTTTGGAAAAGGCTGTTAATTTACCTGGAATGAATGTTTGGTGTGGGTTATCATCTAGGAGTCTAATTGGACCATTCTGTTTTTAAGGAACAGTAACTGGCCTAGTGTACCTGAACACGATGCACACATCCGTCTTACCCGCCATTCATGCACTCTATGGAAAAGAGGAAATTTACTTTCAACAGGATGGTTCACCACCACATCATCACCGAGATGTACGTGCATACCTTGATGTCATTCTTCCAAGGCACTGGGTAGGACAAAGAGGTCCGATTGAGTTTCCACCGCGTTCTCCGGATCTAACTCCTTTGGACTTCTACCTATGGAGAACTCTTAAGGATGTTGTATACTGTAGAAAACCAGCTACACTGACAGCACTTCGGCAAGAAATTGAAACGACATGTGCTGCAATCGCTGAGGACACTTTCGCAAATGTTGCTCAATCAGTAGTTCAACGTACTCAGAAGTGTATCTACGCCGACGATGAGCATTTTGAGCAACTGTTGTAACTGTAAAAGTTTAAGATGATTAGTGCTCATCATTTTCTGTTTATGTGAATTCAATTTTGTTATGTTAAAAAACTTTTTTCTTTGCTTGAATGTGTATATATTTTTGGCACCGTCTGTGTATGTACCAAATTACTTCTTAGTATCTATTGATGCTTTTCCAAACGTTCCAATTGATGGAACGAATAGACAACATTGACAAATAGAGCGTATTGAAAACCAACTTCGAGAAGTATGGTATAATCCAAACGTTTTGAAAAAATTGTTTTGACAAAAGCGATACCTACTCTGCAGGCATATTGCTTTTCACATAACATTAGAAGGAAACTCAATGACATAATTTATGGACTGGTTCTATGCTATAAATGGAAAATTTTTTTCTAATTCCATTTTGCAATGTTAAAGGGTTGTTTGACCGAAAAAAAAAGTCTGCTTTTTTTCTTGTGCACTGATAAGTTGATGCGTCGGGATTCGGTACGTTCCCATTATAATAATGGATAGACAAACAGAAATAGAAAATATGGTGTCCTTTGCTATTTTTTCATATTTCGAAGCGTCTTGACGCAATTCAATTGAAACATTTTATGTGCATCATTTGGGTTCGCAAAATTAGCTTTGGCATCACCGAACTTAAAATCCATAGCCTTGTTAACAAATATTTAAAAAAGTAAGTAATACTAGTTATGAGCTATTTTTCGCACTAAGATAATGCAAATAAATATGTGGCAAGTACTTGCAATTAGTACATTTTAAATTTGTAAGTTAGCCATTGACATTAAGCAATGTTGCGATATGTTTCTATATGAAACATTTATTTTCTTGAAAATTCTAAGACATAGAGCAAAAGTAACACTTCTGCCAAATGCCACTCTGAATACTATGTAATATCATAATCATTATATCATGCCTTCCAATTGTTAGGCTGTCTGAATTATTTTTAGCACTTACAGATGTCAGAAGGATAAGTGCTTAGCTCATCGCCTAGGGTGTGGTCTAGTATGGTGCTAAAGTATTACTTGGATATGAAATTATCGGTAATTTTGTCCAAAGATGTCTTTTTTTTTTCTAACATGGAGATTTTTAATGTGCCGCAAATCTACAACACGGGACTCATGACTTTACTCGTAAGTCCCCCCCCCCACCACCAAAGCCGGCACAATTTATGGATAATGAATTAATAAAGACTATTTAGAAAAGAAAATGGAAAATATGTGTCTTAGAAATATCTGGATATTTGCATTATCATTATTTTTGTATATTTTCTCTCAAAGTTTACAGTTATGTTCGAATTTAATGTGGAAACTACCGCATTAAACACTACAGAGTGATAAATACAAACGTAGCTTTCATTACTGATGTCTTTTAAAACGCATAATTTATGTGGTATGATATATAATCATAAATAGTATTATGCATTGTTTCTTGATAATATATGAAGATCACCTGAATAATATTTTCAGCACTATTTAGCACCAAATAACACACAGCATTTTAATACTATGAAATATTTCGAACGCAAAATGCAACAAATGCTCATTTAGTATACATATTATAAAACAGCTGATTCAACTCGACCGGAACTAGAGTTACATTATGGGAAACAACTGAAGTACCACTATACATGCACTCTTAAGGAAAATCGTATACTTGTCGATTATCGATTTTACTTCCAACGCTCATCTACTGTTTATCCAGCAAGTGTAGTTTGTTCGATATGCAGCGACCATACTTTAGTATTAGTTAAGTGGCAGCACTACTTTGACTGGAGCTGAAACCAAAAATGTGCGAAAGTTAGTCTTATATTTATATTTATTGAAGTTAGTCGTTACCTTGCACTAAGGCTATGTGAGTTTACTAGTATGCAGTCCTTGGTATGTCGTAAAAAGCGCAAAGAGAAAATTAATAAATAAAACGAGCAAAGAACTTTGTTAACAGACACATTTTTACTGGGTCACTAGTAAATCTATTCTGTTACAGTGCTATCATCAAATAATGAACACTGTGCACACGCTCTAGTCAAATGTACCCTCCTTCAAAGAGGATTCAACGCTTAGTAAATATTTCCTAAATTTTAAGAATAATTCAACTGTTAGTACATATTTCCCCTATCATTACTAATAATCTGAATTGCTCTTAGTGTCTGAATTTGAACAGAACGGAACTAAAAAAACTACTCAATATTTAATGTAATAGTTTCTGATAACAAATCCTTTCAAAATGTTGTATTTCTTTAAAGAAAGAACAGAATGTAAGCGGGATAGTTAGAGGTTCCGATATAGGATATATTACTTTAATATTAGTAATTGTAATGTTGCCCATCCTACAATTGACTTACATATTTTTTATTTAGTTCAAATTCAAACAACAATCAAATGAGGACCTGAAGTTTAAAATCAGTTTTGATTAAATCGTAAGTTTTAATCTAAGGAATATTGATGTAAATTTCTGGAATTTAATTGGGAAAGTGTAAGTTCGATTATTGTAATATAATCACCGAACGTTTGCTTCAACTAGAAGTTAAAAATATGTAAATTGTTGATTTTGTAAATTTTTTCCTTTAAATTCCATTGTTTAGATTTTGTAAATTATTATGTTATTTCGGAAACTATCGGTAAATTCTGTGCCCACTTAATACTATATATTTGCTTCTTCAAAAGCCATTAATGCACTACTTCCTTAATCTTTCTTCTTGTTTAATTTATAGTTTTTTTTTTTTAATTCATTTCGTGTTTTTGTTCTTGAACATTTGAAGCACTCCTTTCCTTCTCCTGTTCCTAGCACTAGTTGTCAGCAGCAAGAACCAATGCAACGCTTCAGACGGGGGAAAAGAATCCATTTAATGTTTAAGTCTCCATGTCTTGCAACTTCCCTTCCTGTCTGCAGTAGATGGAAGCAGGAACGGTGACTGGCAGGCACAAAGCCAGAGGGCGTCGCGAGATTGTCTATTGTCCACGGCTGAGTGCAGGCATCTAACCAAGAGGTAAAATTAACCGTAATCAGCAACCACCTCACTTGATTGCCTAGAATTGCAGTTCGTGTTCCGTTTCTGGTGTCCCTCATGGTATTGTCATTATATTTAACTGCAAATGCTCTACTGGATGGTTTGTGCCTGAGGTGTGCTACGTTTCGGCAGCCTCAGTGTGCATGGTCAGTAAATTTTAGAGAAAGAATGTCCTTGATAATACTTAGAATATATGCAGGTACAAAACATAACTCTGTGTTGTTGACTATAATCTTCCCAATGAAGAATATAAGGAAGGGACTTACACAAGCAGGAACTGGGCATTTTCGGAATTAATTCCCTTTTAATATATAGACAGAAAGATGATATTGAGCTAAAAGCAGTCTGTAATGATGAATGACTGTAGGGCAAGGATGAGATACAGGTTTATGAGAATGGAACGAGCCTTATAATTAATACCTTAAACCTTAATGCTCTACAGAGAGAGTGCAGTGAAGCAAATACTCTGAGCATTTGTAGTTTTGCAATACATGTAACGTTAAAAATCTTAAAACCACATACAAAAACAAAAGCTTCTGACTCTTTGAACAGCATTAATTGTTTATTGTGACAGCGTCTCTTCGCTTAATGCTCTACAGAGAGAGTGCAGTGAAGCAAATACTCTGAGCATTTGTAGTTTTGCAATACATGTAACGTTAAAAATCTTAAAACCACATACAAAAACAAAAGTTTCTGACTCTTTGAACAGCATTAATTGTTTATTGTGACAGCGTCTCCTCGCTTCTGTTGATCGTTTAGGCTTTAAAGTTTACTTTTTCCAAATACATAATGAAATATGATCGTGGGAATTACAGTTTTATTTGCTTAATAATTAGAAAATAAAAAGTGTCATTGAAAATTTGAAATGCCTTATATCACTACCTTATGATGCTAGATATACACATTGATACTTGTAAAAGAGGGATGGTTAATTGAAAGATACAAGCACGTCCACCTCTAGGATCTTTTGTGCGTCCCCTTTCTCTAATCGTCAATGAGACAATAATAAAAGATTGCTTAAAATGGATAAAAATAATCGATACACTCGAGCTTTTAAAATAATTAATAATTCACATTCGCAAAGAACATAAACTGTTTCATCTGCCAAGTTACACCTCTGGCAAGAGAGATCCTGATTCCCACTCTCGTACATGTTTAGAGAATATCCTTTAATCTACCCTTGCTAGATCCTTTCATCATGATTTTAGAGTGCTTGTATCCATAAATAACAATCAATATTCTCTATCCCATCCCGCTCCTGACAGTCTGCCTTAACGAACTAGCTGATGCACCCAAAGCAGGTGCAAGTTCATATGAGATTCCCAGTATCCTCCATGAGCAGAGGTCCATTTCTTTATTGCCCTGAATACCACTATGTCCTGGCACTCACATCATTTCAACTGAGTTGTATTTTGCCAGTATCTCTAGCCATTCCTAAACTAAATTCAATTTGATCAAGGGAACTTCAAACGCTTTTAATGCTGCTTGACTTAGAGTACCAATAAGAACATAACTCTTTCGGATACTCCGTAAAATATTGCGTACTTCATCCTGAAATACTCATATATAATATATAATAATATAAAATAAAAATAAAGTAATACTATTAACAATGTAACAAATTAACAGTAATTATAATAGTACAAAAGGATAAAACACTAAGAAAAAGTCACAATTGAGATTGCTATATTTCGGACTCGTGGAGTCCTTCTATGGCAAGAAGACATGTGACTTGTCTTCTCTCAATCTCAAGTGTGACTTTTTCTTGGTGTTTTATCCTTATATATATATATATATATATATATATATATATATATATATATATATTTCCAAACGAAATAAAGTTGACTACCACAACCGTATATTATACTCCAACTCCAGCACAACAATTGCCTGCGAGCCAAATAGTCTCTTAGGTCAAGGTTAATGCTATTTCATTATCTTGCTGCTTGATGAGTAGTGTTTTAAAGCCATGCCTGACTAATTTATACTTAAACCATTTATTATTCATCTCTAGCCGCTAGTAATTCAAAATAAACAAAATAACAAGGGCAGAATAAAGAACATATCCTGACAAAATACAAAAGGGAAAACGTGAGTGCATAATGCATTTTCTGTCGAATTGGTGATCATTTACTACAAATGTTCCAATAGAATTATATTGAAATATTATTTTATTTACAAAGGTAGCCAGCCAAGAACAAAAGCACTTAATTATTTAAATACCCGTGTATTTATTTATTTGATTAATGAACGCTCTATAGCATTTCTGGTCATTAGCACCCCATTCTATTTAGTGCGCGAAATGGCCAATTACTTTTGCAAAGAGGCCTCTTCTTTCAGGCTTACGTGCTGTAAATCTATGACACGTGAACAATAAAAGTTTAAAATTTGAACTGTATAGGTAGAAATTTCAATCACGGCCGCATTGGCGCTGTTGCTTTCCATGTTGATTGTCTGCAGTAAAATGGCGACACAACAGGAAAAAGCATTTTGTGTGCTGCAATTAGCTAAGCTAGAGTTCATTATTGGAGTTCAACGTGCTTTTTACCATCAGTTTAATAAACAACCATCTGCGTATAAGCAGATTTACCAGTGCCATCGAAAACTCATAGAAGATGGTTGCACCTGCAAACGGAAAAGCACGGGACGTCTACGCACATCGAATGAAAATGTCGTACAGTTTATGAAAGGAGCCCAAAAAATCCGCAGCACGAGCAAGGAAGGAACTTAACATTCTTCAACCAACGATATGGCGAGTTCTGAAACACCATCTGCACCTGAAGCCGAACAAACTGCAGTTATTGCAAGCATTGCATCCTGACGACCACAACAAAAGGTACGAATTTTGCATTAGCATGCTACATGATATGGAAGAAGACAATTTTTCTGAACGATTAATATTTTCCGATGAATCCACTTTTCATCTTTCCGGTAAAGTTAATCGGCATAACGTTAGAATTTGGCAAGTGAAAATCCTATGTCAGTTATTGAACATGAAGGAGATTTACCGAAGATTAACGTCTTCTGTGCCATATCTGTAAACAAAGTTTATGGATCTTTCTTCTTCATGGAGAACACTGTGACAGGGCTAACCTATCTACACATGTTTCAAAACTGGTTATTTCCTCAACATGAAGATGATTCAGATGACCTCGTCTTCACGCAAGATGGTACCCCGACTCATTTCTCTAAGCACGTCCGACGTTATCTGTATGACTCCATTCCAGGACTTGGATTGGAAGAGGAGGAGCAGAAGATCAACTTCATCGCTGGTGGCCTCCCAGATCTCCAGACCTCACTCCTTGTGACTTTTATCTGTGGGGTTACTAAAAGACCGTGTTTTTATCCACCCTATGCCTGACACTCTTGAAAGTGTGCGACATCGAATTGTCGAAGCTGGAATTCGATAACTAGAGACCAGCTGATTCGTATGTGGCAAGAAATGAGCTACCGTTTTGATATTTGACGTGTAATACAAGATGCTCATATTGAATGCATAAAAAGTGAAAATTGAAATTTTCTCTTTCCAGGAACGTTAGAATTGTGTTTCTATCTTTAGTAGTTTGGAAGATATAAATGTTTAAAATCTATTCCTTCTTTTTGATTAGCCCTTACATCTAAATGCAGTTTTACCTCATCTCCTAGAGTTTTTGTTTAATTTTTTAATCACACTCTTGGTGATATCTCAGCGTAAAAATAATAGTACTTAGCTTATTAGTTCTATACACGATTTGTTCATTGCTTGTGTTCTTTATTGCGCATTCTTAAAACTCATGTCTGTATTTTTGACAGAGGTGGCTTTTGCTGTAAATTTTCTCAAATTTTGTGAAAATAATACAAACTATTACGAAGTATTTAATACTTTCGCAATTGTAGTATATTTATATCACGGTATTGCAGCAGTTAACTCACTAGCTTCTCTTTTTCTCCTCGTCAAATTGGACATTCTTCAGAGACCTTCGAAATTAGTTTTTTTTTTTTTTTTTTTAATATGTTACCTTCGTCGTGACTGTTCCTAATTGAAACAGTTTATCAAATATTTTACCCACTTTTACGCTGTCATCGTATGTTATATCACGTTAGTGCTATTAAGCAGTCAAAAGGGGGTTTCAATAGAAGGGCAGGAGTCACTGTAATGGAAGAAACAACGCTTTTAGGTCCGGCCGTTCACTTTGAAAGGAACATTATGCACGTTCAGTGTATATAATGAAAGGAAAGGTGTTTTACCTTATCTTAATTACTAATATTGCATAAAAATAATGGGTAATAAAATTAAATATTGAGTTATTACATTATATAGTGTTGCAGCCTCTTCAGAATATATTTAAATGTTTTTTTAAAAAAAATTCATAATTACTTCTAAATAAGTCAATGACTGCGTAATATGTATAGAATGTTTGTTTCATTGTTATAATTTGCAGTACTGGCATAAAAATACTCACGAATTTTTAAATTTGCATTCCTTGTAAAACAAAACCTGAATTAACAAGTAATTAATTCCTTTGTTACTGTCTCGAAATTAAAATTCTATCACTCACAAGAGCATTTTACATGTAATGTTTATGTTTATTTAAGGTGATCTAATTTACTAAAACATTTAAGAGCACTGCTAACTTCATCTCACGCCCCTTGCATTTGTGCTTAGGATAGGAAAATGAGAGGAACTACGAAGGAAGACTGCTTATCCTTTCGTTCAAAAATTTGAAACATTTTCTACAAGTACAGAGCGATCTAATGAACTAAGAAACCACTTGCAATGTTTCTTCTATAGGCGACAGCGTTGCCGTTTGCTGGTATCGTAGAGTGGTGCTGACAACTATGCAAATTTCCTTCTATTTTAAAATATTTTACTTACCAACTTTATTGCTGTATAGCACATGGTGGTTATTTTCTGGCGAATATTTTGTTTAAATTCTTCTAGGGCATGTGGGTTGTTTCATATAAGGTATTTTGTTAATTTATTTTAGAGATAAAGTCAGAAGGAATTTAGTTGAAGAACCGAAGGGGCCACAAATGCTTATTAATAATTCTGCCATTCTGAAACCCTCAACTTTTTCTTATGAAATATTCCCTGTATGCGCTGTGGCAGAGTATTGTTGTAAAAGTGGGCGAAATCACGCCCCCTGAAGGTTAATTCTCTCATAGGGGGGGATTATATGCATTTATTTTCTATGGTTTTTAACTTTAACAATGCTCTTTTCGCAGTCATAAGAAATGCCTACTTCTTATGAAAGCTGTCTAAGAGAATTCTACAGTGATGACTGATCTAAGATTTCTTCGGTGACCACACTTTGCTGTTTGTTAGGTTTCTTAGACTGAACAATACCAGTGGCATAAAATTTATTATAAAGATTATGCATTGTTGTACAGCCTGGAGCTTTTACACCCGGAAATCTTTCTTCAAATCATCTTTGATCTTGACATGCTGAGTTAATAAAAATGAATCATAAATAAATACACATTGTACAGTAGTAAACATAAACTGAGCCATAATTCACTCGCGATTAAATACAGAAGGAAGCAGTCACTCGAAATAACTGAATTGAAGTCAACCACTATAGGATACATGCCACTGACAGCCAGATAATAGCGTACCTTATTCCAATTAAAGGCGGGAAATACGTGTGCATACGCTCAATGGGAAAAATACGCAAATTAGTTCATAGTTTATTGGATCATTCGGTATTATTTTTGAACGGCTAATAGAAAGCAAAAACCTATAAATAACAATTAACTGCATGCGAAAAAAATCCCAGTTTTATGTAAAAGAAGAGTAAAATAAGGCACATTTCTTCCTCAAAAGATACTTTAACTTGTAAACTCAAGGTCGCAAATTCAGTTCAGGCAGGCCAGGGTCGATGGATTTTTTTCGGGCGTAAAAATCCTAAGTATAGCTTCCTTCGGAAGGGAAGTAAAGTCGTGGGCCACATGTCGTAGATTTACGGCACGTAAAAGAACCTCAAGCCTGAAAGAAAGGTCCCAACATTTATTGGCCGTTTCAAGCCCTGAATTGGATGACCTGAGATGTCAAGGAGAGTCCGTAAATAAACCAAATCAAAACAAATCCATCAAAAGATAGGTGCGGAATCACAGCCATTGTTCTTACATTAACAATATCACATTTCATCGCTCTTAGTCTGTACATTTCTATCATTTTTATTGTTTGTAGAATTCATTTTATTCTTTACTTTCTCGCGTTTGCAACTTTTCTGATTTTTTCTATACTCCTCGAAGAAACTTGCATCTATGATTTCCATGTATTTATTTTTTACCGTTCTGTTTTATAATGCCAATAACTTATTTCAGTATAATGCTACTGGTAATGCAATGGTGTTACAATTTAATTTAAATAACACATAGCTACGGAATTTCAACTGTGAATGGTATTTTTGGAGAAACTTCTATAACCTGGGTCAACTTGGAGACAATTTATCACTTTAGTAGTGCTGATTATTACTATGTGATCAAAGGCAGAGAAGATTTGAAGCCATCCTGATAGTGAAGTGGGTTTTAGAATCATATTAGTGTTGACAGTTGAAACGGGGACTTCTCCTACCCCTTAAAACAAAGGCAATTATGAGCGATAATATCAAATTCATTTATACACATATAAATATGTATACATATATACACAGTATATTTGACCCAACCATTTGTAGCATAAACATAGTTTCCTTGTTGCATAAAGCGAAAAGTTGCTTTGCACAAAATTATTGGGGAGGGTGCGAAATTGTATAGAGATGTAACGGTTTATGGCCTTCTACCCGACCCAGGACCGTAAAACTCTGGAAGATTTTTCTAAAGACTTCGCTGGGGGAAAACAGATTTCTCTTCTGAACCGTTAGCCTTTGTCGCACTTGACCCCAGTTTCTTCATCAAGGACGTGTAAACAACTCATATTGAATCAATTGAGTAGAGTTAGGTCAGAGAACTCAAGTGACAGTGCTGAGAAAATGAAGTTACCAATGGGAAGGGAAGAATTGCAATCAGAACGTTTACTGCAGTGACAGAATATGTTTGCGGCGTCTGACTGAAGCAAATAAAATTATCGAAACGCCGAGAATTAGGGACAGTTCTTCGCCAGTTTTTACACTGATCATGCTCCGCTAAGTTTTTCACTGACTTTGTTCTTTTGTTAAGTGAGATATCCCAGCCTGGTGTCGCAGTGGTTGCCCTAGTAGCCTTTCTTCCCCATTAAAGAGGTTAAATAAAGATTAATTATTAATTGAGTGCTTTTCATTTGGATACGTCCCTCCAATTCTTTTACCCGAGGAGTGCCGAGGCGTCTCCCAAAATGCACTAGACTTGTCACCTTAGCCAGGGCAGCGAAGGAATTTTCCCTTCATAATTAATAAAAGCGAAGAAGAAGTGTGAAGATCGGATAAGAGAAGAGGACGACGGGATCAGCAGAGGAGGTTACGAGGTAATCAGCTCCCCGTATTCAACAATCCATCTCCTGCCTCCCCCATACACGCCCTGGGAGAACCCCCTAAGACAAATCTGCTTCCTCTCCTGGGACATCAAAACTTCTGCCCGACCAATAATAATTCAGTAAATACCTTCACTAGTCATTTTCACCATTTAATCATCAACACGCCTAGAAAAACCCCTTCACAGTGCAAGAACGGTGTTTATTCTGATATACAAGAAAGTATGTTCAGGATAGATAGTAGTTTGACGAAACGAGATAGAATATTCTTAATCATTTTTCTTTATGTACTGACTGAAGTAAAATAATAGGAGGCAAAATATTAGAAAAAACGAAGTTGCATTCACAAGCAGTTGTCGACATAAGTCTAAGAAATTTTAAGGACTTTTCATTTTGGGACTTCGACGTTTGATGAACTGAACTCAAAAAGATGTCTTTCACAATCACTGTACGATATGTTCTCCAAATAGTAAACATATTTACACCTTTAAAACGTTCATTTCAAATCTGTTTGTTGTTATTTGTAACAAAGTGCTTGTTGCACGAAATCACATAACCAAAGCAAAGTTGGACCGCACGCTTTGGAGTAGAGCACTTTCAAGACCTTCAGAAATCTAATGAACCATTATCTCTCACGCCTACTGGTAATTCATGGTTCCGCAGTAGAGGCAAAGTAATAAAAAGAATCAACAGTTATTTACAATGTGCCTCCATTGTGCAACCACATTACTCATATCTGCATTTCGTAATGTAAAAACCATAGTAATCGCCAGGGGCTGGTGCTAGGTCCCAAAGGTTTGTTTAAATGTTCAATAATATCATAATGGTGTATCTATCTGGAGCACGCCTTGAAACAATTATATCTCTGGTGCTGAATGTAAACTATGTGCAGAATCTATTGGTAAAAGCTGGGGAAAAAAATTACCGCTGACAACAATGGCCACACCCTAATCTTCACAACGTCTTTTAAATGCGCGAGTGGTTTGTGTTTGGAAATCAAAGACGTGATTCAAATTCAAAATACAAAATATTTTATTTTACATAATAAAAACCAAATAGAAATGTTCATCTTTTCCTTAAGAAATTCTCCATTCCTGTGAATTAGGAGGACGGATTTTTAAAAATTACACATATTTATATAAAATTATGAAATAAGAAATTGATGTTACACTGTAAAATCTCGCGTAATATCGTTAGTAATATAGTAAAGAATAAAGAACTGTGACCCTGAACTGCGTGGTCAAAGTTCCAGGTAGGAGCGAGCAGCACATCGAGGCCTTCTCAGTGGCGGTGGTGGCACGGAGGTTTCATAACCTGCTAGCATGTCAGGTGCGGAATCGGGTGGAAATGTTTATGAACTATTATGAAAACAGCTAAATGTCTTGTTTGCGAAAAGGTTCTCTATGGCATAAAATGTTTCAAATTGCCATCACTAATGACAAGTTTGAAGAAAAAGAGCATGTGATCATATTAAATACTTGAAAGGATTGCCAGTTTAAAAAAAAAAAAAAAAAAAAAAAAAAAAAAAAAAAAAGCATCTAAGTTTACAGGTCCAGCTTATTGTAGCCATAAGCTTGTCGTCTTCCACCAAGATGCGTCATATTCACAATTTACCGCCACCGGTGGCCGAGGTTGTGAAGAAGCAGACTCGTGAGCGGGAGGTCTTCGGTTCGATTATCACCAGGACCGTCCTTCCTGACTGAGGTTTTTTCCAGGTTTTCCTCAGTTCTCATAAATGGCAAATGCCGGGGAAGTACCCTAAACTTAGGCCTGAAAAGCTCCCTTCCTTTAAAAAAAATATCATTTCATCTCATGTACCATCAGTGTCACCGCCTGTGATGCCTCAGTAGTTAAAACGGGAGTTAAACACTATAACAAAAATTACGATTTAGTTGACGATATGCAATCTCAGCTAGTAAATGCTGTAAAGACATCATTTATTAATCGTAGGCACATATCACTGATACGCTCGCATTTTTATACGGAGAGTAGATTCCAATCTGCATATCAAGGAGATTTAGACTTAAAGGGCACAATTATAGGCGCACATATATATTAAAGATGTTCATAAAAAGTTTGTCTTCCTTGGAACAAGCTCGTATCTTTGACACTTGCCGTTACAGCAGGATAAAAACCACTAGAAGCTCCAGTCTCGAGCGACAGTGGAGAGAGCCGAGGTCCGCAATCGCGAGCGGAAGATGTGGAATGCTTGTAAGAGTGTAATTGTTGCTTGTATATTTTTTTGTTTAACGTAACGCAACCTATGCGTTGCCCTCCTTAACTTTCTGGGTGCAAAATGTTCCTTATTACAAAATTGAGTTATTCACTTTATTCCAAACTTGTCTAATTGGAATTCCCAATTAATTAACATATACATACACACTACCTTAACACTAGCCTCGGGTAAATTCTAGAAACCGGTGGACCCAGTGATTTGTTGTGGCTCGCTACGGCCTGACGGCCTATGCTTGTCTCCTTTTCGTAAATAATTTGATAGGGATGGGTAAATCACTGTAATTGTGGCAAATCTTCTATGATTCCAGCAGAAAAAAGTCATAAATATCAATTTATAGCGCTTTGTGTGCGTGCTAAATCATTGTAATGGTGACAAATCTCCCAAAGCTCCAAAAGAAAGAAGATAAAACAAAAAGATACAGCACGTGAGGATTCGAACCCACCACCTTTACACCTATAGCATGACGCTCTAACCATTTGAACTATCGAGTCGTTGCGTTAACAAGCCATATTATCTAGCTATATTGTGCAAGTCACTATCTTCGGCTTTCTCCGCTACCGTGGATCAGGACTGGAGCTCCAGTGAATTTGTTCTGTCTGTAACGAAAACTTCCTTGACAATTGATGGAGCTGGATGCAAGAATGGTCTAAAAGCACATGAGGAGCAAACTGAAAATGCTCGACATAGACGATGACGTCATTCCAAGCCACTGCATTTTACACCAGCAGCACCTAAGCTCAATACATATTAAACTGAAAAGTGTTATGCGTTTTGTTACTAAAACGACGATTTTGGTATTACCAGAAAATAATTTTTGAATTAGTTTGGAAATTATGTAGGAAAAGTAGGAGCAAAGTGATCAAGACAAAGGAAGAAGGCAATAAAGAAAGAAAAAAAATGAAGGAAAGGTGATCCCTTTTAAGAAAGTAATTATAGCTTTATTTTATAATATGTACAGTTAGAGTGAAGTAGGTTCCATGTACACAACAACCGGGGTGTTGGTTGTATAGAATCCTGGATCAATGAAATATTGAAAATTGTAGTTGTAAACATGCAGAAATAATACAGTATTCATTCATACTAAAACTAAAAATTAATTAGATTAAAAAGACTCGGACATCGCCAATGCAATACTGAATATCGCGACTGCCATATTGTTATGGAGTACGCTGGCTGAGTCGTAATACGTTCCTAGATTGTTTTTTTTAATGCAAGAAGAGATCGTTTTTCATGAAACAAATCCAGAACTGAGTAATGTTAAATTAATTTGTAACTTAGCATTTTAACTGATATTTAATAGGCATTTGAATGCTTTGAACCTCTCTTTTCAAGGAAAAGGTGAAATAGTTACCCAATTAATGTCTTTAAATTTAAATTATCACTTTGGGAACGTAAGGTAAAAAGTGTAAGAACCCGGGACACTTCTAAAAACTAAGGATAATTCACACTTCCATAATGACAGTAGACTTACAAATACATGGGCAAATAGGGGGGAAACTAAACCAGAAATTTTACGATTTCAGGATTTAGAAAGACTTGAGTGTTTTTTTTTTTTTAAACATTTGCGACTCAGTATTCCATGGAAGTTAATCGTTCTCCAGCAGAAATTGCAGTTGTAACTCTTGAACCTACAATGTTATCGTGAATTGAAGGAGAAAATTTTGTGTGATTTTTATGAAAATCTTTGATGAAAATTAACAAACCTAAATATAGAAATGAACTGACTGATAACAATTTACAATGTGCACTTAAATTGTGCACCGCTCAAACACTTTTTCCAAACATTAAGAAGCTAATGGTAAAAACAGAATAAAAAAATCTGAAGAAAAAAAAAAAAAACACTATGCGTATTTCCCGAGATTATCAATATTTACTTTCACTCTATTTCTTTAATTAGAAAATTATAGTTAATCATATGAATCATTTATGTTTTAAAATCTAAAATAGTACCATTCATTGTGTTCATGGTTCATATATGTAGTAGCATCAATATTTAATTTTAAATGCATATAAGGTAATATGAATACCAGTGTGTCATCGCTATTAATTGCCTTACTGTGCAAAATGTAAACAGTCTAATGCAATAATAAAGTATTCATGTATTATATTCATTCAAATCAAATTTATTCAGAAATAGAGATACAGCCCCTTCATGGAACCTCTGCCCAGTACCCACATAGTCGCTTGTTTGGGACAAGCGAGTGAGCAAGGAAGATGCACACAGTCTAAATCAGTTGGGGCCACTGCTATACAGCATTTAAATAAATTTTACAAAGTTCATTGGTAGGTAGAAGGCTTCGATTTTATATTTTCTTAATGTAACCATGTCTATTTACGTGCAAGAGTGTCTCCCTGATGCCATATATAACAGTAACCGAAGCGTTGCACACACACGTTGCGTATTAACCACATATCAGTATTGCCGATTGTGCATGATGAGCATCCTCATATCTTATCACCTGAAGGACTATTCGATGGGACCCAATGACTTCGCTCATCATGTCAACTTTTGAGAATGGCTGATCTTATAAACTGTGCAAGTTCTTGAGTTCTAAGCCTTATCTTGTTTTTTAATGAAGTACATTTTCCGAGGACAACATTTTAAACTTCTGAAACAGCCATTGTGGACTCAAGAGCTTAAGAAAATTCTTACCCGAAGCACATTCGACACCACCAATAACGTTTACGTGTGGGCAGCAATTAACAATGTTTAGCTTATCTGCCTATTATTTCCCCATGAGACCTTATTACCTGTGCTACTGTAAATCCGTCATGAAATGTGGTTTCAGCGTTATGGTGCTCCAGCGCGCTTTACTGATGTCGTCTGCAAGTATTTGGATAAAACTTCGGATTGGACGTGGAGGCTCAATACACTAGCCCCTCGCTTCTCTGACTTGACGCTTGGCATATGCTCGACTTATAGGAGACCGTGATAAGAGCACGAGGCTGATAGCTACTTAGTAATAATGGAGATCGTTGATAGTCAAAATCCTCGCAAGTCAGCTTAAGACTTATTGTGCTATCATTTATTTTTCATAGAGGTTCTAGCTCTGTATTTTTAACAAACTGCTATGAAAGAATCTTCCATATAGTCCAAAGATGAAGCTGCAAGGAGCTAAAATCTCCACTTCTTCAGGACCTTGCACATTAGCATATTGTTTAGCAATTTCAGTGTGCTACTTAGGTATATAATCAGCAGATCAGGTCTCCTTGAAAGTGTCCGCAGAAATTTTCTGAATGGTCCATGGTCAGTAACCGATCTCCTTAATTTTCTTCATTTCCAAAGTAGTGACCTAAAATAGTAGGAGCTAAGCAACACTTTTGTTTTAATATTTACCATAGTATCTAGACAATTTCTTTCAAGATCTTCCCTGGTTCATGCTTTGACTGCGAATTTTCCAAACGATTTGCTAATTCTACGAATAGATTAGGTTCAGTAAAGGTTTATTTGATCCATTCTTGCCCAGTTTATCTTCTGCTTCATTCCCTTCTATGCCTTGATGACCTAGCACCAACTCTAAATCTTCCCATGTAAGATAGGCAATAGCGTTCATGAGGACAGGTTTTGTCTCTTGGACATCACAGAGGAAGGACATTCCAGAAACTATCATTTTCAACTTTGTAAATTAAGCAAGGACTGTAATTAGTTAAATTATTTAATCTTTAAAATATACACATTCGGTCCACCGAGCAAGTTAGTTAAATACAGTTAAAGGGTAAAAAAAATTATAACATTCGAGTTTTAAATTTTTATTACATACTCTAAAATCTCTCCACTGGATACTACAGAAAATTGGAACTACCGAAGGAGCAATGCGGGCTGGTAATCTCACCTCTTTCGCAACAATATGAAAACTTTAAATTTTTATGAAAAAATTAGTGTAGATTAATTTATATTTGAGTCCTTGAGTCCAATAGTTTTTTCTTAAAACTATACTTCTTCCAGCACGACTTCTTTTTTTACAGTAGGTCTAATTGTGCATTTCGTCAAGAATCATGTCATATTTAAACTAATAAAAAGTATTATACTTCTTTCAACAGATTCACACACTATGCAAATCAGCACACTTTTCTCTACGTAGATGAAGCACGCTGTATATCATGTACAAAAAGTAGGAGTTTCCAGTAATTTTACTAAGCCTTCATTATCTCTCAGCAGTCGAATCGACCTTGCTACCAACTGACCTTTTCAACTTGTTGAAAGTAAAACTATACCTTTGCGTTCACTGGAAATGCTAATTTGAAGTAATGACGTACCTAAAATTGCAGTAATTTATTCATATTTATAAAACGTTTCCTCTGAATCTCGTTTGTAACAATTGTGTTCACCTTAAAGCATGAACAGAGCGAAAAAAGCACTTATTTACGGTAGCAAAAGGGAAGGTCTCTATGTCTGAGAAATGCTCATAGAACACATGTACAATGTTGATCGTATTCTGCTGTCTGTTTAATATTTTTGGGGAGAATTTTCCTTTTCCAGGTTTATTCTGCATCTTAAGGTGTGGGTTGCGGAGTCCACAATCTTTAAAAGTTTGTTTTGATATAACTAAAATAAATTTAAATAAAATATTAGAACAAACTTAAGTTTTGAGCGCACTTCTACCTCTGTAAGCTAATAGCATAACTAATAAATACCTACCTACAAGCAACATACTGCGTATTTATTTATAAAAATGCTTGTTGGTTACTATCGCTACCATCTTTCCATCCTTTAATCACCACCACTGGTGTCCGAGGTTGTTAAGGCGTGGATTCGTGAGCGGGAGGTTTGGGGTTAGATGCCCTCCAGGACTGAGGTTTTTCCAAGTTTTCCTCAGTCCTCATAAATGGCAAATGCGAGAAAGGTACTCTTAACTTAGGCCTGGAACGCTTTCTTCCATAAAAAAAATCTTTCCCAATGTATCATTTCGAGGCAACCTATCAGTGACTCAAAATGTGAACACGCAGGAATATATTATGTGCAATTTGCGCCAGATATATCTCATTCATCATCAGTGTCTACCGCCTGTGATGCCTCAGCAGTAAAAACGGGCATTAAAAACCATTAAAAAATCCCTAAATCAAAGTGAAAGAGGTTTGGCCAAATGGTGGAAACGTTGGAGAATATTCGCCGTTGTATGATCTATATGAATGTTTATCATGCGGCAAGTCAGTGCTGCGACATAACTTTCCGGTTATCAGCTTTGATTGGTTTTGCGGAAAGCTAATCGACGAAATTCTTTCATTTAATCATTTTTAGATATAATACTTCTAGGTTAGGCATTAGAGTTCTGCACTGACAGAAGCTTAGTTCACTTACTATTTCTCCCACCGACAAAACCAGCCAACTACATTTCGCTTGATTATAGTGAGGATAGCAATGACGAAGTAAATGGCAAGGAAATCCGAAGAACCCGAAGATAAACGCTGCTTTGTCCGCCACAAATCCCAGTAGCGGCCGCCGGGATCGTACTCGAATTTTTACGCTCAATGATAAGTAAGGTAACTTGATGTAAATGAATTAGGAAACTAGAATAGCGAGAAATATTCATTAACAAAATAGGGTTAAAGATCATTAGAAGTTAATAGCATATTATTATATTAGTTTACAATGTTCTTGACTGCATCAGCAAATTTTAAGAATCTAGCAAAACGATTTTTCTAAGTTTTAATAATGCAATAATTATATACCATTATAAACAATTTTCATACGCTAATTTTTGCATACCAGAGTATATAACTCTGGGATTAATGTTAATGTGTTAACATTAATATATTAATATTAATGTATTTCTAACGAATTACTCCGAAGTCAACTCCTTTTATTATACGTATGACGTCATGTCATGAGTATAATGAAATATGGAGATTATTTAGTTCGTTATTGTTTTGAAGATGGATTTTCGCAAGAAATTTTAGCTCAAGCTGAAAAGACCGTATTGGCATTAATACCATGAAGGAATTCATTAATTCATAAATTGAATGAATAATTAATAATATATATTTGCTAATATATATTTCAGAACAGGTTACTATTATCAAGTTTATTAATTCATTTATAGCTAATACTAAATTATTGATTTTTATTAATTCTGTAATTTGTAACGGGAGATCCAGGTTCAATTTAATTAATAAACGTTTATTATCATGTATTCAATTTAATCATTTATTAATATGTATCTTATAATATAAAATATATATATAAAATACATATATAAAATATATGTATCTTATAATATAAATATATATATAATCTATATAGAATGTTATAAAATGAACTAGAGATAGAAATAGAATTTGTGTAGTAAGAATGAAACATGTATGTAATAATATAGCGACATCCTGGCGCCACGAGCAAGGTCAGTTTTTGGAATAGAATAGGAACCTTTCTTTTCATCTCTTTTTAAAAAAAAGGTCCTTGAAGAAAGCCTTGTTAATTCCGCCGTAAATTCTGTGTCATTCATTGAGGATTAATGATTGGTTCTATTTTCATTAATATGTAAACTGTTTCCTTAATATTATCGTAACACAATATTCAGTTGATGATAGAATTTTAGCTATAAAAACGGTATAAATGTATAAATGTTTTATCACAATTGTATACAACTAGTGTTATAATATAGCATTTTATTAACGCTTTTTATCAATTAAAGAGCCTGTTCGTAGTTCTGGCCTACATAAAACCTATATTTAACAACTAGTAACTACATTGACTGAATTTGTGGGGTTGGCATTCAACTGTTTCCTTCCACTCCTTTCCTTCTAATCATGCAACTGAATTGCATGTTCTGCCTGTCTGTCTGTATGTGTGTATATATATATATATATATATATATATATATATATATATATATATAGTCTAGAAACATTGGTTATATGAATAATAAATAATTTCTTCAGAACAATTTAGAAAAACACGTCTACGTTGAGCCGATATCTTGGAAGTACATTTCGCGCGCCGAAATGACAAAAAGTTGTAATAACAATTGCACTTGAGGCATTAAACTTTAGGGGTAAACAATAAATAGGTTCAATTTATGGAACTTAATGTATTCTTAACCCAAATGATTCACTGATGTATGAGTAGGACATTGTGGATTAAAAAAAAAACCACACAGAGATATTAAATTCCTCAATAATTATGCAAAAAAAAAAAAAAAAAAAAAAAACTCGCATAAAAATTATAAGCAAAAAATACAAAAAGAGAAATATATAGGGTGTTAATAGAAAACATATGGCCTATCTGTTCCAATTTCGGAGTTATTGCTATGTGTTTCTAAAGCGCCAGTACGCCACTGGATAATGAAGATGCCCTTCGAAAGCATATCACATGATAACGAAGGGATGTTTTAGAACGCATCACTCTGGCGCAATGGCATGACATTTGCTTTCGAGCAAGAGGTAGTCATTTGTTTTCGAATCTCGTTCATCATATTTTTCTGTTTGTTTTGTGACTAATTTCTAATAATACAGCTTTTAGCTTACCTTTTAAGTTTATGTTTCAATTTATCACTTAAATCTTATCAATTCATATAATTACAACCCTTGTAGTTGTTATTGTACTTTGTATATGTTAGGTAAATTAAGTTTCAGGCATCATGTTAATAGTAAGCTTAACAGCCATTGTATGTTGGTAATACTTTCATTGTTGAGAAAGAGAATAATACTTGAAAGGTACTAAATAAACTTCATTCATAATTCTTTAGTATGCATATCGCAGCACTTCATATTAAAAAAAAAAAAAAAACTGAAATTAACAGCATGAGAAGAATTGAATCCGCGGCCTGAGGGAACATCAGCTTTTGCGTTATGCACTACGCCACACCTGCAGTTAAAAACACCCTCTAGAGTAGGTTATAGTTACATTTTCGTATTTTGTCGGTCTTGAATACAATTAATAGATATTCAGTGTTGCACCCTGTCGGTCTTGGTGGTGTAGTGGTATTTGCCTTCTAAACCTAAGATCGCGGGTTCAAAGTATGACTTCCTTCGGATGGAAAGGCAAGCCGTGGGTCCCGTGTCGTACATTTACGGTACAAAAAAGAACCTCCAGCCTGAAAGAAGAGGCCTCTGAGCAAAATTTGCCGGTCGTTTCACGCCCTGAATAGAATGGGACGCTAATGGATGACCTGAGATGTTAAAGAGGATCCATAAATAAACCAAATCAATAAAGTATCGCACTGTCAAATGTTTAGTTCGAGACTTCAGGGATTCTTATCGCACTAAACCTTGAAAACGCTGATAACGAAAATCGACATTTCTAAGCTCGCAAGACATTCAAAACCGAATTTTTACCCGTCTTGATTCAACACCGACTTAGTATCTTTGGCTAACACCATAAAACTGCGCTATGTTAATTGTGGATCATACATTGACTATCCTGAAATTGCGTATATACGACATCTCTACACTCTCTGAAATTATATAGGTGTAATTCATTAACACCCTGTGTATGAATATATAAACTATAGAAGCTTTAGAAATAATATGAACAGCGTAAGGATTCCAGCAGTAATAAAAGGGAGAAGAAATGTTGGGACATGCTGGTAAATGGTGAAATTGCTAAGTTAACAACATGTAAAGAGGTGAACTTTACTGCTCTCGAAGCACTTAAGTATGCCGCTTTGAAGTTCATGAAATCAACAGAGTTCTTTTTTGATATGCATTTAAGGTAACTTTATTTCAGCTTTATCTGCTGTCATATTATAAATAGTTCAGAGGCTGCAGTTTAGAAAGTTTGGGACCACTATGAAGTTACTCACGCCTCACCTTTGCCACTATGGTGCTCTATTTAGCTACTGAATGCCGGCTGATTCAGTAAATGGTTACATGTTACACGAATATAAACATTTTCTTTCTTTAAACTCATTGAATCCCTTCACCATAAAGTCCACGACATTGCGTGACCGTCACTTCCTAGCAGCACTTGACAATCTATTTAGAAAAGGGACAGCTGACTGTCGATTAACTTTCTCAATACGCAACATTCTCTTTCCATCACATAGATGCCTATTGTATTCCGAGCACGTAATTGTTGCTCGGTTCTCTTATCATAATATCGAAATCAGTTGGAATCCATTCTGCGGGTAATACTAAACATTATCTGCAGAAGGAATGCCGCCCAGCAACATAACCAGGATACTGTTAAGACAGCACTTAATTGCTGATAAGTCAGATCGGGATCGATTTTATATATTACTACACAGGGTGTTTTTAACTTATTATGGGCACAACTTTTGGCGTGCTTTAATGTAGTTGCTTAAATTTCGTAGGACAGAAATTAATTAAAGCAAGAACATAAATAAAACTACTTAAAACTCCCATGTGTTGCTATTTATAATAAAAACAGTTGAACACACAGGGCTCGCGATTGAAAAGGGAAGAATAAATTAAAAGTTTTGTTTTTCAAAACCAGTAGACTTATTTTTTTAGACAGCAGAACTTACGAAGGTTTAAAACTACAAACATATAAACTTCTTACCATCAAAATTATTTACATAGAATCTGACAAAATAATGAAGATCACAACATTTTTTACACACAGGAAAGCCATCCAGTTTCCACCTTCCTCCTCCTCTTCAAAAAGAAAGAAGTGAATTAAATTCATAGTAATAGAATTAAGTAGCTTATATATACATATTGACAAAACAATAACGGTTCCCTGCAATTGCAGGCTGCCACAATGGGCAGAGCATAGCTGTATATATGAATAAGTGGAGAAATAAAAAAATAAATAAAAAAGAATGGAGAGGAGTGTAACAAAGAAAACATAAAACAAATACTTATGAAATGAATATGCATTATGAAAAGGAGAGCTTATTTATAATTGTTCTGTAAGGATTCTTATTGGCTGTACAGGCGGTTGCGAAATAGAAATAAAAGATCCACATACAGCACCTATCACGATCTCCTTTTACAAGTGATGAAAAAGTGAAAAGGAATAATTGCAAGGGCTCCCACCATGAGGCTCTTGAATTCTATGTTTTGAAGTTTGTATTTTTCCTTAAAGTATGGTATCATGGTGTTATAGATGCTAATTATTTCTTGACTCGCTTCCTCAGGTCGACCATTATGTTTTCAAATCTAATGGTAGGATCTATTACATAATCCACATTGTTGTTTGATGGGACCAATTGAATCGTTCATTATAAAGTGTACAGGAGAAGGAAAATCTTTGTAAAGTATAAACAATCTACTTATTTGTTCTCGTTTAAACACCCATGGTTATTGTAGCAGTGTCTTTTTCCATTTTAAAATGTATTAGTATAAAAGTAAATTTTAAAATGCAGACTCAAGCGCTTTTTGCAATAAACGACTATTCATGACAAATGAAAGCTATACCTTGAAGAACACGTTTTCACTGTAAAAATCATTAAATGTGCCGAAATACAAAATCACATAATAGTGTTAGTATTTTATGTACATTTTGATCAATATCTGTGTTTCTTACGCACCATATTGGAAACATAGCACAATAAACCAGGTTAGTCTTCGTGAACATAATCTTCATCTTTTCCTCCCTCTCTTGCCTATTCTTGTAGTTGCTCGTAAAATTCCAAGTACTCAGATGGAATATACTTTACCACTTTGGTTATGTCTTCTAATTTTTTTGTCATTGATGGGCACTCGTTTTCCAGGATAAGCTGGCTGAGTGGGAAGTGCAGGTTTCTTGTTGAAGCTGTGAAGGAGATGGAATGTTTTCTTGACTAAACCATTGATGAACTGCTGCGTTCTCACTTTCCCAGGGCAATGCTCGTTATATTCAAAAGTCATCCATTTAGAAGGGGAAAAAGACGTTTTATGTCCCTTAGGAAATTTTCCCATACTCGATTCGGAGAGACAAGATTTCTTAAAATAGGCAGACCAACAGCACTTAAAGTTAATATTGGGTCATCATCAATGATTTCCACTACACTTTGCTCGATACTTTTAATTGTAATGGCATATTCTTTAGGTACATACGTCCTATCATGACGTCTCACGAGATCATTGATAGTTTCAACATTTTATCATCTGGGAGGAAACCGTGCCCTCGTATGGGAAAATACTGTTTTACGTTTTTAAATCTCCCAGCTGATACAAGTGTTAAACAAAAGCGAATGTGTGATTCACCCATTAGAAAACAAGTGAAGCTCGTTCACATGTGGCGGGATGTGTTTCTGGATATAATGGTATGGAAATGAGCAAATCTTATTGCACCTCTTGACTTCGTTTTCATGTTTAGTTTTCAAATTATGAATGTCTCAAATAGAAAATATCGTGAACAGGAATATTTGTAAGCGATAAATTTTGCATGTAGTCAAAGATCAATCCACAGATATTATTCTTGTCCCATTACTTCACACTTCATATGTGCTACAAGTATGCACTTTTGGCCGCCTGAATAAGGTTGAAAGTTTCCTGGAATTCACATATTCCACTCCTTTTGTTTTGTATTTATCTACATTTTTATACTTTTCTTCCATTTAGTAACGTTTTCTGAGCCCGAAAAAGAAGAATAAGACATGTTTACATGTTGATACGTGACCTCCAAATGCAATAATACTTTAAACTATAATGCAGGTGAAGCTTCAGCTGAGAAACCGCAAACTAAATAGCAGAAACCCGCCAATCTTCGGCATTCAACTGAACACATAGTAACGAAGAAAGATTTCGAACTTCATTGTACGCTAATAAAGGTTTACTCCACAACTTCTTCCGTGCCATGCAGTTCCAGTATATAATTCCTTTTCGTAAAAAAAGACGACTCGTGATCTTTTTGCAATGACCATCCAATTCTTCTTGAGCTACCGTTAGTTGCCAGACAGTGAGTTCTTCGAAGACCTCTGAGATATTATATGGAAGCTTTTCTGCGATCATTGAATGGCGTGAGTTTCACACTGTTTCTCCAAAAGGACAAGAACCCGGAACGCATGCAAACGTTTCTGCCTTCCTCTAGCGTACCGACAAAGGTTGCTGTGTGTAAGTTTCCAGACATGGATAATGTTGTACTCCGATATATTATATCTCCATATTTAAAATTTGAAATTTGTTCTGTTGTTGGTTATCAATTAATATCTATGTTCTAATGTATTTTTTCATAGAAAAGTCATCATAATTTATATTTTCATATTATGTTATTTTAAACTTTAACTTCACTTATACAAATTTCTTGGTAAATCATGTTCTGATTTTGTTAACAGAATCTAATCGTCTGCGAACAGTATTATTTCTATACAATGTTCATTATTTAACACAAATTTAACATTTGCATAAAGGGTTTTAGTGTTACATGGATTAATTATCATATTACATTACATTAAACAAATAAAATGTATAACAGAAAAAAGTTTCTGGAATGCACCTTCCTTTGAAATGTAATAATGAACTTATAAATTAATTTTTCATATAATATTGATGTGGCATCTTTGCGTACTGACTTTTTCTGAAAACGTACCACATATTTGGCGTAGCCCACGAGATACGGCGATACTTATATTATTAGTTTTCAACCAGGCTTTAACATTTGTTCGTGAATATAAATGTTAATTTGTGAGAAGAAGCCATTTCTTAAGATTACAGTGCAGTATGCAGTACCATTTAAAGCAAACTACGATAGATCAGCCTGCTAAAGGGAAAGACTACAATTATAATATCAGTCATTCGAATCCCGGGTGGATTTTAACGTATTTCCGTTGTCCTGAAGAGCGTTTAACCTGGTTATCTGTTCCAATGACTTGCAACAAGCTGTAGTTTTAATACTTCAATTGAGATGTTTATTACTAAAGACACTAATTTTATATGCCCAAGTAAAGGTAGTTCATATGTAATGTTAAATGAAGTAAATTATTCTCTATTAAACAGAATTTTACCTGGAAGGGACTAATGAAACCGCTTGACCGTTTAAATGCATCGAGAAGACGGAACTCTTGGCATATGTACAAATAACTTAGTGTAATAAAAGAGAATTCATATTTCTGAGTACGCTGTAAGAATTTCATTGCTAACACTTCTGAGAAAATACAGCGTTTATGTTAGAAAGTGCCGTTAAGCAATGTAAACGCATTTGAACTTATATCATTAACATGAAACGGGTAGTTGCCATTTGCAAGAAGTTCAGTCAACCTACAAGCTACGTTGCTTACTAAACTTTTAATACAATGCTGAAATTAAGGTGAAAAATTTTGTAATCCCCCCTCCCCAAAGTTTAAAATTTAATCATTCTAATAAAAGTTGTTGGCTGTAACCTCTTAGGCCGTAAATGTAAACTTGAATTGTACGCAGGTAGGAATTGCTTTTGGGTGTATTTTGTTATACGAACTTCTTTTCCCATTTTTCAAGACATAAAGAGCTTTATGTTATGCACCTTAACAACAAAATCGCTCATATTTTCTTGAAATATTTATATTTATAATTTATAATATAAATATAATAATATATTTATATTAACAGCTCTAAACCGTCCGTGGTGTCTCAGTAGTAAAAAGGAGTTAAACACCATTGAAAAAAAGTTCTAAATTTAGTTTTTTCGATAAAAAGAATATTTAAAGAAATAGTTTTGTTTTCAATAAAAGTAGTGTTAAAATGAATATATATTCCAATAATACAAAGCATTAACACTTTAAAGAATCTCTAGAAAAAATATTACTTTTGTTGATTATTTTAGTATTAGTTATTCATTGCAAAATTTTCGTTAAAATTACTGTAGGATTCAACTATCTTGACGTTTAGCAGTAGCGCGAGCTACATGCAAGCAACACATGAACTACTTACAGAAATAAACACACAAAAACAGGTAAATAATAAAAGAAAACACGTCTTCTAATATACTCTTTGCAGTTCAAGTACTAATAGCATGCCATTTATAAAACTTCAGATTTTCGCGATTTACTTCATTTACCTAACCTTTAAAGTCTTTGTTACTATATCTATTCCATTTGTATCGGCCTTGCTGAGTCATATTATATTTGTTTCTAAAGCAAGGAAACACGATTTCTTGAACACTATTTAAAGTGCAGCGAGTCATTTGAACAAACAGATTGACTTTTTTGTATCAGCAGGCACTTACATTTTTTTATAAAAGAGCTCTCTGTTAAATATTACTGGTTAGGAGGTTTTGGTTATCTAAAACTTGGGACAACACTAATCCTTTATAAAACACTACGAAAATGTCATGATCAGAATTCGTTTTACTTTCATTTTGAAGGCAATAAGTTACGCAATATGAAGCAATTAATCTATACTATTAAAAAGTATCCATAAAGCGTAATTTGTGTTAAATGCAACAGAACACAGTGTAATAAATAAGCAATAAACACCTATTTAATTACTGTCGAAGCCCATTGATTCTTAATGATAGATATTAATAAGCCATAAAATTGAACCACTATGCCTTTTGTCTCTATCATCGTTATTTAATTTACAAGCGACGAGAAATACTGTCCTCTTGAGATATTGCAGCATTGCTCCTAATAGTTTCTTGGAACAATTCATTCGGAAACAAAATATCAGCATAAGCCTGACGCTAGATAGGGTGGGGATTAGAGTTTGTGGCTGCAATGCAACCCTACTGTTCTGATAGGCAGAGTTTAGGGTTAGCTACATTATATGGTTGATGCTAGCCAAATTTGCGTCCCTGGTAGAAGTGTTTCATCACTGCCCATCGCATTGGAATAATTGAAATAATTTCATTGTTTACCATAAATATGTAAAACTACGTTATACCTTCTAACTTAATGACAACTTGTATGCAGCAACTGTGCACAAATTCAGTCTCTTGCTTTAATATTGGATGTAAATCTCTCTGTTCACAAATACATAAACGTTTCAAAGGACGAAAGGTTAGGCTAGAACCGATCTCTATTATGTTTACCTAATCCAATTAAGAATGACACGAAACTTTTCAAAGCATATAATATCTAATATATCTGTAAGTCACGCACAGTTTCAAGCCTGTACAAGTGAAAATGTTCGGGTTGTATCTCAGTTGCTGTTTGAATGGTAAGGCGTGAAGAATTGTAATTTAACACTTGCAGAAATGTTCTTCTCTTCTCAGACCTAGCATGTTGATAAAACAAAATTGGGGTAATCTGTCGCGTTTTATTATGTAGTAAAGCGACAATGTTTTGGGTTTAAATGCCATGGAACATCTCGTGAAGATGAACATGATGATTGGTTGCTGGAGAAGTCAAGCGAACGACCAGACATTCTTGAAATATTTATGACTAAGAATGAATCGTGTGTTCAACATTCAAAATAAAGAGTATAGCTACACCGCCGTGTCGGTATACAAGCAAGGTGTTTATTTGTCTGATTGTTAGCAAAGAAGTGCAACAGTACCAAGTTCTTATTATGCAAATTTAATTTAAACGTTTGGCGATGCAGCCAAGGAGAAACTTGTTGACCAGTTGAGTGCTCCTTCACCAGAACAATGCTCCAAGCCCGAGGTTTCGGGGTTGCATTGACACCAGTTGATAAAACAGGCTTTTGATTGGTGGAACTATCTGTTTATTCCTCAGATTTGGCTTCCAGCAACTACAACCAGTTCTTAAACGTGAAAGGGAAAGAAACTACTGGTTTATAAGCATTGAACATTGCTTCCGGGAAGCTGTAGGAATGTTAAGGGCAATAATAAAAAAAATGCATCAGTACTCAAGTAGACTTTAGAAAAATGCAATATATCCATATATAAACTTCAATAATACATCCACCAAAATTATGAACTACATACAAGGGCCTCATTACCAGTTTTAGATAATCACAAATTATGTATGTTTCTTAATCAGAAGAAACTGTAAATTCTGCCGACTAAAACTTAGGATTTTTTTAAAGTTTTTCTCCAAATTTTAACAAATCTTTTTAGTCTTTTAATTTTTTTTATATTTTTCCCCCCCAAATTTTTGCTTCGAAGTTCTTATAAGACGATAAAATTTCAAATCGATATGGACTTGACCGGGAATATGTGCTAATGAAAACATATTTAGAATAGGAACAACTGGGAATGCTTTTCAACTTTATTACACCATGGAAAACAATCCAAGAAATATTATTAAGCCGAAATACATTTTCGAAAATGATTGGTGCAGCGTTGCTTTTGAGTAACATTCAAAAACCTTTTTTTATAAACTTTAAACCAAAATATTTTTTAAAATATTCACGAAAAGAGTAAAATCATATGAACATCACAAAAATCTAATAATAATAATAATAATAATAATAACAATAACAATAATATTTATTAGGATTATATCGATGTCTTAAAGATTTTTAAGCAAATTATGCAGTTCCAAGTTTACCAATCACATGTTTATAGTTACCATATTAATTCCACACAATGTTTTGGGTTTTCATTTTAAATATTCTATACAGTTGTCTGCACGTATTACTGTTAATAGTTAATAAAATGCAAGTTAAACATTTTGTTTGCAAAATATAATCAAGAGCTATACACTTGGTTCAGCAAGATTCCAATTTGTCAAACTCTGAGAAACAGTCTTTTATGACACTCATTCGATAAATATTTCTTCCAAAGTTGCAATTCTGAAAGAGGAGGAAGTTGCTAAGAGCGAAGTCTGGGAAAAACGATTTTCAGCACCAATCTTGGACACTTTTTCCTTCATTTAATCCTTCAAAGTCCTGCATTAAAAACTTCTGTTACAGCTTTATCCATTTCCTACCCATTTCTTACAAGAAGTTTTCGTTTGAAATCTTCGAAAAACAGTGTCATCGCCTCCACAGCTCCAAAAAGGCTTTTCCCTTCTTCAGCACATTATCCCCAGATCTGATTACTACTTTGATTGACTTTCGAGTCATGAACAGATGCACAAGTCCCTACAAAACTGCGATTAAAATGCCCTTAACTTGCGTTTTATTGGTGCACAGTCAAAAATTACGGCACCCATCGCGCATACAACTTTTTCATATGCAACTTCTTTTGCAGGATATTGTGCACTTGCTCAGTTGAGATGCCTGCTTCCACTAAGCTATTTTCCATTATGATCTTTAAATAACAATCCTTCGCGGTGGCTGCAAATTGGGAATTCTGAGCACGCTTCATTTTTGTGCATACGGCCACGCTTAAGTACAAAAATATACAATCTTCAACGATGGTGTGAATTCGCTATGACTTTCAAATTGACTTTGATCTGCGCTATTGGCCGTTTCTTTAAGAGAAAATGCTTAATCACTACACGAAATTCGACCTTCAATCGTTATGTACTTGTCGTACTGGTTGAAACTTCATTGCAGATCATTATAAGAATGATACTTGCCAACAATTATGCTACTTAACGAATTACGGAAATTTACCGGATTTTGAAAACAAAACATGTTTACCTGAGAAGAATTCAATAAGAGTGCAAAGACAGTACATATTATTAGTTTATGCTGACGGGATCATTAGAAAATGGCTGGACAATTTAACCAAGAGCTTAATTAGATGTATTACGATTTGATAATGCTCATGTAGGAGGGTAGGATTTCTTATTTCTTATCTCTGTAAAACAGACAGAAACAGCGAAGATTTTTAGATAAAAACTTTCACTACGGCGTGTTGGCAGTCCTGAGGCAATTTCTTGAATAGTGTGCATTTCTTTGGCGGTAGTTAACCAGATATCACAATCATAATTAATGCTCATACCTCATACTAAACATATTGCGAGGACTTTAGACTCGCAAAGGTCTGCTATTGCATGATAATGCTCGCCCACCTCATCTGAAAGAACTCAGGGCTTGCCTAGGAAATTCAAATGGGAAATTTTCTGCCACCCACGTTTTTCTTCTTATCTTGCACCGGGAGATTTCCATCTTTACACCGAACTCAAGAAGCCTCTTGGAGGCAAGAGATGTTGAAAGGTAAATTGCAATAAATAGATGGCTGCGCAAACATCGCAGACAAAACATTGCAAAATTGGTGCTACAAAAATCGAAGTGGAAAATTTCTGAATTTATTTTATGATAATAAAATAAGGGATTTAATACTTTTTCCCCGCGATGAGGAAATTATTGGATGATTCATATATATTTGCTGATTATTTGTAGACATTCTGCAAAATTATATTATTTAAGATAAACTAAATAGTAAAATACCATAGTTTAAATATTGCATACAAAAACAAAGTATATTTAGATTTATAGAAGGAAATAATGGGGGGAGCTAACTATGACTTAGTGGATTTAAAATTGACAGTTTGTAAAATTTAAGAAATATCGAAGTGCACAAAACATACGTTTAAAACTCTGTAACGTATTCAAAATTTGAACGTTGACAATTAAGCATACCAGAAACAAAATTTCCTACTTGACTGTTAAAAAAGTGAAAATAACACGCAGGGATTGACTTTTACATGCATTACACACATATAAAATGCTATAGATGTAAAATTATTTTAACCGTTTGCCGATGTACAATCTTAAAACCAACACTAAGTCATAGCAAAGGCCTAGGAAGCGGCTGGAGAAATAAGTTTTAGCTTTGTTCAAGTCAGAACACAGCAAGAAGCTGATGATGCTTCTTTGTCCTTTCTAGATAACATTCAAAGACTTGAAACAAGGCAAAGCAAACGTTATAGGAAAAGAGAAATATTTCCTTGCTAGGAGTGATGTATCTGCTCCCCAAGGCAAAATTTTCAGCAGTACCCGTTAGCATTAGAACGGAAGGAAGGCTGCAAGCGCAGATCTAGTTTGGAGACGACCGGCTGCCGGCCGGCTTGATGCTCTGGTATTTCTGCCCTGCTTGGTTGGGTGTGGTACATACATCCTGAAGGCACCCACAACAGGTGATTAGCTTTAGCTTTTATGTTCCATAAAAAGTTCTGCTGCGGACGTGGCACGAAGGTTGTAGACAGCGATACGTTGCAACTCAAATGCATTCATTAGTAGTAAGACTTTCAAACACCATTGCCAACATGACTTCTTTCCGCTAAATGTGTCCGCTCTGTTATACGCTATGTTATGCGTCTTTTGTTTTGAACTAACTTAATGAATAATACAGATAGTTTAAGAGAAATTTAAAGTTTTGTTCTGAAAAGGGTAGTATATTCAAAGTTCGCGATTAGATTTCTTGATAAAACCTTTATCTCTTCATTTACAGGTAGGACTTTTATTGTGAATTATTATTAGTTACAGGCTATGTTTAAACAGTGTTCCAATGATTTCACTTTTATACGACATTGAAACCATTCTACTTACATTCTTGCATATGAGGTTACACATTTATAACTAACAGGCAAAATATTCTCTAACTACGATATTCTTTCTTAACTGTCATCAAATTAAAGCTGCTACATTTAGGTATTCCAGTTCACAGTATCATTAAAAGGCATTTGGTGAAACTTTCATGTTGATATGCATTATAACAAGCGTTTAAACTTAGCCTAAAAAAAACAAGAGAGTGAATATAAACATTATTAGGAGGTGAAACATGTGCGTTAAAAACTATTAACCCACCCACCACTGCGTCAACTTTTATATCGGAAATCCGATCTAAAAGACAAAAATGGCGGCGTAGTGTGATGGTGTCATGCTTATACCAACAGCAAGATGCGCACAGCAGGAGGGGTAAATGGGTAAATCTGAACGAAGAGACATTTTTAAACCATGTAGTGAAGGGATGTAGCGGGAAGATGGCTAGGAAGAGATACCGCGCGCGCATTGTGAACAAAGAGTTGACAATTTTTGACGTGAGAGCAATTGTACAGAAAAACAAAAAGGAAATGGATATTGATTTTAATGTACGACCAAATAAATAAATAAAAAAAAAACAGGATTACAATCGGCAAAAATAAAATTCATAATCAATTCACACTCACACACTAACCTAAACCTAGCCTCGGGTGAATTCTAGAAACCGGAGAACCCGTAGTTTACTGCGACTCGCTACGGCCTCATGGCCTCCGCTCGCCTCCTATTTGTAAGTATGAATTGATAAAATGTGTTGGTAATGGTAAAATTATATAACGGTTGGCAACATTGAAATAAAACGATGAACCGCTAGTGATGCACAGAGTCGCTCTGGTGAGAAAAAATGAAAGCCACACAGGTGAACATGGAGTGTGGAATTTTGCTATATTAATAACGCTCCTTCTAAGTCTAGGGGTGGGTGCATATAAACCACGGACTCACATAATGCTGTAATAATGGCCCTACTTATTCCCCTGCTATTTTAAGCAAGTTTAGTTAAGTTTAAACTTAACTTGTGCTGTATACTTATACGAAATTTCAATTTGCTTTATATCTTATTTTAAAGTTAAGAAGCCGTTTATTGCCACACATACCTTTGCAAAAATGGCCTCGCTTCCCTCCGATTTTTATGGTACAATAATGCGAGAGACCGCCTCCATGACCTAGTGATAGATTTGCAGCTACTAATCCTAAGATCCTGATTTTGAATCTGGGCCAGGTAAGCTGTCTGTGTAAGTTTTTTCCGGAGTTTTTCCGAGCTCATTGTGCCATCATTAATTAATTTCATTCATCCTTGCAGAATTCAATCCACAATCTACAGACATCACGAAAAGACCAACAGTCAAAGCAACAACAAAAACACAAAAAATAGTAATAAATAATGAGAAGTTATTCCATATTTTGGATGGATAAATGATTAAATTTAGATCACAATCCTCACGACCATCTTTGCTGAAAGATATTGGATGATCTGTTTCAAACTCATCTTGCCATCTTGAGCCAAGCATCAATTAACTCTCTCTTTTATCACAGTTTGTAAGAGTATAGTTTTAAAATTACTTTCACACGAGCTATTTTTTTTGTATATTCATTTGTTTACCTTTATTGATTCTTGTACGTCCTTTGAGGTGTATTAACATTTTAGCAACAAAAATATCTTCCTTTACAATCCACCTTATTTTGCTTGGTTGAAGAATTTCACTTCGTTCAAAAACAACAAAAATATCTTGCCTCACAATCCACCTTATTTTGCTTGGTTGAAGAATTTCACTTCATTCAAAAACAACAAAAAATCTTGTTTCACAATCCACCTTATTTTGCTTCCTTGAAGAATTTCACTTCATTCAAAAACCACAAAAGTTTTTCTCACAACTGATAACGTATACTATACTCCAACAATAAGCCAAATAAACATAATTATAAGTATATTTGTACCTCTGTGACTTTTAATATATACACTTTGTTGTGATTTTCAAAATTTGTTTTATTTAACTTAGATGAAATAAAAACCTACTTCGTTTGATAACTGTAAAACAACTCACTGTGTAGCGATTTGTGAATTTTTTTCTGTAAAGAAAGCACAAGATCCAAATTCGTTGTTATTGGCTGTGATGAGACATCTTGATGATTAATGTGAGATTTTGGATGCTGATAACTGCGGATGATTAAGTTCTGACAGGAACTGTGTGCTTTGTGTGTGCTAGCGTTTATATATTCCTTGCTTGTAAAAATTCGTTGATATGTTTTCTGTTGATCAAGTGGATTATTAGCGTTAAACTACATATCTGTACCAGATTGACATGGAGCAACTTATAAAACTTTGCAATTTCTGAAAACAACTCTCTCTGGCTTCCTTAGGCTTATTTACTCATCTAAAATTTATTTTTATTCCCTTTTAACATGGAATAGTTAAATCTTTATGTAATAGATTATTGAGGTGAACTTTTCGTATACCACAGCCGCCGTTTTATTTAAAATGAGTTAAATGTTAGACAGGGCTGCAAATTATAAGTTAACGTGTTAATTTTGATCTGAAAATCGTGGTTCTTGAGCCGAAATACTAGAGCAACGGTGACCAACGCCGAGTCAAACTAGCTGTTTGTATGTTGTGTTAAAGGATTATTCTAAAGATACTCCAAATGAATAGGAAACGTTGATGGTTAAAAAATAGAACATGAACATTTAGTAAAGTTATTAGAGAAACGATTTAAAGAATTCTGAAGCAATATTTAGGGTAAGTATTAAAACGAGTAAGTGTTTACGTTTATAAGAAAAATTTAAATAATAAGATTGAATTAAGAAAGGTATTATTACAATCACAAATAAAATTATGTAGAATAAAAATAGAACAATTGTACTGGTTACTAGTACATACCTCTGGTATATAGCATGAGGTTAGTAGTATAGTTATACAATAACTTTAGGGTAGAATAGTTTGCTATTGGCTCCCAATAAATATGTAGATTTTGGGATATTAATATGGGTAATAATTTTAGTATAGTTTACGTTTTAGTTTAATTTAATTTATTTTATCTTCTTATTATATCGTTCTCTTCTAGTTAAGAAAATATCTATAACGAAATGAAAGTAATAAATTATTACAAAAGTTTATATTAATAAACTGTTAGATATAATTGAACACTTTGAAGATTCATCTATACATTTATCAACTGAATAATGTAAATATTATTGTATAGATATTTTATAGGAGCAGACTTTAATCGTTCTCTATTATCGTACGATAATAAATTGAGAGTAACTGGAAGAGCTTTCTGCAGTCTGGTGCATTCATAATACACTTCTGTTTAATGAGATAAATTTGCAACGGTCCTCTACAGAGAAATATGCACAACAAACTGCGGCTTCAGAACTAATGCTGTACAATGAGCGAGGCGGTTAGGCTGCTAGCTGTAGTTCCGTTACAATTCACTCTTTACCGATGGTTTAGTGCATATATGTGTTAGCACCAGCAGAGTTAATATTTCTATTGCACGCAAATGAGGTAATTGCCGTCCATGGAATTATTTGGCAAAATGTTGTGTATAGGCATTTGTACAAATGCGATTAAAGCACTTAACAATTTTGTACACTTTGGGATCAGTTGACAAATGTGGTAAGTGAATACTTGTATAGCCGCATATTGCTCCAAAGCAAAGTCAAGAAAATAGATCTGTCATTACTAGGAACAAGAATTTATGCTCTAATACTCCCTTTAATATATATGCATTATGCATTGATAACTTCTATAATATGCATGTAAATATGCCCATATAAAAAGGAATAAAGCAATTTTATGTAATTTTTCCGTAAAAGAAAATATTGCGTAACCATATAATAATTTAACTCATCAAAATTTATCTTTAATTTTGAAGATTTAGAATAAATTTCCTTATAATGGTAAAGAGAGCGAGAGAGAGAGAAACAAAAAGAATAATGGTACTCACTTTATTCTCAACTTTTTTTCTGTTCCAGTTTACGACCACGAAATGTTTTAAGTTTTCCATAGTTAGCCGCCTTCTATTGGTTATTAAGATATCCTAATAGCTGGAAAAACTTCTCTCCAACTCACAGGAACTTAGAGGCGCGTATACAAAAGCTGCAATTTGATCTACTTTTAGTGATATTTCATTAGGCAGTTCGGAACGTTTGCCTGCTAAGATTCCTTCAATCGCACACATTGATCCTGATGTTTCTGAAAGAATTCAATGTACTTTTTCCTTCATTACGTTGCCTATACTTCCAGGTAACGAATTTAATTTGGAGATGGTGGTTTTTAAATACATTAACGACTGACACAACAGAATACGGTGAAGCGGAAGGAAGATGAGAGAAATATGAAGATATTTCTCTTCTATGAAGATATGTAAGAAAAGAAAGGTTAGTTTCTACTTTTGCGTTCTTTAATATATCTGCAAATTTTACTGATGAGGAATAATTTGGATCAAATGGTATTCACTAGATTCCTAAAAGTTTATAAGTTTAACCACCACAATTGGACTCAATTCCGAGAACTCCCTTACAGCCACCCTCATACCGTGAGGGAACGACTACGACCAGACTCATCGATGTGACGTGACCTGTTGAGCTATCATTATTGTTGCCAAGTTTAATGACTGACTCGATGGCATATGTTATTCGGAAATACCGTATTTGTAAATCAAATGTGATAATAAAATGAACATATTTATAAAACATACATGAAAAACAAACAAATATGCATAATGATTTGCAAACTGCTGAAATATTATGCTTATTAATAAAATAAGCAAAATATGCATTATAGGCAATATCAAATGTTGTTTAAAGTGTTAGAAATTTAGTAACTCACATACCAAATGAGCGGACTTTCTGACAATAGAGAAGAAGTATGCATTTGCATTAAAATCATCTCTCTAATTATCACTACTGCATAGCAAAGTGGTCCCTGAAGAGTACACACATTTCAATGAGGAAATTCCGACGCAAAACCAATCACAAATATGGTTTCATCCGAGGATGACAAACACATTTAATGATACACATTTGATGACTTTGTAATGTTGTAGTTATTTTTATCTTTGTCAAATTTGTCAAATGTGTTAAGTGTATGCAACAACAATTTTAATTCTTTGTCAATTTTCAGGAATTGCTTAAGAAACACGATATTGTATTGAATATTCACAGTATTTAATGTAAATTCTGTTGAATGATAATTTATATTTAATTAGTCGTTAAAGTTTAAAATTTAAATTACTCAAAATGAAGGAATTCGTACTGAAACAAGTGTGTATTAAGCCATCGATATGCTCTTTCCAATATAAGTGTCTTGTCAGCTTGAAGACATAGAGATTTGGTATCATTATGCGTATCTAGTAGCGAGTTATATTTGTAATAAGCACATAATTACTTTTTTCCACAAAGTTATCAAAGTTATTACTAGAAGCTATTATATTGTATCATCAGCAAATAGAACAGTAATGCTTTGCGGGCATAGTATAGCTCGGATTTTGCTCGGCGTCGCCACTTCTGGACTAGAGTATCTATTATGAAATTATCATTGAATTTTTGCCTTTTCTGTAGGTGGAAGTCAAATGGATTAACTTCAGTTTCACCCATGGAAGAATAGTTTTAATACTAACATATTTAATGTTAAAGGTAAAACAACTGACTTTTTGTATATATTCTGCAGAGCAGTATGAAGACATTCATAGTCAAAAAGAGGGATAACTGACCTCGAAAACCTCAAATTTTCTTTACCAGGACCGGCAGTTTAAGAGCAAATAGGTAAACTAAATGTTAATTCATTCACCTTATGATGCCATTTGAAATGAATGACAGATATTTCCTCCAGGACCTTGTTCCACAAAAGTATGGTCTAATACATAACAAGTGTATGTATTTGTAACTTGTATTTATTAGTAAAATTCTGTTTCACGAAGGTTTCTGCTACGCTTGTACCGCACAACTCCATACGTACAAGTGTACAAGTGATTTTTCGTTGTTCTATTCCACAGGAGTATTAGTATTATTCAGGCACTAGTAATATGTACAAATTTCTCTACACATGCAGGAATATTGGTAACTTCAAATACCAGCACAAAGTTTATTCTTTTTTTTTAATGATTTTGGGAATCAGTTAACCAAAATGTGTTAAGTATTAGCAAAAGTAATGATAATGATGAGTAGATATATGTATAAAAAAGAATAAATAAGTATTTGTGTACAATGATAAAGTTAGGTTAAGTACAATTAAAGTGCGGCTTATGACTGATATTGGCGCATATTTCAGACTACCATCTTAGTTAATGTACTTTTAAGGCACTTTCTACATGCCATGAAAACAATTTCTTTCATTCTTCATTGTCTTTTAAAATAATCTCTTTTGATACAATTTTCCCAGTTTATTACTTATAATGAGAACGATACAGTCAGCAATATAAACAAATAAATAAAATTATCAAATGGAGCAATCGGGAAGCTCGATTCCTCTGCCACCTCTTGACAACTGAAATTGATGCTCCTAAATGTAGCAGTATGGGACCGTTGTCACAAAGTAGATTATTATACTTAAATATCGATAGATAAAGTATTTAAATTATCATTATATCTCTCGGTTCTGGTGGTGTAGTGGAAGCCATGCTTGCCTTCTAAACCCAAGATCCGGCCAAGATCGATGGATTTTTTCGGGTGTAAAAATCCTAAGTATGGCTTCCTTCGGAAGGGAAATAAAACCGTGGGTCTCGTGTCGTATATTTACGGCACGAAAAAGAATCTCAAGTCTGAAGGAAGAGGCCTCTGAGCAAAATTTGTCGGCCGTTTCACGCCCGGAATTGAATGGGACGCTGATGACCTGGGATGTTAAAAAGCGTCCTTAAATAAAAGGAATAAAAAGCATTATATCTAATAAAAAATACAGGACCCATTTAGCAGAAAGAACAATAATCAGTTCTGTGCATTAAAAATCCCAGGAGTGGACATAACCTAATTCAAGGAATGGCAACGTATGGCAATCAGCTATTCATCCATCTTGTGACGTGACTTTAACACTTTTACAAGTGTTGCGGAACAGAAAGTTACAAGACCATATATTACAAGGGCTTGTACTAATATACTTGTATATATTTGACCATATTTTTGTGGAATTGGGCCCAGCTAATACGGTTCTCTTTTAAAAGCATCTATTTTAATTATCTTACGCGCAACATGCTTATATTCAATTACTATGCTGTTTTACATTTTGTTTTATTAAACTTGCAGCATTTTCAGTTTGTGTATATTATTGCGATTGCAGAACTCAATGATCTCTAGAACTCTGTTTAGGAATACTTGATATGTCATTAGCTGAACTGAGAGACAAACTTTATATCTCTCGTGTTTACGGAAGCTCACATTTCGCACTTGAGAATACGAGATCAAATAGATTGTCAAGTTTTCGCCAAGTTGTGGCTCCTGGGCTCGGAAGCGCCTAGTGAACTAGAGAGGCGGAGGATCACGACTCTTGCCGTGGGGAGATGAGAAAAGTGCACGTTGTAACTCAGCCCTTGCATGCCTTCTCTCTCAGTACGTCTGTTTGATATGTGAACGGTTTGTCTAGCTGCACGATGCACCGCATGTGGCCGCACACGTAGAGAAAACATGAAAACATGTATCCCTCAAAGCAATCTCTATTTGGAACGAACACATCGTACGTTTAGAATTTCATAATCTACACTTTTTAAAAACGGATATTTCTAAAGCAGATTTCAAATGCTTTTGAAATCTGCTTTAGAAATACGGGCTTATGTACGACTGTCATGCTGGTATAACAGATTTTGAATTCTTTGTATTTTCTCAACCTAATGTAAGCTGATGTTTCGGAAAAGTCAATCTGCAGAGCTGTATTCCAGCAGCAGCCACGATTCTGGAATCACCATTTCTGTTTCGGTGCACGGAGAAGTACAGCCTTAATTTTTTTTAGCAAACATAGATATGGCATTTCTTCATTTTTGATTAGATACTCACTTGGAAGATACATTTTTATTTTGCAACAGAATTTCATGATATAGTGTTTGATTCGACACCCCTCTGCGGCTATAATCACTTATAAAAACACCATGCTGCTGATGGAATGTCCGTAACATTTGTACATTTTTTGTTTGACTCCCTCTTTTAAAAGGTGACAACTTTTCTGCACAGGTCAAGGGACATTGTCATTTAAATTACTTATGAAGACGTAGAAATTAATCTGAACTTTTAAAATCATTTTCATTTTCAAGACATCTCCAAAACTTGGTCCGTGCTGTTTTGTTTGTGAATATTTTCAAATTATGGGTTGATTCGTCGAACTCACGAACAGTTTTCTAGATATATCAGTAACTTCCTCATTCCATTAACATTTTTATCAGTATGAGATGTGTAACAACTCATATAGTGCGACTACTACTGGTACAGATTAATGAAATGACTTATCACTACAGTGACATTGGCTATCATTGTTTTTAATTGGAGTTTGTTGATTTCTTAATTTGTGATTGTTAGTGATCATTCAACGCAGAATCATGTGCTAAACTGTGTCATATTTGGCACTTGTGTGTGCGTTAGAATTATTTCATGACGCTTTCTACGCCAAGTCATGAGCTTTCAAATTCTTCAAATACAGAGCATACTAATTATTCTTGAGTTACAGCAAAGGTTTAGGTACAAATATTCGAAAATTAGATCACAATTGCTTGGAATCAAAATTAATACTTCCACTCCAGCCCACACTGCCCTGGCACTTTCAACTCTGTATCAGATTCAACGAAATGAAATGACTTGAAACAGTAGAGCGGAAACTTTGTGGAAAGGAAATATTTATCCTGGCATTTGCCTAAAGAATAGATGATGCTCGTTAACAGCTGCGTGCGTTTAAGTCTGGTAGGAGCGAATATACTGTTGGTCCGTTACTTCGTTGTCCAAGGCAGAAATGATCATTGCGGAGTATGCCAACAATGTGCTCCGTCTAGAGAGGTTGTTGATAAAGGTTGTACCGGTAGAGGTTTCATTATTCTAATCAGGGAAAATGGAAATGCGCTCCCTTTTCATCCATTCTATTAATTCGAAGCCTGTCTTGGTTATTTTACAGACTTTTTTTTATAAAGTTGATTAGGATGCATGTGTTACTTGCAGAAGGCGTAGATTCATATTTGGGGTTTTCTCCGACTAAGAAAATAGTCTAGATCTGTATACTTTTATCGTTGGTTCTTGTGCAGGCGATGTGATTATAAATTTCAAATTTAAAAACTGTGAAGAGCTAAAATATTGTGATTCTGTATAATTCTGCTATGCTGTATTCCAAATTGTAACCAAATTTTCAGGTTTTCAGTTATATGACTTTTGAAAAATTTAAAAACAAATAAAAGAGTTTTGCAGAGTTAATGTATTAATGATTAAATACATACTGGAAATGAAGTCTACTTTTATATCATATACTCCAAATGGCTACTAGCGTTTATCTAGAACACTTCAGAACAGTTTTTCTTTAGTGTTAAAGTTTTTCTAGGAATCAACAATACTTATTCCACCATGATTGAACCCTATCTCTTTTTATAACTCAAAATATCTTAATGAAAACGTTTCCCTTGATCATCCTCCACTTCCCCCAAGTTTTAGAGAAAAAAATCAAAACTGGAACGTAAGAAATGAATTTTGAGAAATGTTGTGTCCTAACTTCTTGTAATTTTGAAGATGGTTATGTAGCAGCTCATCATTTTCTTCTTCTCTCCCGTTGCCGAGAAAGTCGTTCACAAAACCTTTGAATGATTCCCATTCTGCAAGATGTGTGCAGTTATTTTTCCTTAAAAAGGGGGGATGGATTTTTTTTTAAATCCAAGCTCCAATGAATGTCCCTTCTTTTAATTTGATGTTACCTAAACCAGGGAAAGTTCTTCATAGATATTTGAAACACTTACCTGTGTTGTCCATATCTTTTACAAGGTGTTTTATAATGTGTGAAGCGGAAACAATAAACAGATTGAGCATCAACTACAGGCTAGGCTTCAATTTTACACATGGTTGCTCTGGAGTCAATTCTTTTCTTATTGTCCATTCTTTAGCTATATAGTGGTGATGAGTATCTTGGCTGTCCTACAGGCAAGGTGAATGTAGTAAATCCACTCTGCACGTCAAGCAGATCAATTATTTTAGTTTAAAGTAACCTACAAACTTGCCAGTAATGGTTTTTATGTATAATGGCTTCAAGAATATGACACTTTTTATAGCTATCTTCATTGCTATAACAATATGTGCTACAGATATAGAGGAAAGTTTACCATTGAGTAACAAAACAACCTTTAAATTATTTTAAAAGCATCAATAACTTTTTTGTAACAGTAAATTTTTATAATAAAACAATTAGAAGGAACAAGGTAGCCTCACCCTTATAAGCAATCCTTCCAAATGTCAGCAAATAACAAATTTCATTAGAAAGTGAAGTTTCAACCTCTTTAAATCTTTTCAGACATTAACAAATAATAAATTAGATTAGAAAGTGAACAGCGGTTTAGTAAAATATAAGGAAAGCTAAAAGTGTTGTATATCACTGAGAAAATGCAAGATCATTGAAGTATTCAGAAACCTGATCCTATCTGATGATATATTATAGAGTTTCGGCCTTGGCATACTGTTTGCCTATATAAAACCGCCTTGGCATGCATTATAATATAACAGAGTTGGCTATGCATTTAGTGACGGATTTAAAAAATTAATTAAATATAAATATAACATTTTAAGATATATAATACTACTTGCTTCTAGATTGCCATCCAAACGTATTACTAACCTATTTATTTGTTTTAAGAGGAAACGGAATTTCTTATATTGACGATGTTAAATTATAGTATTTATATTTTAATAATATTTATTCCAAAAATAGGCTAGCTAGAAATTTGACAATTTTATAGTGATGCCTACAATATTTTAATATAAGCTGAAACAACCGTTTTAGTTTACTAGAATATTAATTTCAGAATAATTTTTTCTTTGTTATTAATTTATTTTATACATTTTTAGTAGAGTTTATGAATAGTCAAAAGTTCACCGTTTACAAAAATGTTTCGGTTGGTGTAAAATATTTCAATGAATTATTTTCTGAAAATTTCAGCTTAAGATAAGTACAAACTGAGAAAATGTTTTTTATTTACTGAAAAATCAAACTTATGGAAAACGGATTTCAATGTTGCAACATAAACGTTCTGTAATACATAGCATGCCATAGCAAGCAGTCATTAGCAATAAATATAAAATTTATCGATATAATTCTAATATCATTAAAAAGAGAAAATTTTAAATTGTCAAATAAGATAAAAACCCCATTTTTGACCCCAAATCCCATTCGTATTTCGTTAATGCATAACCCACTCTGTTATATTCATAACCTCTCTTACCAATATTAACACTTTTATCGTAACTTACTTTATCTAAATTCAAAGCCACTCGCACCACTAATGTTCTTTATTTGTACTACGATTATGTTCATTCCTCATAATCAGCAAAAAACTGAACATTTGCCAGCAAACATTACTGTTGAACCTGTAAAATGCAGTGACTTATCTGGAGATACAGAAAGTCAACATAATGTAATAATTTGTAATGATGTAATGATGTAATAATTTACATCTTCAAAGTTTTTCCACTTTCTCTTTGCCATCTTTTTATTTAATTTGAGGATTTTTAAATAGTGTTTAATACCCGTTTTTACTACTGAGACACCACAGATGGTGGCCACTGATGATACATGAGATGAAATGATAAATTGGGAAATATTTTTTTTTAAAGGAAGGAAACGTTTCAGGTTAAAGTTTAGGGTATCTCCTCGGCATTTTCTATTTATGAGGACTGAGGGAAACCTGGAAAAAATCTCAGTCAGAGAGGACGGCCCAGTGGGATTCCAACCCCAGACCTCTCGCTCACGAGTCCGTGCCCTAATAACCTCGGCCATCAGCAGCGGTTTGAGGACGTTAAAGAACACCCGACTGTAAATATTAAGTATCATTTTATAATTTTAAATTATTTTATAATCATATCACAGTTACTGCTGATGAACAGTAACTGAAATCCGATTTTTAGTTTCTTTAGTTTGATGTTGAGTGAGTAAATTCAGCGTTGCTGCTGCAGTGAATCGTAGAACTTGGCCGAGGGGAGGGGGTTAGGCGAAGTAGAACGGAATATATGCACGGTTAATACTATACTGCAATTATAAATACCTCGAAACCTGACTTCTTACATGATACGTATGTTTTTTGATCATTCGGTGGTACCAGCAACAGCGCAATATGTTTTTTCTTTAGACAAATACACGGATTTTCGTTTTAGAAGTGTCATATTCTTGCAGCGTGCTATAATAACTTGTCTTTAGTATCATGTAAAGTCGTTATTCTTTTATTAACGTTGCGAATTATTTATGCAGAAACTGATAATTATGAATGCACTTAAACGTGCATAAGTACAGAATATTCACTTCACTCTTAAACATTCACACAGATTGATTGCAATCTGACATTGTCGCTTAAATTCAAAAAACTGTGAACAGCAAGCAAGACAAATATGCAGAAAAATACCGGACGCTAGTGATGGGTCATTGCGCGTTTAATTCTAAAGCAATAAAGAACATTTTATGTTAATATTGACCCAAACTATTTTCTTTTCCTTATAACACAAAAATAGGACGCAAGATTTAAACGGTTTAAATATTGGGGTTTTTCCTCTAATGCTGGCCCAACAAAGTTTAAAAGAACAACACAAGAAAAGTGAATATGTCCCAACGTGTCCTTGAGATAACCGATTTTTTCCTAAATCAATTTTTAAAATGCTGTAAATTTTAAGCATTGTTTTATTTATAAACCTTCTATAATCTGAATATGCAAACGGCTACATAAATTATTTCAAATAGAAAATACATAATGAATTATACTCACGCAATTGAAAGTGAAGAAAAATTTGAATATATTCAATTTTAATGTCCATTTTATGAACGAGAAAGATAAAAACTCAATTTTTATATTTATCATAATGTAGATTGTTGTACATTAAACATTCTAATTGGTACAATGCTTTGTTACTTTGTCCATGGTAGAATAGAATTGAATCAATGTTTGAATTTTACTTTCTCCATTTGTTTTGCTTGAAACGTTGCTTTCAATGATTAGATTGTTGTAAAAATACGTCAAAATTCAACAAATCAGTTCTATCTAGTTTAGTATCTAGTAATAATAGCCCAGGAGTTCGCATAGCCATGAAAGCGTGAGCGAAGGAAGCTGTCTGTATGTATACATTGGAAATACCATTTTTGATTTAACTACCAAAACGTAAAGTGTCATTTTAAACTAATACGTGCATTAACAGTGACATTATCCTAAATGAACTATACAAACTTCAGTTCGGTTGTTTATTTACTCCCAATCTACTACAAATGCTCAAGATTTTTTATACTAGCTTCAGTTCACGCATGACCAATGCGTCGCATCATGGGCTGTCACATATTTTCAAGTCCCCCAGGGTATTTAAGATGCATTGCTGAAACACCTCTTCATTTTATGTTATATAAAGCAGGACGTTTAAATGTTCTTAAAGTAATAGTGTATTATAATATCAATTTATTGCATGGATAAATGTTAAGGAAACGAGCATAGCGGATTTTGTGTACTATTTATTGTATACCAATAATATAAAATTATATTAATAAAATAAAAGTCATATTAATGCCGATTTTGAAATCAACATCTTCTTTTATTATACTTGTGACTCATATCGCTGAAGATTATTTAGTTTGTTAGAGAAGATGGATTTGCCGCAAGAAATTTTAGCCGAAGATGAAAAGGCTGACCGAGAAAATCTTGATACTTATCAGAAGGTATAAGACAGATTCATTAATGGATGCCCAGTAAAAATATGAACGAAATTTCAGAAGCTTTAGTGTTGGTATATATTTCAGAACGGTTAGTATTATAAACTTCCATTATTCACTTGGCAGTTAATATTAACCTATTCATTTTAATTAATTCTGTAATTATATATGTTGCAATGAATTTGAATGGTTCTATTTTCAGTAAAACGTAAAAGGTTGCCTTAGTATTATCGTAACATAATATTCAGTTGACGACAGCATTTTAGTAATGAAAACAATTTAAGATGTAATTATTACTTAAGTAATTTTATATAACAATGTGATAATGTAGCACGTTATTAACGATTTTGACCAATAGTAAAGGCAGTTTATAATTTTGATACACAAAAACGTCTATTTAAATTAAGGCCAGCCATTGAAACCGGTAGTTACATTTTTAATGACAAATATAATTGGGTATACCACAAGCGCGATAAAATGTGCTGGAGCCCCGTTATGCACAAACTACTTAGTTTTCATCTCTCAGAGACGCATTATCTAGGGCAGGGGTTGTCAAATATGAATAATCCCAGTTATATATACTATGTCCGTAAAGCACAGCAGCGAAGGATCCTTTGAAACCCTATCATCATATAAACATGAAATTATTTTATTAATTGATTATTTAATATTCTACTCCCAATAAAGACTTACAGAATATCTTTTGGAGTTTCCTGTGATAGTTTTCATACACTATAGCAGTAGAACAATTTATTCAGAGTTAGAACTATATAAATAGATTTGTTATTTTTATACGGGTGCATCAACAGTGACCGCAGTATAGCATAATTACGACATTCTTTATATTTATTATTATTTAATGTAATAAAGCAATACCACATTGCTCTTGAAATAAAACGAGCTTAGTTACTGCATCAATTGCAATTGTTTCACGGAAGAATACCTATGCAATGCATTCGCGTCGTCAATGTCCGTTTTATTTACATAATGTTCGTTACAATGGGCAAAGGCAGGACTGCAAGGCAAATTCCGATCGTAGAGTTTATCTCCTTAGCACGAATGTTTGCCTAAAACAAAGGCTACTTTAAACAAAGCGCAAGAAGGCAGAACGGCATTACAAAGCAAAAATTGGACACGGAAATTTCATCGTTGAAAGAACTGTATCACATGATCATTTAACTTGTTCCATTTTATGTAAACACGCTTCAATCATTTTAAAACATTAGTGCAGCTTTGAGCAGATAACCATCAGAGCTCGAGGCAAGATGGAAGAGCGATAACGGTTTGTAAAGGTAGGCGAAATGCACCTGGCTAGCTGGAGGAATAGCCCCAAGCTTGCAATAGAGAAGTGCTTCACGGTCGTTGACAAGTGCGCATGTTCGGACACGGTCCAGCGGCTGAAGAAGAAAATGTGTACAAAGCGAAGCAAGACCTCCAGCGGTCTTGCAGTTAGGCTAGGAACAGAACAGACACTCCATTGTTATCCGCTTAATAATATAGTTGTTAAAGTTCTCCCACTGTGAAGCCAGTTTCCTACAGGAATCTATATGCTGCTTTTCAAATATGAAACTCCCATTATGTTGTCCAAAATTATGTGTAATACAAAAATTATCATTCTAGTTCCAAAACTAATTAAATACTATTGCTTTCCTTAATCTACAAAAGCAATGGGAGGTTTAAAAATACTTTCTGTTATTTAAGTGCGTTTCAGATCGGTCTAATAATATTTGGGTCTCTTGAGGGCATTTTGAAACTGTAAAACTCTAAAAACAGTTTTCCAAATATTAGTTTGATTATGTAAATAAGCATTGAAATAGCTGATAAGTACAATAAATATCTAAAGTAAGCAAGAGAATACTGAAATTGTCGACCTCCATTTTCCAAGAATTTTTGACCTGTATATCGTGAAAAATCTGAAATCAAAAAGTGCTCACATTAAAATTTTTCCAAATTTTACATCAGCAAATCGGGCCCAAATTGTTTCGTTTACAACATAAGGAAACATCACCATATCACAATTTCTATTGCCTTGAACCTGAAAAGAGAACATTTGGAAGAAAAATTTTCGGTCAAGAAGGTGCTGAAGAAAAATGCTGGTGAAAATGTCCACTCGAAAATTAATTTATCTAGCCTCTGCATATTTTGTTTATGTTATGCTTTATATCAAGTACCAGGGTTTTCGCGGTGAACATGGAATGAATAAATGATAATGGCAAATAGTACCCAGAGTCCGTTGGCACTCAACATTGCTCGACATTCGTCTATTTGGGACGGAAAAAAGTTCGAAAACTCCGCCCCAGTTAATTGTTTCAGGCAGACATTCACTCTGCGCCTTTCGCCGATTTCTTCGTGTACACCTTTCGCTTTTGTAAGTTATATTTTCATTCACTTTTTTAACATTTCCCTCAAATGCCGTATATTTGCTATAATTATGTACCACAAATCCATAAATGTAAAAGATAAGTCAGAATATGTATAACAAATACTCGGCAATTAAACTCTGGTGTAAGACAGCAATCATTTCTGTCCGTTCCAAAACTTATCCACTGCATCAAGATTGCTACCATCTACAGACTCTTTTGTTCTACAAAGAGCGGGAAAAAAACGTTCAAAAGTTAACAGGTAGAAATCATAGGCACTTCAAGAACAGAAAGAATGATCCGGGATTCTGTCGTGGTACCGCAGGCATTAACTCCAAATGTGTTTGATTGGTCAAGAAGACCGAAAATATAATAGTGTACCTTAAACACATTTTTCTGTTAAACACATGCCCAAAAATTAATTAAGAAGTTCAAGTACAGTAATCGTTAATTAAACTTACTGTAACTCTCTAAAATTCTTATTATTTCCACATCGAATGACATGTGCTTAGATTGAGATACTGCCTACTTATGACTGAGCATCCGCCAATGGTATTATCATATGATCAGTCCCCCCCCCCCCCCCCGTAGTGTTTTGCCGGTAAGTGGATCGCGGTCATTAGCGGGAGAGTAAAACAATAAAACAAATCAACCATTCAACAATACACAAAACAATTTAAGAGGCTCATTACTTACTAAATGATCAAATGTGTTGAAACTGCTTGATTTCATTTACATACCTTTTTGGCATCTTTTTAGTAAATTATTCATCACTGACTGTAGTTCATTTTGAGAAATTCGGACAATTTTCTGACGTATATTATCTTTGAGTTTTTGTATGGTGTGCGGGTTCGTTTTGTACATGAATTTAATTTACCCCAGAGGTAATAATCGTAGGCTCTTAAATCGGTCACCGAGGGGGCCCAAATCCCTACTAATAACTGTCTTATGGAAACATATTGTGAGTTGCCTTCAGGAATTATTCGCAGTATGAGCGGTGGCAGAGTCCTATTGAAAAAATGCAGGAGCACGCTCCCTAACTGTTAGTATTATATTCAAGTAAGTAATAGAATCAACTGTACGATCATAAAAAAAAAATGATCTTATGATTCTTTCACCACTGATTTAACACATATAAATCGTTCATAAAGACGCGCTGTGCCGTTGTAAATACAGGAGACACACTTCTTTATGTGTACTGTCGAATTAAGAAACGAACAACACAACACACAACCGGGAATAGCTGTGCTGCTACTGCGATAGTCAGCAATGTCAAAAAGTAAGCAAGCAAGATTGCTACCCCCTCCATGGCGCTGCAAAGAGTGGGGGTTCGTTCATAGGAAAAACCCCGGGGGAAAGTATCATACTGAAGTTTACTTTTGACTGACTCTGTACATACGTCGCATTGCAACGCAGCTATTACATTGATTCATAACTGTGCTTAGGGCTTCTTACTGAAGTGTCTGAGACCATTCTTCCTACTCTCAAAATATTTAGCGTTCAGGCCGTTTATAAGCGTAAATACGGCTTTTGTCAATGCAGTGAAATATCAGTTGTTAGAGGAAATTGAACCAATAATGAACTAAGATGATAACATTCTTTGAATTTCAAAAGAATGTGACACGGTAACGGAAAACATGTTAAAATGATAACAAGAAACTTTTGAAAACACATCAAGTTTGTGAATTTATTAAAACTAAAAGAAAATAGAGGCTGCATTAAAAAAAATGAATTTATTTTCTTATATTGCCTTTATCAGTAACCAGTAGCAAAAACTTATTTTATTCTTAAAATATTTTTTTTTAAATCAGAAAATGTTAGATATATCAACAGTTTCGATCATGCTACTAACGTAATATTCCATTTCGATTTTTTTTCAAACTTCTTATAGCACAATTGAAAAAGTTTGTGGTGACATTATTAAAATCAGTCAATAAATCAGTAATTTTACTGCTTTTTTAATAGTGTATTTAAAAGACATTTTTTATGATTGTAATTTTAACATTAATGGAGATTAGTTTTGGCACTAAATTATTAAATTATTTGTTCAATTTATATAAATATACGTTTCTTGCTTTTAAATAAGCGAGCACAGTTTGAACAATAAAAGTAATACTGAAGTAGCTTTACGCAGTACTAAAAAATTGAAAAAAAAAGATAATTTAGAAATGAACGAGTAATTGTGATGAATACTATGAGCACGACCCCCCCCCCCCACAAAAATGACAAAATAAATAAAATGTGTCATTAAATTACAGAGGCGATGCCCCAGCAACATTTTAAAAGCTGAACTCTCACGCACTGCGTCAAATTTTAGCTTTCATTTCACTTGTTTTATCATTCCAAATTATTCTGACTGATAATGCTGACCTTCGGCTATGTAGGCGAATTTCAGGTTCATATGTCCTTATCATGCAACGAAAAACCCATAGGCTGTTTATTACTTTTGTCTACGTTCTTCTTTTTCTGAACTATCCAGTCCGAAAACAACCACTCCATAGGCACTGGCATTTCACTTACTCTTAAATAAATGGCGACACTGCTTTGTCTGAAAACAAACTATAAACAACAATGAAGAAGCTTCAAGAGACCTGGGAGGCCAAGAGGTCAAGCATTCCTTTTACCGATGTCATGTAACGGCACCATCGCCGCAACCAATCGGCCACTGGCCTGCATTATAGCCAATTGGATGCTAATGTAACACAGCGTGTTCTTGCACTGTTCAAGACGCACGCTTTACTGCATCTATGTAATCCTTTTGCTTACCGCCGCTGCATATTTAAAAGAAACACCTTTCTAAATCTACTATAGCTTGCATCTCTTGAATATCTTACAGGTGGCTCGATAAACCAAGCTTTACTAATACTGCAAGAAGGAAAATACTTCACCACAAGTCTCCTCCTCTACTTGCATATTCAAAGTTTTAAACACCTTTAGTATTTAGTATTACTTAGAAGAGCTGTATATGCAAAATGATTAAAAAACACAATTAAAACATTCTTTAAAATCTTTGCACAAAATTGTATAGACTAATTATTATAAATATTAACAACTAACATTAGGCAGTTTTATTATTCCTACAGTTGAATGTTTTTTTCAAACATTTTCAAATATTTTCTGTAATATAAACACACACACACACACACACACACACCCACACCCACACCCACACATCGCCACAGGTGATCGCGGTCGTTAAGGCTAAGGCGCGGACTCGTGAGCGGAAGGTCTGGGATTCGATTCCCACCATGACCATCCTCCCTGACCGAGTTTTTTTTTTTTTTTTTTTCCCCATGTTTTCCTCAGTCCTCATAAATGGCAAATACCGGGGAGGTACCGTAAACTTAGGCCTGGAAATCTTCCTTCTTTAAAAAAATACTCCTTTCCCAATTTATCATTTCATATACCATCAGGTGTCGCAGAAGTAAAAACAAGCGTTAAGCACTATTAAAAAATAATAAACTGTCTCCAATTGTCAATTAGAAAATGTTTTTCATCCTATGTTATTTAAGATTAGGTAATATCGGTTTATAACTTGGATTATTAATTTATTCTTAATAGTCTTACTAAATGTCAAGTTCATTACTTGTACGAGGGTTATCAAGTAGTTACAAACAACCACTAGGTAGCGCTATTGAGATATGTCATTACTATTTTCTAAACAATTGACGTTTGTTATTGTGAAAAACAGTGGTAGTTTAAAAATTGACTGAGTAATTTGTTTACAGTGAGCATTTAAACAAAGAAATTTTGCAAAAACATGGAAAATTTTCCTGAAGATTTTCGTTGGATGATTTTTTTACGATTTTATGAATCGTTGTACGATCTATGCCTGAGAATCTTCGAACTTTACGAGCTGACTGCGTTAACATGAGAATCGTAAATAAAGACACGCTGTGCCGTTGTAAACGCACGAGACTTAATACGCTTTATGTATACTGTCGAATTAAGAAACAAACAACACAATACACATCCGGCAAGAGCGCTACGACCGCGACAGTCAGTCAGCAAGATAAACAAGCAATGGTGCGGCCAAAAGGGGGGGGGGGGCGGTTTCGCTCATAGAAAAATCTCGCGTCGTGTGGGAAAGCTCACTTATCGCATTGTAGAACTGCTCTTATTTTGAACTGTAATTTTAGCTATCCTGGTGTGCTTTTTTTTATCTCAAGTATTTTAGTTAAAGCATTATTTTTCAATTACATGCTCTAATTTGTTTAATGTAATATGTGCCATGGAGACTTCACCAATACTCTCAGTAAAACTAACATTCTAAACGGTTAAAGTCTGGTATTTGAGTTGCACTGGACAATTCTCTCGCTAAGAAACACAAACCATTATCTATAAATATTTATGCTATTTAGAAAATGGCTTGTAAATTTATATATACATACCTTCAACGATACAAAACATATGGGAACTCCCACGATATAATGCGCTCATCCAGTGGCCTTTGTCTTCTTTGGCAGTTTTGATTACTCTCGCATTATTAACAATGTGCACAATCCCATAACGTGCGTTCCTCTTTCATAAATATTGAGGAACACGTTGCCAGACGGCATTTCAAACTGAATTTGACGAAAGACATGTATCGAAGTCCAGAACGCATCATCACTCAGCGTTCGTGAGGTCGCAAATTACTCAAGGAAACAATAAATAAGGTAAAGATGAGATTACTGGTGTCACCATCAGAATCATTATAAAGCCTTTTCCAAGCGTCTTGTCTTCCATTTTCCAAGTGTCAATGCGGAAATAGAGAGAGGGAAAAGAAGAGAGAGAGCCAAACTACACCGTGTGTCATGTGTTCAAGAAAATGTATTCCATTTTGTTTATGGTTAAGAGATTTTCAAAATCCCGGAATTTTAAGACATCAGTTGGTTTACAGATGAATAATAATATACTCTGGATGGTTACATTAACTCTCAAAACATGTGTATATGGGCAACAGAAACTCCTTCGGTCGGTCCTGGTGGTCTAGTGGTAATTATGCTTGCCTTGTAAACACAAGGTCGCAGATTCAAACTCGATCAGGTCGATGGGTTTTTTAAAGCATAAAAATGCTAAGTGTGACTTTCTTCGTAGGGGAAGTAAAGCCTTTGGTTCAGTGTCGTAGATTTGCCGCACATAAAAGAACCTCGAGCCTGAAAAGAGAGTCCTATGAGAAAAATTTATCGACCGTTTCATTATCCAAGGCGTTACCATTTTCAGCATAGCTTATGAGTAGGTCTGTTTTGCATCATTGAAAGTATGTATATATAATTTGCAAGTTATTATCTATATTAACGTACCTTTTTATAGATGATAGTTTGGAGCCTCTAATGGGAGGATCATCCTATAGCTTCATTATGAAATCCACCGACACGAGCGGCCGAGGAAGTTAAGGCGCGGACTCGTGAGCGGGAAGTTTGGGGTTCGAATCTTGCCAGGTATGGAGCTCTTTAACGTGCGCACCTATCGACCTCGGCATATATATAATCTTAATTTAGAAATAAATCTCATGTCATAATAAACACATATCTGAGTAATCATAATAAAAGGGAGTAAAACCCTTATCAATCTTTATTCATTATACTTAATAATACCTTTAATTTAAAAAAAGCTTTAATTCTAAATAAAAAAAAAATTAATGATAATGGCAAGTGTATTCATTTACTTTCAAACTATATATCAGAGTTTGAAAGTAAATGAATACACTTGCCATTGTCATTAATTTTTTTTTATTTAGAATGAAAGCTTATTTTAAATTAAAGGTATTATTAAGTATAAGGAATAAAGATTGATAAGGGTTTTACTCCCTTTTATTATGATTACTCAGATGTGTGTTTATTATGACATGAGATTTATTTCTAAATTAAGATTTATATTACTGGTTTCCAAAGTGAAAAAAGTTTGTAATCAACCATTATTAAAATAACGGTTTATATTTAATCAAATACGCTCTCTGACTTTATTCGTTAATTCGTTATATAATTTATTTATTAAAATGCTTATGAGTCAAATGTTTCACTAAAGGCTGTGTATTTTAGACTTATCTAGTTTTGTAAAATAACGTATAACAGCAATTAAATTAACTTAAAAGAGAAATGTTAATTAAAAAATCCAACATGTCATCTCTAACATTTTAAGGCTTTTTTTTAAAGGAAAACATCACCGCTGAAATTCATGTCTTAAAAAAAATATATATATAAATTATTCTTTTTTTATATCGTTTGAAAGAAAACACATTTAAATGCATTAAAGAAATCGCTATTTTAAGGGTATTGGAACTTTCACCCATTTTCTTTAAGTTCTGAAACAAGACAACCTTAATTTGTATAAATAATGCATCATAACTCCAATGTTAAAGCGTTTTAATATTCAAAATAAATTCTTACTAGTTTTTATACAAATTAATATTTCAGCGAACTGACATTGAATATTAAGTTTATATGAATTTTTATAGACGTTTGAGCATTTTTCCATACATAAAGGCCAATAGCTAAGGCGAAGAAGAAACTTGTGTGCCTTTTGAATTGGTAGCACTTGTCTACACTTCTGTTGGGCCGTATTCTGTCATCATAGTCTCAACTCTCTCATTTACTTTTAAAATATAATTTAAATTGATTTTGGCAACCAACTTTTTATCATAAAACAAGGAATATTTAAGCTGTTCAACAAATTACTTTGAATAACATCCGATTCTACAAAACAAATTTAATACTGTATAGAGATATATTCTTCAGATAATAATAATAATAATAATAATAATAATAATAATAATAATAATAATGATGATGATGATGATGACGATAATAATAATAATAATCATCATCATCATATTCACTCTCCCCTCGTGATTTTACACTGATGACCTGAGATGTTAAAGAGTGTCCTTAAATAAAACGATCCCTCAGTGAATCACTGTGCAAATTACATCTTTGGCGCATTTTCTAAGTGCTACAAATTAACAATTTCATTAATCACAGTAACTCAATTCAAACATGTAATAGAAATTGGCTGCACACACAATGAGAAAAACCGGCAACAAAACAGCTTCTGCGTTACCACCAATAATAATACTTTGAAATTGGTTAGAAAGTGCAACGGCTAGCATTCCTCATTTATTAATATGTAGAATTGCCAACTGAAAAGGTAGCTATCAAGTGCAACAATTCAGAGGCCAGGATATACAGTTTGCTGTAGGTCAACATTAATCTCTGATACTCCGAAAACCAATTCTAAAAGTGAAATGCAAAATTTGTGACACAGTTGGGGGACTGCACTTAAGCTAGTCATTGAATAAAATACATTTAAAAGTTGGGGGATGGTTCGAAAGAGGCGGGCTAAGCGGGGAAACATTTTAGTGGAGGGGGAGAGCGGGGCGGGCGGTCGGTCCGGTAGGTGTAATCATTGAGCTGCTGTGGGCGGGTATAAAAGTATCGTGCCGCACCGATCCGAGCGACGCGTGCCGGTAGACGACAGGGCTCCGAGATTACCGTGGTTAGGAGAGAGTAGACCCCCCTCACTCGAGAGAACGGGATAAACACGGAGAATTATAGTTTCCTTTGTGATACACAGCTATTCAGCACCTGATACTTGTTTACCAACACAACACCGCCAAGCCGCTTGCGTAATAACAATAATAGATCTTAGAGAGGCGCGAAAGAAGGGAATAGGCTGAAAGTATCTGATGAATACACAGCTATAGCGTATAACGTTCTTTTGTTTTTAAAACTGAATTGTCGACTGGCGTTTGAAAAACAGTTGCCTCCCTACATATATTACCAGTTTTTAGGTAGGAGAAAAAATGAATGTGCTTTTTGATAAATGACAAATGTTTGATTGAATTATTATATAAAATATTCCAAGCCAAACAATACTGTGATAAATCGACGAATTTTAATCAGAAAATACACAGACCTTAGCAAAACCACCGAGGGGGGGGGGGAAGGGGATAGAAGGTTTTTGGGTAACCATTTCAAAACAAATCAAATTAATACATTTAGCTCAAACGCCTTCATGCAAAAAACTGGTTTATAGATGTATGTAGAATTCAAAGCAATGCCAAGTTGGTCTATCATATTGGTTACTTTTTTGTTATAGTTATAATCAGTAGAATTATTAACGCATATTTTTTTAGGTGTAGCATTTCACACACGCCGCAGAAAGGATAAACTGATATGAATAGAATAACAATTTCAGCAGCTTTCTCAAAAATACTATGAAGCAATAAACCCAACTACAGTAACACGATATAGTAATTTAAAAGGAAGAATAGGAGAAATGGAGTTTAAAAGATAAATATGGATAAAACAAAATACTGATAGTTAGAGATGATTGAAATTTTTTTTTTAGAAAATGGGGGGAAAAAAAAATCAAATTGAAATAGTACTTTATTTTTGATCGGAATATTCGTTTTGAACTCAAACCATCAACGTTTGAGACAATTAGAAGCAGTATCCTAATTTGATGAGGAGAAATATCGGAATTAACATGAACATTTATTTCATTGGAAAAGAACTTATCATATAAGAAACAATATTGCTAAGAATTTGTAAATTCGATAGTGATTAACATTGAAATTATACGGGCATGTGAAAATAAAAGCAGACCATAGATCCCCAAAGAGATGTTCCATTGGACAAGAAAAAAGTGGAGGTCTCAAATTAACATCATGCGGGGCAAAAGCAAACAAACTGGAATTTGAGCATAGCTTAACGGAAAGGCTGAAGGAAAGCTAAGGAAAATCAAGTGGGTGTAGGAATGTACTTTTTTAACACCGTACAATCATGATGACGGTAAACGTATAATAAATCTTTATTTCATGCCTCCTTAATTGCAATAGTATTTAAAGCCCGTTTTTATTGTGACATAACAAGACAATACATCACATAAAACCATAAACTGGGAAAGGACTTTTTGTAAGGAAGCATTCCACTGAAAATTTTCCCCCATTGAGAGGGCTAAAGAAACCCTGGAAGGAAAAAACCCTCATGAGGACATTCTGGAATTGAAAATATTTTTAAATAAAGATCAGATTAAATCCGGCCCTGGCGGGATTCGAATCGCAGACTTACCATTCATGAGGCTGTAGGAACCTTATCATCTTCAGCCATTCGTATCGACGTGCCACATGTGAGTGTTAATTAAGAAAGGTTTGTAAAACATGTAGGTAACTGTATGGACTATTAATAATGTTAACCATGATTAATTAGTGTCGTGTTATTTTAGACTGAAAACGAAGTATTTTTTTTTCTCAAGTATCCCTTTTACAGTTGACATTTTGACAGGAGAAATTTAAGCACCCTTCCGAAATGTTGATTTAACATTTATTAGGAAGTATTTGTGAACGTTTGTAGTATACCCATAAAACCCAAGAAATAATAAGAATGCAGTATTACTATTAAACAAGTAATAGTTTTGAAAAAAACTGTGCTAGACATTAACTCTTAATTTCTTTTTTTAGACTGTGTCAGTCATTTCGACTTTGTCGACTACATGATACAGTTGGCTGTTAGGTGTACCTTATCTTTCTAATTCAATACTGTAATGGAGGTCATGTTGCTCTATGATGTAGGTGTGGTTGAAAATTACTTTGAAATATGTTATTTGTTAAAGGTGAAAGGAGAACACGCAGTTGTTTAAGGCAGGTGACTGAAAAATTTAATCGGTAGAGACAGAAACAACAGAAGCTTTGTAATGGTATAAGGTCACAGAACTATTAGAATTCCTTATCTGTCGTGTTTGAAAACCTTGTACGAATACAAGATATTAATATCATGGTCATTTTGATATTTAATAATTTATTCTGATTTAAATTGAATTAGTCATATAAAATAACATATTTAGTATTATTTTGGACAGCCGCTCATTAAATGTATTGGAGAATATTATTTTATTTTATTTGCTTCTCTTTAGCTAAGTCCAAGCATTATCAACACTGTCATACATTGTTTGTTAACTCTTTAAATTACTGAATGTTGCTTACTGATGAAAGAATTTGGAATGATTTGTGCTACAGAAAATTATGAAAACTAATCGGAAGAAAACAAGAAATAGGATTGCACTTCCTCTTAGCTGTATTGAACATTCTTTAAAAAATAAAAGGAAATGTGGACGCATAGTTGGCTTAGTATCAACCATACAACGTATCTGAACCTCAACTCCGCCTAGCGTTCCGAAATTAACAACGCAGATTTCTGCATTTAGCCACAAACTCTCACCCTCCATATGACGTCAGGTCAAGATTATTCTGATATCTGTAATTGTTCTATCTCTGCATATCAGCAGTTGTTATTAAGACTGGCATCGTTAATCATTTGTTTGAACAGTTGAAAGTTAATAATACTCCATTTTAATACGATTGCCAAAATTTAAAAATAAATTTTTAGTAGCAGCTGTCTAAAAGTATAAATTATATCTTTAATATACCTATATCGTTCTGAAAGCGGTAGCGTAAGAAAATATGCTATATTTGCTCTATTGATAAGGATTACCTTCTATTATTTCAAACATTAAGACACAGGGGGAAAAAATACAAGAAATGCTCAAAGACTTTCAACATTCTAATATCTTTAACGTAATTTTCAAGATTGCTCTTGAAACTTATACATATGCAGAAAATGAAGTTAGTCGTGCTAATTTTCTCATGATGTTTTGAAACTAATATCTAATTCCATGCCACACAAATGTACATTTATCTTAGAATGCAGTAGATGTACAAATTTGATTTAGCTAAAGTAGTTAATGCTATGTCTGCATTTCGGTGCTATTGATCAATGAATCAAGAAATTCTATATATTTTTTTTTAATTCTAAACATTTTCTAAGGCACATATATGATACACAACTTTTCGTGTCGTATACTATAAGTGAAGCACTCTCTGTATTTTGATATCTTACTTTATAAAATATTTATCTGGGAGGATAAATTCTCTTCTAAACTATAAACTATATAACAATTCTTAAAATAAGCAATTTCTCAATACGAGCTTAGTAAAAGTGGTGATCATACTTCTACAGCGTTTGGGAAAACTGAGTAAATGCACTTCCGGTAGAAAATGAGTTAAACATACCGAGCGATCACTTATGGCAGACTCGTGTTGTGTAAAAAGGGTAAAGTAATCATATGAACATTGGAAGAAGTTATACATTTATATATTACGTTTTATAAGCAAGCATACACTTTATTTTGATGAACAGAAACAAGTAAAAGAAACGAACAAACAAGTCTAGTTATATTGTTTTTAACTGTGATACATAATCTGTAGTAGCTGGTAAAAGGGCAAGTGTACTTGCATGACTAAATTTATTTTAGTGTATCAATGCTAATTTTACGGTTCGTCTGACTTTTAACTTTATTTAGGTTTCTTGTAAAATTTTATTTAAAGTTAGGGTGACCAGATCCACATGGATAAATAAAGGACAAATAGCTTCAAAAAGGAGGGTATTGTTAAAAAAGACACAAAATATCCTTTTACCTGTAAGCTTATGTTATACTTAAAATTATGTATATCTATTTTATACAAATATTTATAATAGAGCTTAGTAATAATAATGATTTTGCAGTTAGACACATATGAAAATAAAGCATATAATGCTAAATTTTAAAATATGATAAGACAAAAAGCCAGCATGAAGTGTGAATTTAATATTAATTTTCAACGATTATGTTCAGATCCACAATTATACATTCAGCTTAAAATTAATCTTTTCTTTTTCTGAACACCAGATATTTCTGGCTAGGGCTAGGGCTTTGAATGAACGAATGGGGACATCAGTTAGCTTTAGAATCACATGATCGAGGGGGGAAAATACAGAATACTGGCATACATTCACGAAAGCAGAATGGGTGGACCGCGAGAATGCGAGAAAGAAACTCAATCCTTTTCGATCTCTCGATTTACTAGCTATCTATGAGCAAGGTGTCCGTTTTGTTGCTGCCACATAAGAAGGTACTTCTAAAAAGATTAAATTTAATGATTTTTGAAGAATTCGGTCCATACTCCGGACAAAGATGTCAAAAGAGAACATCTGGTCACCGTAATTCGGGTACTGCCCGGCTTTTATTAAACCTGATTTAATTTTCAGTGTTAACTTATAACATTTCAATTATTATCTCTTCTAACTTCCTTCCTGATGTTATGCTGACACTTACTGAGATAAAATTAAAAGTAATTACATTTAACTATAATACAATTAATTTCCTAAGTTACATTATAGCCCCCGTGCTTAAACGTGTTCACTTGATCTATAATATTAATACTTAGTACTATTTTTGCTCAAAGTAATTGCGATCTTAAAAAAGTCATTGTTTTTGTTTTCTTCATGGAAATATTCATGTTAAAATTACTGGGCATTGCATTTAATCAAATAACTTGTTAACTGGTATAATTTTCACTTGTCTGCAATTGAATTTTTGTTATTCCATAAACAGGGTTTTCTAAAGTAAGAGGTAATTTTAATTGCTTATATTTTCTTCATTTTGCATACAATATGGCACTGATTTATCACACACACACACACACACACACACACACACACACACACACACACAAACTTTTTGTATCACCTTAAAAGGGTTAGTTTGTCTCTGGCCGTTACGATTAAATTAAATGTTTTCAAGTGTTTTGTTGATTTCAAATTGTGGAAAGAAAGGAATTACTTCTGCAATCTCGTATCAAGCTTATTCAATATTGTTATGAATGTGGGCGTAGAGTTTTTTTAGCATCCTTTCGGCGGTTTCACACCCAAAATGGTTTAAGTGCTGTCCCATGCAATTTGAGTTGAGCACCAGACATTGATACAGAGGATTATTGGTTGTGATTCAAGAGCATTATCTCATAGCTGCATTGGAGAGAAGTTATTGCCATATGTATACATCATCCAGGATGAAGGTGTAGCAATGGATGGTAAAGTACAAAACCTGGTTTCTCGAGTAATAAACCAGTGTCAGAAATTGTAAGGTTATGTATAGATAATAAAGAATTTACATGATCTGTAAAACCAAAATGAGTTGATAAATTAAACTTCTCGATGTTTTTCTGTGAGTTGAATGATTCCCATTAATATGCGCGTACCTCCATAGATGATTGGGTTCAGAGACTTCAACGCTGCATCAGAAACTGGATAGTCCGCGAAAAACAACTTAGCTCTGCTCAGAGAATAAACTGTTAAAACACAATATAGCTGAACGTCAATTAATTTTTTTGTCACTTCGATTTTAAAAACATTCCAAAAACACCAGTCAATGACTTTTGTCAAAAATACGCGACCAACATTGGCACCTAGCGGCTCGCGGCCTCTAAAAAGTAGGATACTTTTATAATTAATTCTGTGGCAACAAGAACGAACCTCATAAACGTTTTAGACAATGGCTTCATCTATGTATTGTATCTTTCAAATCACAAGCACAATTCCTGTAGTCGGTGCAGATTTTCAACACCAAAAGGAGAAATTGCACATCTTTCAGTAAGAGACGATGTAGGTAATCCTATTAGCTTTAAATGTTATTTTCTCAAAACTATGATTATAGGATTCGTGCAGGTTGTCACAGAATTGAATTCGGAATAAAATTTTATGTATAAATTTTTATAGAGAAGCTCAATTTTCCTGTCTTTCATTTGAGTGAATTCCAGAGATTTTATTCATTTTTTTCAATAAATAATTTTGTAATTATCTTAAGGGAGTTTCAGTTTTTTATTTGGAATAACTAGGGGATTAAAAAGTATGAATAGTAATTTTAAAAAATATTCTACTTGTTTTATTAATTTTAAAATTAACAGTTGAATATAGCAAGCACAAGGCTTTGTTTTAAACAACTTATTTAAATACCTAATATTTCCGCAGAACAATAGAGACATTTTCAGTATTGCAATATAAGTATACTTATTACACAAAGGAAATGCTATTCTGTACTATTTAACATATATTTTACCCAACTTAAATTAAAATTTGAAAGTTAAATTAAACAATAAAGGGTAAAGGATCACCCCAAAACCTATGCAGCTACATCTCTGATTTGTATTACTGTTTCACCGAAAATTTAAACAAAAATACAGATCTGCATTAACTCACACTTTTATTACACAAAGACTTCAATGGCACATCTTTGTGACCCCCTCTAACACCCCAAGGCAACCCTCACGGGTGGCCGAGGTCTTTAAGGCACGCATTCGTGAGCGGAAGGTCTGAGGTTCGATTCACAATAGGACCGTCTTCCCTGACTGAGGTTTATTCCTCTCATTCCCCATAAATAGCAAATGCCGGGGAGGTACCCTAAACTTAGGCCTAAAGCGCTTCCTTCCTTTAAAAAAATCCTTTCCCAATTTATCTCTCATCTCATGTATCGTCAGTGTCGCACGTCTGTGGTGCCTCAGTAGTTAAAACGGGCGTTAAAACATTATTAAAAAAGTCAAGCCAATTTCTCATTGTGCAGCTAATAGCAAGGTGGCACCTTCTGGTTCCAAAAGTGAGTGCATTTTGGAGAAATGTGGTCACAAGTTCATTGTGATCATTAAGGTCATAAAGGCGTATCTAACCATTTTCCACTATTTAAGCCCTGAAGACAAGTACAGCATAGTAGATTGTCTGCAAAGAACTCGTGTTGCCAGTTCTCTCCAGACATTCTATAATTCTACACAGTGATGTTAAAAGTAAAGGAAACAAAAAATGAGAGTGTAGAAAATATTAACTGTCCCTTTCATTGCAATTAGAAGAGCAAGTGACCATGGTTACCATGGTTTAAACCGCCTATGGTGGCACCAAGTCCTTCAAGGAATCTATTTTACATGCGAAAACTGCATTGTGGTTCACCAGGAACAATGATAAATACATTTGTCAATTGTTTCTTGACAAATAAGCAAATATTTTCCCAATAATTGCACTAGATATGTCCAAACGTTCTCAGATACAACCTGTAGGCATTTAAAAAGGAACGCTTAAGCATTAAACAAAAGATGGCGGCAACACTCAATTACTGTACTGCAATTACCGCGTTATTGTCTCATCCCTGCCTGTGACTCTACCGCCCCATCGTGCATGTCAGTAACGGTACATTATATACATCGATCGTGACCATTCACCTCCTATTTCAACTCTATCGTCTTTCAGATGATGGCCAATTAGTTTGACGTTTTTACGAATCCTCCCCGTGCTCATATACTCGATATGTTCTAAGAGCCTTAGGGGTGAATACGAAACAAGCCATATAGTTTGCTGACCCAAGCAACATGGCAGCTGTTCGTGCTCCTGCCATTCGAGTTCGAAGTCGATGTTACCTTCCTTGATAATTTAATAGTTACAATAATTGTTCTATAATAAAATGAACGTAGCAGGGTACCAAACTCCGCTATCGCGATAGCACTAACTGTGATCAATGTGACTGATGAAAAAATACTACTTTCAGAAATATTTACCGACTTTGTTACTTTAACCAATGGTTTTTCTTTTGCTGGAATATTTTTAGCATTTTTACTCAGCAGATCCACGAGCTTGTGCAAAAATACTTTAAACAAATTTTTAAGAGATGACTGTCACTCAGAGTTTGTGACATTTGCCCCGAGATAGAATTTAGTGACATTTGCTCGGAGGGTCCACGTATTAGATGGTGATGTAGGAAAATGAGCTGAAGGTTCGAATGTCAAGTAGGAGAGATGTCGGTCCTGGTGGTGTAATGGTAACCATACTTGCCTCCTAGACTGAAGATCACGGGTTCAATCCCGGCCAGAACCGTTGGATTTTTTCCAACGTAAAAATCCTAAATGTGGCTTCCTTCGGAAGAGAAGTAAAATCTGGCTCCCGCGTCGTACATTTACGGCAAGAAAAAGAATCTCAAGCCTGAAAGAAGAGGCCTCTGAGCAAAATTTGGCGGCCGTTTCATGCCCTGAATTGAATAGGATGCTGATGACCTGCGCTGTTAAAGAGCGTCCGTAAATAAATAAATAAATAAATAAAAAAGTAGAAGAGGATAGAGGATGGAATCCTCCCTTTGATGTTACCAGCAGCTGGTCTTGCTAGTTGATGTTAGTAAATCAGTTGCCTTAAGTTAATTTATTTTTGTAAGTTGTGTTCACTGTGGATTTCATGGAACTCGCCAAAACTAGCAAGGGCAAGTCATTGTTGATCTACAGCGGATATCAATAATGCAGATTATACAAACAAGGAAAAGTCCCAAATTCGTCCTGAGCGAATTATAAGAACAAAAGAATGGTAAAGATTGTGTCTCAATCTAAAACACCATTTTAAAAAAGCAATTGCATTTCTGGATGTAGCTTAATTTAAATTCGAAAATAAATGGCTGATGTCACAAAGCGAACGAGGGAAGTGGAGGAAACAGTATCAACAACCTTTGCGGGAGATGTTGGCAAGCTATTTAATCGCATTTGCGAATTTGTTTACTGCAATGCTAACGCAGACAAGCAGTGAACCGTTGCATCGCTTTTGAAGAAAACACTTGGATTCAATAAAAGCTTCATTCATGCAAATGATGCCAATCTGTCTGAACAATTATTAACTTTGAATGACGGAAAGGATTCCTTCTGTGTGATGGCGATCTCCGACTTCAGGATGTTCAAGAGTTAGTAAGCAATTTAAGCAGGTCTTCACAATTAACGCTGATCTGGGAAGTTCTTTGCAAGAAACCAAAGTTATACTTGTATTCTACGCATTTCAGTCAAATATAAAGAGCAAGATCTAGAAGAGACCGTTTACAGCTACAAAGAATTACTTGTTGGGTTGCTTGCTTCAAGATGGCTGTCATTGACTCAATTAAATCTTTGTTTACATCAGCGAAGAGTTATGACTGTAATTATCACTTTAATCAGTGCCTTTGGAGAAAAGTGCAAGATCTTGGCTTAGTGACAGAATACTTGCAAAATGAAGAAATTTGACTTCATATTCGGAAGTGTGCTGCATTGGTGCTGTACCTTTGAATACCTTTGGTTATGCATCCAGGAAAACACACTAGAAAATGAAAAGCTCCGAAGTTTCTATGATCCCTTTGGAGAACGAATTCTTTATGATACCGCTCAGGTAAATGGCACAGAACTAACAACGTCTCTGAAGGTTAGAACCGAAGGCTGACTGGTTTCAAGAGTACATCCAAATGTGTATTCGTCAATAAAACCCTCTGAGAAAATGCTAAATACCATGTTCACACATATAATACAAAATATCTTAATCTCGAGGGCAAGGGAGGGAGAAATAAGAAAGAAAAAAGAAAGGAAAAAAAAAAGAAAGAAAGAAAGAAAAGAAAAAAAGAAAAATCAACAAAAAATCTGATAAAGTCATAAGCAGAGCATTAAAATACTTCGAGGAAAATGGAAATCTCATGCATTTCCTTAAAGTAATGACCTACGCGCAAAACACGCAGTAAATATCAGTTCATTGTTAAAGGGAAGAATGAAAACTTACTGTTCCAGGAAAAATCTTAAAAAAATGATAATTTCCGCTGAAGAGAGTAATTAGGTTGTAAAATACTTATAAAGCAAAAATAAAGAAAAAGAATAAAAAAATTAAAACAAACGGGGAACTGAAAGACTCCCTCCATGTGGTGTTCCTGTCGGTTAAGTGTCTCTGAATTTGTAGTAGTAGTAGTAGTAGTAGTAGTAGTAGTAGTAGTAGTAGTAGTAGTAGTAGTAGTAGTAGTAGTAGTAGTAGTAGTGGTAGTATTGGTAGTAGTAGTGGTGGTGGTAGTAGTGATGGTAGTGGTGGTGGTAGTGGTAGTAGTAGTGGTAGTGGTAGTAGTGGTAGTAGTAGTAGTAGTAGTGGTAGTAGTGGTAGTAGTGGTAGTGGTGGTAGTAGTAGTAGTAGTAGTAATAGTAGTAGTAGTAGTAGTAGTAGTAGTAGTAGTAGTTGTAGTAGTAGTAGTAGTAGCTAGAAGACATTTATTAATGGAGAAAGATAGCTTCACGTTTGTCCTTGGTCATGTAGCAATATAATTAATGAGAAACCAGTTTTAACTCAGGTATAAAGATGGTTCTGGGCAAGTGTCACTCACCAAGGAAGCACTTATGAGCCACCTTGTAGAGTAGAATAAACTTTTTGTGGTCTAGATCAAATCTAAGGGCGATATTTATTGGCTGGGAAAATTCTGGATGAATTATATTCAATAGAATTCGAAACCACGATTTAAATTACTTGTATAGGTTTTTGGCCCGGCAGAATAGGTTATTCATATGTACACAAGCCTTATTTAATATAACATTCTTAAAGCCGCCATTAACAGTAAATTTATGGTATGTTAAGGCCAACTCTATGAAAGAATATAGCTCTCTTGAGTTTTCATGTCATTCTTCTGCAGTAAGTTACTAGGTTAAATAAACCTCCAATAACATCCAGAAACAATGATCACTTCTGTAGCTATCAGATTCTGCTTGTTTCCCAAACATAGCACTAAAAACGTTGACAAACCCTGAAATTGCCTTTCCTGTTGGATAGTTTCTCCCATTTCATGCATTTAGCTAGTTCCTTATTAAGACTAAAAGGCAGGCTGTACCGGTAATTTAGCAGTCTGTACTCTGCATGTAGGCGTATGTAATGATATGTATTCCTGAGACGCCTTAGGAGATCACTAAAGTCTCTGATTTACGAATCTTCAGCATTAACGCACGCCATTTGGAAGTCAGCTGATGTTTAATGCTGCCCCCGGGCTAGGTAATTTTTCAAGAGCGTGCACGGTTCATTTGCCTCACTGCTCGAGCCATCGAAAAGAAATCAAAGTCATGCATGTACGTTTTAACATTTGTAATGGAGGCTATGCTACTCTTCCTAGTGGTGCAACAGGTAGAATATTGAAACTTCATTAGCAACATTGTGCCAATAGGTTGTAACCTGTAGTTTGGTTTACTCCACGTGCCAGCATCCTCAAATGACTGGCGTTGCTTATTGCTCTTACTACCTCTCTTTATTCTTCGCTTTGATAGTAGATGGGCCAGTCAGTAGAGAAACTAAACGTTCCGAAGTCTTTGTAAAGAGTTATAAGCTACCATTCCTCATTTAATAAATCATCGGATCGTTTTATTTTTTCCACTAACTTTATTAATGCAAATAAAAACGGAAAGGTAACATGTTTTTAAAGTAAAACATTATTAGCAACATAGCTTTCGTTGGTTTTAGGTGATAATGATAATTTCTGTCTTTCTGATGCTTTTAACATTAAAAGTCCCGCGCTATAGTATAACTCCATTATACCGAAAGCTGATATGCACTGCCAACACACATTTTTCGAGTAGGAGTAGGACGTCAGGGAACAGGAAGAGCAAAGCACTACATTCTTAGGTAGATTAAAAACTTAAAAATAATCTTACATCTTGAAATCATAATAAAAGGGTTAATACCTCGACAAAGACAGAAGCAAACACTTCTTTATTAGTGACCACAGAGAATTAGTACAGCAGTTTCATACACAATTATAATAATTACTGTTTGCAACCATCTAACAGCTATTTATTAATTAATAATCTAAATAACAGGATGAACTATTTACAAATGGGAATAAATAAGACGTTTGTACTATGATCAGTAACCACGTGCATTTAACATTACAACTCGGCATTCGTTAGGCAGAGAGTAGCACAGATAGCAAACAAATTGAAACGGCAAAACACCCACAGATAGACTCATAGGTCTATTGAGCATGTGACTTAGTATTACATTGCGTATGTTTTGGGCGAATGCTAGGACCTGTGAATAATCGTGAGTAGCCACGATAGCTTTAGTTTTTGTCTAAACCTTCCACCCTCTGCAAATAACTGAACCTAGGTCATCATCACTGGAAGACCGAAATCTACTATTGTAAGCCCTATTCGCAAGTCCTTGAAACTTTTAAAAAATTCACCGCTTGTAAACTCATTACGGATCATTGCAGAGAGACACTTTTCAAGCTTTATTTTTTTTACAGGTTTTACACATGCTTCATGTTCACAATTGGTTTAAAACAGCATAAACCATTTTGTCCCACATACGTCGGCCCATCACTTTGGACCAGAGATGTAGCGGTGATAAGGTTGCTTAGATCATGGAGATTGAAGACACAAATTCCTACAGGAAAAAGTCACTTGTAACCACATGCCTTATCCATTTTGTAGCAGAGGAGCTGTGAACAGCCAGGTTTCTCTCGTGAATTTATTATACGTTTCTTGATGCTATTGAAAACAGGCACAGCCACATGAAAATCTGCTCAAAATCGTCACTGCGCAGGAGGTTCTTGTGTATTCAATAACAATAAATGGCTCTTCGCCTTAACTGAACGCAACGTTTGCCACTACTGTCTCCTAGCAGCAAATCATGACATCTTTGCTTGCTGGCTTAATATATGCCTAAACTTCAGGAATGAATTTCTCATAGTATAGAATTAAAATACGTATGATATCCTAAATTCTTCATTTCACATTTAATTGATGATACATTCTCTTAAGAATATATTCAACGAAATGCTCAAAATAGACACTCCTGTCTGAATACAGGCAACAATCGTCCATTCCCAAGTCTCAGACCTAGTGCGTATTATAAAAGGAAGTTCGTTAGGTTTAAATCTAGTGAGCGTGAACGCTTAATGAAACATGCTGAAATAGAAATAAATGGATATAAGTCATTAAACTCATGTCAAAAGGCTACATTTTCAATGATAAAAATTTACTATCTCTATATATAGGGGGGAAAATATGTACAATGAATTTACGACTAGAAAGGGGGTCAAAAATGGAAACCTCAAGAATACGAACGAATTGTTTCGGACGCTTTGTTGTGCTGCAGGCGTTAGCTCTAAAGCTACAGATAGGTTTATGATAGTCAATAGGATTGAAAACACAATGACTTACCTTAAATAAATAATTTATTCTGTCATTTAAGGATTACTTGCAGTAATAAGTACTCAAGTCATCGTGCATTACCGTCTGATGCGCCATACGCCAGGCCTTTCGTTCCCAAAAATATTTAGTGTCAAGCCATATATCTGCTCTTAATTTTTGCACATATTTTTTCGCACCTTATATGGTTATAATGATGATGATAATAATAATAAATTCGATAAGATAACTGTTGGCAACTGGAATAAAGTAATTGGACATTGAAGATTAAAAAATATGCAACGAAAAGAATGATGCTCACCAATTTTCATTCCTTATTCTTAGGTTCCTTAGAACTTTTTTGTTTACGCAATTTTCCGCAAAATGTTTTTTTTTTGGGGGGGGGAGAAGTAGAATCTTCCATAATTGGCGTTATGTCTGAGGAACGTGCAACGGAAAGTCCATCGTTAATTGAAGCATATGTTAATGTTCTTCGAAGTTTTACTTATGTAAATACTCATATATAAATTATCTTTTATTCTCATTTGCAGTTTCACATTTAACAGCCTTGCCTCCTTCCCTTCAACACGCATGGAACAGTTATTGCCTTGCTTTGCCCAGATTTAATCATAAAACACGTGTGTATGTGAGCTTTTTTTTTTTCGAAAGAAAGAATGATTCATTTCATTGTCTTCGAGGGAAGACCTCCATCACACAATGTGTGTTTCCAAAAGCGAATTTTCTCCAACACTACAAGTATCTACAGTTCAACGCGATGTTCTGTTTGTTTAAAAGCGATTTCATCTGCAAGAAACAGCAGGTGGACGCAGAAAACATAATCCGATTGGACCGACCCACATAACACAAGCAATACTTATAGGCACTCATGTAAACACTCGATTAATGTCATGCATTCTGAACGATAACGTAGGCACTTTTTCTTTCATCCTTAGGGTGGTTCCAGAGTTCGCCGCGCCTAGCACCTGTGAAATACGCTATCTGGCATGTTTGTATTCACTTCCAGGCGGATTGCAGATCTATCTTGTGCGTTGCAAAAGGTGTTCCAGAATCATGAGGAAGAAATAGATTTGTTCCCCACATGATAAGTGATATAACTTGATATTTCGACAGGGTTTTTATTTCTATGGAGGTATTTCCCTAAACATGTTCATCAGAATAACTGTTGATCGTGGAGTAGCATATCCACTTGTTATTTGTGCATTTTATATATCGTACTCGTATCTATGTACATCACATTCCAGTTTCTTAAAAAACATAACCCCGATAAGCTTTAACAATCTGCTTCGATTCTCGACCCCCCCCCCCTCCCTTACCCGACCTGCCCTCAAACTCGATCTTTGGCCACACGCACTTGTAACATTTTCGCATCAAGATCGGTCATTCGGAAGCCATTCTTAAAGTAAAATACTTCAGGCTACAGACGGCCGCCTGTCAAAGGCTGAACGGAACCACCTGCCCAACCGGCTTCCACTAACTGGATCGTCAGGAAACTGAATTCTTTTACACCAACTTGTAGACGGCTAAAAGGGTTTTTCTTTATTTCGATAAAGATAAGCTAAAAGAAGCAGTGTTCGTTCCCAGATCTATATTTGCAAGTTATTTGGAGGTACCTATACTCTAGTTTTGGAATGCGATTAAAGACAACCTTCATTAGCACTCAAAGTTGATTTTCCTCCACGCAGGCTTTTCTTAAATCGATATAATACGTTGCAGACCTTCTTTTCATTTATACTTCTAAGGTTCGATTCCCACCAAGACCATCCTCCTTGATTTTTTTTTTTCCCCAAGTTTTCCTCAGTCCTGGTAAATGGCAGATATCCTAAACTTAGACCTAGAATGCTTCTTTTCTTAACAAAAACAAAAACAAACAAACAAATAAAGAAAGAAAAACCCTTTCTCAGTTTATCATTTCATCTCATGTATCACCAGTGTCTACCGCCTGTGATACCTCAATAGAAACAGGAGTTAAACACTTAATATATACAAACTAATCCAGAATTCATTCTGCTTCCATAGTAAACTTAGGCTTATGTAAAACAAATTAAGATTTCTTAGCTAAGGAAATGATATTCTCTTAAAAGAGTGGGATGGAATTTAAAAATCATTACTTACACATCTGCGATTGTGAAAATGATATACAGAGGGTGCCAAATATATATATTTTTCAAACAAAGAAAAATTGTCTTAACATAATAAAACTGAATTCACACAAACAGAAAATAGTGAGCACTAATCATCTTAGACTTTTACGTTACAACAATTGCTCAAAATGTCCACCATCGACGTCGATACACTTTCGAGTACGCTGAAACTACTAATTGAGCAACGTTTGCGAAAGTGTCCTCAGCGATTGCAGCACATGCCGTTTCAATTTCTTCCCGAAGTGCTGTCAGTGTAGCTGGTTTTCTACGGTATACAACAACCTAAAGAGTTCCCCATAGGTAGAAATCCAACGGGGTTAGATCCGGAGAACGCGTTGGAATTTGTTGATTTACGATAATCTTGGTTTCATTTGTTCATTGTTGATCTACCTGTCACGTAGCAACGCTAGCATAATGTATGTGAGTCATATCTGTTTACAGAACATCATACTACACATTACTGTTATTTTTCGGTTCAACTTTGAAATATATTAAACAGATATTTACTGTGAAAGTGCATACATTTTTTTGGCATACTCGGTATGTCCGAGAATTTTATCCAAAACTACCTCATTTAATTTGAATGGAAATTGTACTTTAAATTTTAGAAATTCTGTGTGCGAGTTTTCCTCATCCAAAAGAACCAAAGGTTGGTTATATGTCTTTCTGGGGCCATGCTCACTGTTTCCTGATCTGAAGTTATAAGCAGTATATATAGCACACAAAAGTGAACTAATTATCTTGATGAGAGTAACCTCCAGCCCCCATAGGCTTCCATTAGTAAACTCTGTAATCAGGGTCATTAGGAGTTGTCATCAGCGCGGCGCGATGTCTCCTAACGAAATCAGAATGAAAAATTCATTTGGTTAGTAGAATTCGAAGAACTAGGAGATGGAGATTTCAATTGTATCCATATATATCCTGAGATATATTTTTGTTGGTCAACATTCCTGTATTAACATTAAAATATATTTGACCAAATACATTTAAAAAGAAAAATTCCGTCACACTTTAATCCAAGCTTGGGACTGGTATCTCTACTGTACAGCTTTGCTGCCAAATTAAACGTTTATTTGCAGGAAAAGGCTTTCATTAGTGAATTCAGTGTAGATATTCAACCATTTCTTTTATCATTGAATAGAATATATACATATTTTATACACCATATAAGCACGCAGTTATTTCTTTGTTTATACAAGAAACAATTCTGGTTATTTCATTATTCATAAAAAGGGTCATCGAGAAGTCACTACACCGCCATTGTGTAGCTGATTTCACTAGGAAAGCGAATTCGGGTGGCAGTACTGACCGCGGCTGAGCGTTTAGTTATTGTGCCCACATAACCATAAAGCAAGCACACACTCCAGAGTTCAAGCCTTAGCAACCAGGGCGGATTACCTGCTAAAAATCGATTTCGAAGGAAGGAATGTCAGAAACATAGGCTACTAACTTCCTCCTGTGCGGTGCACCACTCGAGTGCGGAGGAACTTGTCGATAATTCGTTACTTTCTCATTGTTTCTTTCAGATATTTTATTTCTATTTTCCGATCCGCAAATTGTAAACATCTGGTGGAAGTGTCTTGCACAGTATTGAAAAGTGCCATTCACAAAAAATACCTTCTTTTCGCACAGGAACTTCAAATTGAAAAAATAACATGGCTATCTCTCCCGTTGACTATTAACATTTCTTGCCATATAAATAAATAAAATGCGGCCAAAAGCCTCCTGCACTTAATCCAATGTGTTTGGTAGATGCGGAGGGTATTTCTGTATTCCACCCGAAATTTGTCTTATATTCCCCATGTGTCTTTCTTTGTTAGTTGTCGAATAATCTCATATAGTGTAACTGTTATAACTTTGATGACCACTCACTTATTTTTGCTCCTTCCTTCTTCATACTTTTGGAGATAATTCCCGAGTATTTGTTTGGTTTGGATTATGATTATGCTCTCAACAAACCTGCAATCATCTTTATTGTCCACATCCTAGAAAAAATGTAAATTGCATTTTTTATTAACACGTCTCCATTTCTGACTAGCCCTTTATGATACTTGACATTTTTATAACGCACAATTCACGGTTCTGTTTGCTGCACATAGAAAAAATATTTTTGCGCTATAGCTAACACGATACTGCAAGTGGGATTGAGATGTAGATATGAACAGAACCGTCGTCGCCGTACTGGTAATAGGAGAAAAACGGCCTCATAAATAGCAATCTAGTGAGGACCGGTAGACCCTGAAAAAACGGTCATAGGAACAACCGATTATCGACGCAACTGACAGCATCAAAATTCGCACAATATACTCCTCTAAATTAAAAAATTTAATAAATGATTTATTAATTTTAAAAAGAAACAAAATACTACGAGATAAGCAAATAGTGAAAGTGCAAGAATGGTAAATGGGTAAAGAATATGATAGGAATAAAAAAAAAAAAAAAAAAAAAAAAGGAAAGGAAAAGAAAGAAAGAAAAAGGAGAAGAATAAAAAAGATGAATGCAAATGAACTAGAAGAAGAGGGATGTAGAATAGATAAATAGTAATTTAACAAAGAGCACCAATGCTACGTGACCCCCAGAATGCACAGGGGTTTTAGTTAAAAGGGACCCAAGGCATTCTAATTTTTTCCCCTCTTAAAACACACCTGGTTCACAAGTGGCAATTGGTGACTGCTTCATCGGTACAGGTATCTTCTCTCCACAGAGTTCACTATTCTACCGAGAAAAGGCAATAAGAATGCGGAACGGAGAACGACTAGAAGAAAACAATAAACATATTTACTGACACTCCGGTCATTCAGTTCGTTTGACCCTTCGCCTACTGTTTCTTCAAAGATGCATAGGTTGCAATAGGTCATTACTGCCGTTTGTATTGTTTCGCTATTTTCCGAGGTACGTACATATACGAGACGCATAATCAGCGATCAAATCTGCAGTGTGCATGACAGCCGTGACGTTGTCGGCAACTGACAGTCTGACTGCAGAGTTTACTGTCAGTAGTTACAATTGAAGGATATGCAATCACTATATAATTATGACTTTTCTTTAATAGCGAAAAGGAATGCTGTTCATGAGCTAAGTACGTGACTTTATCAATCTTTGAACTGTGTGATGGACAGCTGCCAGCAATGAACGTTATACATAATGATGCGTGTCGGGCAAATTAACAGTGGAAAACGGCTTTATTTATATTTTATACTTTACTTACTCGAAACTTATACATTTAATAGATAAAACCGTTTTAAAATGTAAATTTCTAGTAACAAAAAAGCTGATAAGTTGGCATCTCAATTTTACATGTTTGTTTTCCCCATGTATAACATATACTTGCAGTATAACATAACCTGACTTTCTTAACAGTTTTTAGTGTTAGTTTTTAGCCAAAAATGATTAAAATACAGTTACTTAGATTGCAGAAGGTCAAATATTAACGACTCTAGTAACTTTAGCTTCAACTATGACAACCCTAGTGCCTTTGGAAGACCCAAGTTTAGAAATGAACTTCTTTACAAATAGAAAACTCTTTAAATTTTACCAATTATTATGGATTAAACTGCAAAGTCCCCAGAAGCAGCTGACAGAAAAAATGAGCAAAGAAAATTAAGGAACGCAGGAAGAGAGGGAGAGAGAGAGAGAGAGAGAGAGAGAGGGGGAGGGATGTGGAGCGGAGAAACAAGATTAAGTTTTTTATTAATGTACTTGCAAATAAACTTTTGACTTGTTAAATTTTATAGAAAATTGTGATTTTTTACCTATTTATTTACCTTTAAAAACTTTCATTTACCAATATGAACAATGTTGATATTAATGATAAAAATAAATTGCATATTGGTAATGCTAGAGTAATAAATTTAGTATGTACTCATATTACCGGAATGTATGCATAAAGAGTTAAACATTTTATGTGTATATAATGTTTATTGTATAGCTGATAGTTATTCTTTATTGCGAGAAATTATTACAGTATAGCACCGTTGAGGGAATATGTGTGTGTGTGTGTGTGTGTGCGTGTGTGTGCGCGCGTAAAGGATCTACATTTTTACATTAAAATAATTTAGATTGTATAATGGGTTAGCCACCAAAATGTGAGGTGTAGTCCTCTTAAATGTTAAATAAGAGAATTCTATGAATTTTTGTAGAAGATTAACAGATTTGAGAGAAAAAACTGAAATAGAAATGTCCAAAATTTAATTTTTTCCCCAAAGTTTTTTTTTTTCATTGCTAAAATCCAAGGTTAAAAATAAAGTATTCCGACATGACTATTAAAATAAACAAAAACATAAAAAGCTTTACTTCATGTAAATTACCCAAACATTTATCTATTTGTAGTAAAAATTGTGAAAGCAAATACTTTGGCATTTTACATTTATGCTTATGCATACATGGCTTTCTTCTGGACCCCAATAAGAAAAATTCTTGGAATGTAGTATTCCACATAGTAGTGGTGGTGATGGTGGTGGTAGTAGTAGTAGTAGTAGTAGTAGTAGTAGTAGTAGTAGTAGCAGCAGCAGCAGCAGTAGTAGTAGTAGTGTAGTAGTAGTAGTAGTAGTAGTAGAAATAGTAGTAATAGTAGTAGTAGTAGTAGTAGTAGTAGTAGTATTAGTAGTAGTAGTAGTAGTAGTAGTAGTAGATTTCGTACAGTAGTTGAAGATTATGGTATATTCATTATAAACTATTTGGACCCTTTCAAAAATACCAGAAGTTTGTCGGCAGCTCTTTTGCATGTGCTGTGCTAAAGTATTACAATGCTGGTCACAGTTGTCCTGAAATAATTGTTTTCAAATTGTGTTATTAAAAAGCTGATGCTTATATTTAAGGTTGCAGAGATCGTTCCTGTCCAACCAGTTTATTTGTCCAAAAATGTTCTGTCCTTTCGGTTAAAATGTGATAGTGCACCATCATGCACGAACCACATGCTTCGTCGATTACGTGGAATATCTTCCAGTAAATCATGCAATTCAGTTCTTAAGAAATGAAAATGAAGGTACAGAAGTTTGTATAACATTGTGGTACATAAATAAAAAAATATAAAAAAATAACAAAAGACTTGAAGGATTCTCAAAGTTCAATATTTACTCGGAGCAAGCTAATGAGCCATAGAAAATGTTCAGGTATAGAAATGAATCCTACGATTTGCACGGTTTGCTATTGGAAGAATACGAAATAATAAAGGGGAAGAGCGAATAGCCACGAAGGCATTGTATGGAATAGGACTAATAATGTTAAAACTATGCTAAAAAGAGTTGTAAATACAAAACTCATAAAGTCTTATTAAGAGAGATGACATCAGAGCAATGTAATAAGGGTTTATAGTTAAAAGCCTGTAGTTTACTGAATAATATTAGAATTAAAAACAAAGCTATTTAGTGAAGAAGGAAATTAACCGACCTAAATACAAAAATAGTGTACTGAAGTGGAATGGACTTGTGCAAAGTGTGCTAGAAACAGATAAATTAGTAACAGGTTGGTTTCAAAGCGGAAGAAAGATAAGGAGCAGACTCTTTCCGACAGGAATTCTATATTGAGTGCTATTGGGGATGCAGATTAAATAAAATCAGAATTCCGACAGCATAAAGCAGTAAACTCCCGAGGATGGGTAAAACTGAATGAAGAAAGTTTTGCAACTAATTTAGCACCAAGAAAATAAGCCTAATTTAAAATTCCCCCCCCCCCGAATATTTCTGACAGTTACTGCTGATGTGATTGATGGTTGGTGAATACAGTGAGCACTCTAGTAAATCTCTTCTCTCTGAAGTAGGGAAATGGAGCATATGCGTGTAATGAGCGCTAACATCGAACTTGGACATACAAAAGCAAGAGAATAACACGACCCCCGTTGTCTGTTTAGATTTTCCACTGCAGTTACTGTGAAGCCACTTAGGTAATTGCCTGTTTATGTATTTATGTTCCTTATCCCTCGCTGAAGCGAGACCCATACGTAATCATTACTAAAAGATTGTTGAGGACAACACGGTAGAATTTTATGCACAAGAGGAAATTGCAAATTATTTATTAAGAATAATACAAAGTGCATACATCAGAATATTAAATATTAAAATCAGAAAAAAAACTCTTATAAAAATATAGTTAATGTATGTTAACTATTAAAAATTAAAATTGTTTAGCAAACAATTCACTATATTAAAACTGAAGATCAAGAAAGGGCAATTTTAAAATTAATGACAGTAACCCGAACTTCTACTGTTTGCGATGAGGAGATAATGCTTTTCCAGTTCGGAGCGAGTTGCATAAAACGGCGCATTATGGAATATGAATATGGCATAACAGAGTTATTCTGAGTCGAAAACGAAAGCAGGAAAGTGGGGGAGAAAGCCATAAAACATGCAAAATAATGATTAACGGTAAAATAGTACAATTCAGTTATTAAACGTATCTTTGTATTAAAAGAATGCTATAAACAGGTTTAAAGGTGTGTGTGGAACAATAAAGACTGAAAGAAAGTTTTAACACTCGCATACAGTCTGGCGATCAGAAGAAGGTGAGTGCGGGCTGAAGTGCTAGGGAGGCGGCTTGAACTGTTTACGAGTGTATTTGGGATAGATATCCATGCTGCCACATGACTGAGAACCTCTCAGACTCAGATCTTACCTGCCCGCTGAACTTCTGACAATTTATTTTTATCGGCACTAACGTGCGTGAACGTAGTGAGGAGGGTAGAAAATGTTCACGTGGCACATTCCTCTCACTTGCCTTCTTCTGATTGCCAGATAAGAGTTGAAGATTTCAAACGACGGATGTCATTAAATTGGACTCTTAACTGGCCGACAAGAAAACAAATAGAAATTTGCAGAAATGAGCGAGTCAAACTATTTTAAATTAAAAAATTCCACTAAATGCGAAGAACATAAGACGTAAACAACGGATTGGTATAAACAAATAAAAATTACTCCCGATAAAATGCCAGGCGCATTTTCAGTTTCAGTGCTGGTTCAGAAATAATAATTGCTTTTCTAATTTTTGAGTATTTTTATAATATGTAATGGTAGTAACTTATCGATACCCACCGTCTTTGCTCTCTGTTTAAACTTAGCTTAAATAATAGTCATGAAATTCGTAACATATAACTGGTCTAATTCCATATTACATGTCCAAGTTTTTAGTTTGGTTGACAGGTAATTTGGAAAAAGAAGAAGAAAAAAAAAACACAAACCATATAGAGAAACGATTTTTGTATTACAAAAGAAAGGAATATGAAATATGTGGTACAAATAACAGATAACCATATATAAATCTATTTCGAAAACTAAACATTTTAACACTTTCTTGCGGATATACATTTTCGTTTATGAATTTTTGAAAAATCAAGACCATTTCATTAAGAATATGCAAATACGTAACATAAACCTTAGATAAAACTGTAATCTGCTTAGACTCATTCAAAATTTATATTATTTATTAGTTCATTATGAATGCATAAACATCTTAATTACACTCAAATTATCATTATATGATGTTAGGGAAAGATTAAAACCTGCTCTAATATAATATTTCTGCAACAAGAACTGTTATTTGGTTGCATTCACAGATGAATGAGGTATAATGTCAAATTGTATTCATTTATAAGACAATATATCTAATGTGGCAAAATATCGCTGTAGAGCACATGACAAGGTATATAATATACTGTTCTTTTGTTACCTGCATTGCAGCTTAAAATTTTTTGTTACATGTGTATGAGATTATTGGGTATGTGTAGTTATAATAGTTTTAAATGTCTATATGGACACCATTAATGGAACACAACGATGTACATCTTGACTTGCTCATATTTTGAAGTTCGTACATTGTACAAAAATCTTAACCTTAATTTCTCTGTCTTTTGTTTGTTGCTCAAGACAAAGTTTACCAAGTCTCGAAAACATGTTGTTGATGATGATGATGATAATAATAATAATAACAACAACAACAACAACAACAACAACAATAATAATAATAATAATAATAATAATAATAATAATAATAATAATATGCAACCTCTTAATGGGAAAAAAGAACTTGGGACTAATTCTGCGAAAAAAAGAAGAATCCATTATTTCAATTCAATTTTCAATTTCTTTTAACAAGAAAAAATCCTCCCTGCGCTGAGGATCAAACCCGAGATCTCGTAAACAGACGGTCCAATCCTTGAATTCGGTAAACAGAGTACCGTCCTTTGAATATAAAGTCTACTGACTTCAAATAAGAACATTATTGAAAATTTCTGCCTAATGGTTACAACAGCACCAGCAGCAACAACAACAACAATAATAATAATAATAATAATAATAATAATAATAATAATAATAATAATAATAATAAAAAAGTAATTGCAGGTATGTACCTCTATGCAGTCTGAACTTGTAATCTACAAGAGGAGCGTGTCTAAACTTCCCATCCTTACCTCGAAGTTTGTTCTGTTTATTTCAATGCAATGCTATAAGTAAATATTGCCAGATGTTTAAAAACTTTTCTTACTAAACAATGACAAAGTTGCAATAAAACATACAATATCTCAGTTGAGGGTGTTGAACATATCACTGAATTTGTTTGTTAACCGTAGCATATTAAAAATAAACTTAAGTCAACAACTCATATTCCAAGTTCTCATACTAACAAGTTTGTTGTTTCAGTGGATATCTAACTGACACCTCAACCAGCTCAAAAACTTTACTCAAAAGTCTAGAAAGGAAAACATTTGTAGAGAAAGAACTTTCGGTTAGTACAAACTGCCTCATTATTATAAACAATGTAATGGAAAAAGTGTATAACTTACCTCCCCCAAAAAAGTGTAATACAAAAACCTAAGGAATAATATCTTGCGTACTAATCTCAATATATTTTTATTATGTCAATTACCACTGTCATCACAAAAGGTAAGAGATTTGCATGCTTAAGTACAAGACGACTCTCTCGCTAGAGGCCTCAATGTGTCATTTAAATACACACAACTTCAAAGATGTAAAACAGCAACTATGCTGAAAATGATGTACATCCAAATCATTGTCTTGACATACAGATTCATTGAGTTGTTCGATTCTTCGGAATTAATATTTGTGCAATTTTTCACTTCAGTAGACTCAAAAAAAAAAAAAAAAAAAAAAAAAAAAAAGACCCTTAGCGCCCGACCAAAGAAAGAGGTCGAGAAACGTTAGACTAGGAGGTCTGGGTAGAGAATGTTCTGAGATATTTCTGTCTCCAAAAACTTTCAGATTCTCTTGACGTGTTACACCGTCTTGTTCTCAATATGCATAAATTAGTTCATCATTCTTTAATTGATTAACAAATTCATTCTATATTTGCAGGTAGACTTCCGCGATAACAGTTTATGAAAAAGGGGTACCTAAAATTAGATTTCCGTGTCCATGAATTGTCTATTCTTGAACGCATAACACACGGTAAACGTGTAGTTTTATTATTTTGCTGTTGTTTAACATGTAGAATATGGCAGATGAGTCTTATGGGACAATCTTTGTAATGTTTTTGATGGCGACGCCAGTAGCGGAACCTTTACATTGAAACGTTGGATGGTGCATTATTATTATTATTATTATTATTATTATTATTATTATTATTATTATTATTAAGTTTCACGTGGCATAAGCTGGAAAGCTTGCCATGACAAACTCCGGCCTCGAAAGTCTACGTTATAAGACTTCCTGTTGTTTATAAATTTTCTATCAAATTTCTACATGTAACACTTTGATGATACATGTCTTTCAGCTAATGCATTCATGCCTGCTTTAAATGAATTTGTTTGCCAGTATTTACTAATACTCTGTGCGACTGTGTACATTGCTAATCACGCGACAGTGTAATCAAAACTGCCGAGATGCGGTGACATGGAACAAAGATAATTGAAGTTCACTGGACGAGTCTATTGTATAGCGGGGATTTTCATGTTGTTTTGCGTCGTTGAAGATGTGTATATGTTCATTTATAGCTTATTTAAATAAAATAAGAATTTATAGATAATGGTTGGGATTTCTAGCGAGAGAATCATCCTGTAAAAAGCATAATAGGTATTACAAGAACTTTAGCGCAGACTGTAAAACAACAGATTCCGAGAATTTTCTCTTTCCTTGCTAGGAATTTCCGCACCATGGAGCAGGTGCCAAGTGCAGCCCCTTTGCTGAATCACATTACAATATTGCGGCAGGATGCTGAGGTTTCCTAACAGCGGTTGTGGTGGCATCCTGAGAATTGTGCGGTATATTTCGTGTCGCTTTAGGTACAATTTGGGCTGATATTATTACATAGCTTCTATTTCTGCAATTTGGCATTGTTAGGTATGCATTTGAGTCTATTTAACTCAACATTGAAAACACAGTAAATCGCTTCATGAATATTAAACATATACAGGCTTTCAATTCAAAACTTGTCAGACCTTAATTTAAACAAAAAGCACGGAAATTAAGATATCGAGGGGGAAATTTAAAACCAATGTTGATTAAATTTACATTTCTCACTTCACCTACCCTTATTTTGAAATGTCTAATGTCAATTTTACCTTATGACGCTTAATTTTCAAATGATTCAATCGTTATTACATATTTTGTTTTCCATCGTTCCCTGGTAATCTTGATTATTGTTAATGTTGTTTAAATTTGGACAGAATAAAAAACAAGTTGCAGGATAAAAACAAAATTTATTTTGGGTAACGTGAAATTTTTACTGATTTAAATGTTTTCAATATGTGCTCCATTGTTGAACAGACAGTAATGCAGCTTATTTCCTGACTAATTTGTTTACATTCTGAAAAAGTGTACAACAAACAGAATTATTACATTGAATACTTCATAGTTTTTTTAGTTTAATTCTGTCCAGTTCAAATAACAGTGCAGGTTGCCTGACAAATAGAAAACAAAAGATGTGAAAACAAATGAGTGCTTTTAAAATGAACTGTTATCTACACACGTACGAGTAAGTATATCTGGGATACCCATGCTGCCATATGAATGAGGACCTCTTAGACTCGGGTCTTGCACTTCCGCTGGACTTCTAACCATGGGCGAGTATCTAACAACATTTTATTTTTATCGGCATGGACATAACGAGGAGGGTAGAAAATGTGTACGTAGGACATTCCTTTTGCTTGCTTTCTTTCTTTTGATTGCTAGACATTGCTATAAAACAGCAGTGCCATTTTTAATTTCAAAGTGGAATGACTTTGGGCTCGAAGTAAACCAAACATCTAATAAGAAATTGTTTTAAAACTTTTAAATCGACATGCACTTTGTTAAAATTAAATGTATTTTAAATAAGCAGTTATTTAGACAGAGTATGACATTGAAGCTCTGTATGCTTAACATATTTAAAGAATAAACATTGTAAAATCTACCAAAGCAGCAGATAGAATGGTCACATTCAAGCCGCTCATAAAGAGATATTCTTTAAATGTTTATCGTAGAATTCCCTTTTCTGGCATGAGAATATTTATGATAGATGAAGAACAAACGGAAAAAATAATGTAAGTAGTTATTCAAGTGAGCTCATCGGCAATTAGAATTCTTTCACCAGCAGCGTGCATTTAGACTGATGTCAGCTGTGTAAGACACTTGTGTTCCTCGAAGTGTCAAATTGAAAACTCGAAATTGATCGAATGCCAGCCCTTTTCAAAGGAAGTGAGTGTACCTTCTGGCAATATTCGTCTCCACCCCATGGTGCTGAGATGGCAGAGGTTAGGTCAGAAACATCATTCAAGAATTCTTCGGTAAAGAAAATGAATACACTCTCTCGCTTGATTTCAAATTATGACGAATTGGAATCGGATTTTTCTCAAGGCCTCACACAAATTTTGGTGCACTAGATAAGTCAACGTCAGGTACTGAAGAGCAATGGAATGAATTAAGTTGTAACACTTTTATAATATTCACTTAATATATTTCTTTAATTAAACGATGCGTAACGGTACAAGGATAGGTCCATAAGTTTACGGCCTCGCCAATAAGGACTGTCGCTTTCACAAAACCCTTATCTGGTGTCATACATTATATGTCAAGTAAATAATTGCAGCTGTGAATTCCCCTCCGCTGTGTTCATTTATTCAGATATAGTTACATAAAGAAGGTATGTGTAGAAGATTGACATGTTCAATATGCAGTATCGACCTGTTATTAAGTTCTTCACAAAGAACTTGCTTCAAATGAAATTAAACAGCGATTGGACGGTATATATGGGGAAGTATCCTCCTCATATTCTGTCATAAAAGAATGGGCCAAACTTTTTCGAATAGGTCGAGAAAGCATTGAAGACGAAGAGCGTGCAGATCGGCCCTTGGAGGTGCTCACTCCTGAAAATATCGCTCTTATGGAAGGAGAAATTATGGAAGACAGGCGGCTGAAAGTTACAGAAATAGCAGCAAGGTTGGGCCTTTCTAAAACGGCAGTCCTTCGAATTATTAATGAACATTTAAACGTGAATAAGGTTGGGGCAAATGGGTGCCTAAACTTCTTTCCCCAGTCCAAAAGCAGCAACGAGTCATCTGCTGTCGGACATTTTTGGAGTTCTGCCGTGGCAACGAGAGAGAAGTTATGCAAATCATTGTTGAGATGAAATTATGGTCCTCTACTATGATCCCTTGTCCAAAAGAGAATCAATGGAGTGGCAGGCGTAAACCTGGCGAAGCACCGCCTTTAAAGGCCAAGGTCACTCAGTCAACCAAAAAGATTATGGCCACAATCTTTTGGAACTGTGAAGAAATACTCTTCATTAACTTCAAGGAGAGGAACACCACACTAAATCGGGAGTACAATGCTGTTCTACTGCACAGACTACGTGCTTCCACCAAAGAGTAAAGGCGAGGAAAGCTAAGTGGTCACACATTACCATATGCGATATTGGTAACATTTTAGACATTTCGGTAATATTCTTCCATGCTTCTGTGAGAAATGCGTGCAGACTATTTCTTTAAAAAAAGAAACGTTTTGAAATCATCACTTTGCATGCCCAAGTGCATACTATAGCTTTTTGTAGTGGGAGAAAATTAATTTTTAACAATTTAATATAATAACATAGAAAGAAAATGTAATAATAATAAAAACAAAATTGCAATGAGTATTATTACTGCTCCAAGATACATTTAAAAACCATTTATTACCACAGCTGCTTTACACACATTTTTATTTAACGTTTCCTCCTTGCTCCTCCTAGTGAGAAATGTGAAATTACAGCAGTAAATTTTATTTATAATTACCACGTTATTTATAAATATTAAGGATTGTCGAAAAACAGTGTTTGATATATGTGCTAAAAGTGTTATTTTGTGAGTAGAATATTTCTATTTTCGGATTCCTTTTTTTGGAGTTCAGTTGTCATTTTTACGCAGAATAACAACCATTAGTGTAAGTTTTTCTCTCATTCTGGTGCTTTAAAACTTGAAAAAGTTAATTTTTCAGCCTTAAAATAACACATATTATTTTGCCCCCAGTTTCGATTGATTAATTTAAGAGCAAATAAACCGCCACGGGTGGCCGAGGTCTTTAAGACGCGGACTCGTGAGCGGTAAGTCTGGGGTTCGAATCCCGCCAGGACCATCCTCCCTGACTGAGGTTTTTTCCAGGTTCCCCCCAGTCTTCATAGCTGACAAATTCCGGGGAGGTACCCTAAACTTAGGCCTGGAACGTTTCCTTCCTTAAAAAAAGAAATCCTTTGCCAATATATCATTTCATCTCATGTATCAGAAGTGTTCACCGCCTTTGGTGCCTCACCGCCTTTGGCAGCACCATTAAAAAAAAAGAGCAAATAAATTCTAACTCTTTTTTAAAGTTGACTATTCCATTATTGTAAGGCTTTGAATTCACTGCAATAAGGGGAAATAACTTCCGGTGAACGTATTTTTTCCCTGCCAATATAAGAAAACTGAATTTAGATTATAATTTATATCGAAACTTTATTTTTAAGCAAAGCAATGATTTAGAAAACAGTTTTTCGAAATAATACAGAACTACTGTGTATGAAATGATCTACCGACAGTGGGTAATGAGGTACCTATTCCTAACACAACGAGAGTGTGTGTTTGGGGAGATCGTGAACTCCAGGTTCCTTCGGACAAGAACTTTAATCTCGCAGGTGCAAACTGGGAACATGTGTGACAGCTGTAGCCATTAGAACGATTTCAATAGCCTGTCTCTTGCAGGTGGCCGTTTTACCAGAGGACAATCTGGACAAAGCAATGCAGACATTTTGATATGTCGTCAAAATGAAACGTTGAATCTTCTTCCCGTGACTTTGTTTTGCAGCCACCTTTCTCTGTGTGTAATTCTGAATGGCATCCGTCATCTGCCGACCTCTGATGCTATCAACTCACAGGATCGCAATTCGCAACGAGGTAGGCGCAGAATGAAATAAGATACACTAGCAGTTCTGTTACTTTCGACACTTAGCACGCAATTTAATTGGCTTATTGTGCCTTTAAAATGTCCATATTTATTCACCAAACAGTAACTCTACTCAATAAAATAACGGACACTATTAACTATAATCAGAGAGTATTTTACTTTCATTATTTCAAGATAAACTTCAAGGAATGTTTCAGTGTATAAATCTTATCTGGTGTTAATATTCTGCGGGATACATATACAGGATATAGTAAATATATAATACATTTACATTTGACAATCCAATAGAACAGGACATAGCAACGATGAAATATGTTGTTTATTGCCCGTTCAGGCATGCATTCAGGCCGTAGAGGTCTTTATTCGATTAAATAGTGTTCGCCTTCGCACGTTTGTATTCCTGCCAGAAGGGCAATTATGCAATGCGTTCATTGTTGAAGAAGAAATGAAAGGGTACAAAATCCGAACCTCTGTTGTTTACTAGATTGCTGATACGGTTCCAGTGTCGGCCGGAGAAATGCAAAATTAAACGTGACAGTATTTACCTCTTACCTTTTGAAATAAATAAAGATCCGTTGGAATTAACAAAATATTCAGTTTGTAAAAGAGTATATTTAGAAACGTGGTTTTTGCCATATTAATTTTTTTCTTTTGATTCTTTCTACATAATTGTATATGAAAATTAAAAACCAAATCAAGGATGGTATCTACGTTTAAACCGAATTAAGAATGCAAGGAAGAGTAAGAGTTGTAGTTTTAAGCATGTAAAAAAGCTTACAGACACACCTCTAAAAGTTTACAGCCACTTGAAGACTTCTTATACTATTGTGGCATACATGGCGTGGTGACGTGGGTAGCAATCTAAAGTAAAGTACTTTCAGCCCTGAGGGTAACGAAATCAAGAGAGAGGAGGGGGGAGAGTGAGTAAGCAGTGAGTAGACTTTGGGGGTAAGTTGTAGACAGTAGAGCCTGAGCGCTGTGGCTCAAAGTAGTTACATGAGGGAGGTTGTTATGCTACCTGTTCGGAGTACACCGAAGACCCAGGACGGGTAGACGCCGGTTGTTAAATGGCTCACTTAACTGGATGCTGTATTGTATTAAGGTTTTAATAAATAAATAAACGAATGAAAAATTATATTGTTAATGTTAACTTTAGCTAAGATCTTAAGGTCCTCTCATTGGTGTTAGGATGCCTGAATTACGCCCATGTCGTTGTCCCTGTAGGGAACGGTTGTGGCGAGGGAAGCTACATTATTCGTTCTGACTGTCACTTTTAACACTGCCATTTCAAGTTTTTCTTTGGGCGAGTAATGAAATAATGGAAGAAACAGATGGCAGCCCAAAATCTCTAATCTGTATCTGTTTGCAAAAGTTTCAACGTATCTGGCTTAATAATTTGCTTTAAAAATCTTAACCCCAATTCTTGAGTTGTTTGTTTTTAGTTGTGAATATAGTTTTTCAACATTGTAAGAGCATTTATAGGATCTCCTAGTTCTCACATAGGGAATTCTCTATTCGAAGAAACAAAACCGCATCTTTATTATGCTATTCAAGTGCAAATATTTGTAAAGTTTTTTACACAATAATACCATTGTCAACACCTTTCCCAAACCGTTTTCCTATCCTACCTTAACTTAACATAATTTAGCCTACAAAACTATAAAATTTTAAGTTATGTTTCATGTGTTTAAATAAAAGATTTAGGTCAATGGTTTTAGAATTAATCGTAGTTTTCTTTGTCATTTTATCTTATATTCTTATCATTGTATGCAATTACATGTATATAAATGCTTAGGAATGACTTTGGTTATATGCTTAGACAAACTAGTTGTATAAAAACATTGGATTCGAAGAAACTAAATATCACCAACTTTCAGTTATAATTACTTACCTTTGAATTCAGTGGAGTATTGGTTTTCTATAAAACACCAGAGTTTTCCACTAGAGGTTTTATCACCCTTCGTTCGAGATGGAACAAACAAAACTGCACCCTCATTCATTTGTAGGTAGCTGGATTCAATTGCTATTTATATTAATGTTTCTGTAATACACTGCAGTGGGCCATTACTGAAATCTGAAGACAAATGCCACTTCAAAGAATGAGATACAAGCACCTACGCAATCTCGAAAGGCGAGCGAAGAGTGACTAAATGGGGACATTTAGTGAGCAGCTGCGGTAATTTACAGGCAAGTAATCATGACTATTTAATTCGGAATTAGGAAATGGAGTGTATCTGAATGTTGATGCTGTTTTGTTTGTTGGTACCCGAATGAGGAATGACTAAACGGAATCTTTTAGGGAGCAACACCGGCGTTTTACAGAAAAAACTTCTACTTAATTTTGATGCGAGTTTGTCTGTTTGATCCAGAGGATTTTTCTCATTATTAGCAAATTCCGAAGGAGTGAAGCTATTGTAGCGTACCCGTAAAACTGTATAACATATATACGTCTATGTCTGTTAATGCTCTATCGGTCGCAATTTTTGTTTTTCTCAAGAAACTCGGCACATAGCCACCAATTAACAAACGATTCGTCGAGTTTGTTAATCAGCAAAATTGGACCATTGGGGTGGGGGTTAAACTAAAGGGAAATTTTTTAAAAAAATTGAAAAATCACTCTAGCGGCCACAATTTTTTACTTTACGTCAGCGAAACTCAGTCTTTAAAAACCTATAACATATATTTGTAAAAGTAATTTTCGAAAAGCATGGCAATCGGGCCACTCGGAGTGAGGATATACGTGAAAAACTTTTGGGAGTTAAAGCGAAATTTAAAAATTGCTCTAATGGCTGCAATTCAAACGTTTTTAAAGGAAACTCGGTATATGCAATTGAAACAAAGTAGGAAAAATAGTTTTCGAAAATCAGTGACATTGGACTATAAGTAGGAGAAATTTACCTGAAACTCAAAATTTAAAAATCATTCTAGTAGCATTAATATACTATTTTTTTTGCAACGAAACTTGGTATATGCCATTTAAATAGAATAAGAAAAATCCTTCGTGATTTTTTTTAAATGAACCCGATATATACCACTGAAATAAAATAAGAAAAGTGTTTTCTGAAAATCAGGGAAATTGAATTATTAGCAGGGGAAAGGGGTTACTAAAAATTTAAAAATCTCTCTAGAGGCAACAATATTTGTTTTGCAATGAAACTTCGTACATACCATTTACATAAAATAAGAAGAGGAAAAAAAAAAGTTCCTGAAAATCATTGAAATCGGACTATAAGCAGGGGAGGGGCTTGCCTGCACCGCAAATTTTAAAAATCGCTCTCGCAGCACTAATGTTTGTTTTCTTTACGACTAAACAACCGTCACGGGTTGCCGAGGTCGTTAAGGCGCGGACTCGTGAGTGGGAGGTCTGGGGTTCGAATCCCGCCAGGACCTTCGACCCTGACTGAGGTTTTTTTCAGGTTTTCCTCAGTCTTCATAACTGGCAAATGCCAAGGAGGTACCCTAAACGTAGGGTTGGAACGTTTCCTTTCTTAAAAAAAAGTCCTTCTTAATATATATCATTTCATTTCATGTATCATCAGTATCCACCGCCTGTGGTGCCTCACTAGTAAAAACGGGCATTAAACACGGTTCAAAACGACAAAACTCGGCATATATAATTTAAATCAAGTAAATTTTTTTTCTGAAAAGTAGTGAAATCGTAATAATAAAAAGTATTATTAGGAGTGGGGGTTCACTTGAAACCCAAAATTAAAATATTACTCTAGCTGCACCATTTTGTTTTTTCGCAACAAAACTTCGCATATGCTATGTAAACAAAATAAGAACATAATTCCTGAAAATAATGGAAATCGGAAAATTAGGAGTGGAGATACACCTGAAATCCGAAGTTAAAAAATAGCTCTACTTACACCAATATTTGTTTCTTCACAACAAAATTCATTATATGCCATTTAAATAAATAAGAAAAATAGTTGCTGAGAGTTAGGCAAATTGGACCATTAAGAGTAAAAGTATTCCTGAAAACCGAATATTAAAAAGGGTTCTTGCGTTTAATTTTCTCTATTGTTTTAAAATAAAATGAAAAATTAATTCAGCATATAAACTGTATTCATAACGTTGCATATGTTTTATATTTAACAAAAACATCGTTGTGAAGATAGCAAATGTGAAATGTTAATCTACTAAGTGTTTGAGAATTATATTTGTGTGTTAGAACGCTCTGTAAAAACCTTCATAAAAAGTTTTCATTATATGCTTTCAATCAATAAAATTTAAATTAAATTTCACAGTCAATGGAAATCGATGAAACTTTCGATTGTTCTTTCCTGATTCTGTATATTTGCTTAGTACATCGAAATTGTTTTTAAACAGTAGTATGTTTATGTTTTATTGAAAATTCTGTTATTTTTCTGTACTTTAGGGAATGTAAAAATATCAAGGGGTAAGTTAATAAAAATTTTAAAAAATTTAAAAATATATACACAGAGTAGCTTTGTCTATCAATAGTTATATATTTAATTTAATTAATAGTATACCATTAATTTTTGTAGTTTAATCTCAATAATAATAAAGATAATTCTAAAAAGTTTGTTTTTCTCTTATAATACGTATAGTTTGCAAGAATTGTAATTTTGTTCCTTTACTATACAGTAATGGCATGACTTGTTTCATTTTATTAATAAGACCAAAATTTGGATTTGATGTTGATTTCTATTAAAAGTTATACAACTCAGGGAGGAATTCGCTTAGTTTACTGCGTGACGGACTTAAGATATCACAGCTTGTCCAAGTACATAACCAGAGTCATTCCTAAGTTTCTTTATATATGTATATTATTTTTGTATTATATTTTACTTCTCTGCAAGGATACTGCTATAAGAATATAAAATGGCAAGGAAACAGGAAAAACTAAGGCAAAGAAAGCCACTCCTGCACTTCTGCAAATCTTTTTATTGTAATATACAACAAACATTTAACTTATGGAATTGCTTTCTTTTTGCACATTTGCCTGAATTTAAGACAATACTTCTCACGTCATTTAAATGCATGGAAATATAAATTAAAGTATAGTTTTGATAAAAAAGAATTTGGAAAATATCTTTAGCAGTAAGTATAAGCGTGTAAAAACTTTAAACAAAGAAACAACAAATTTGAACAACCAGGCTCTTCATTACATTTCAAAAAGAAACCACTGAAAAAAATCATCTGATGCTAACTCAAAACAATCATCATTTCTAGTTGGGCGTGTGTATGATTATTTTTAATAATTTAACGCCCTTTTCAACTACTGGGGATAGTTAAAAGGGTGTAGGCACTGATTATACCTGAGACGAAATGATAAACTGGGAAAGGATTTTTTTTTAAGGAATGAAACGTTCCAGGCCTAATTTTGGGGTACCTCCCCAGCATTTTCCATTTATGAGAACTGAGGAAAACCTGGTAAAATCCTCGTCAGGGAGCACAGTCTTGGTGGGAATTGAACCCCAGATCTCCCGCTCAGGAATCCGCGCCTAAACTACTTCGGCAACCTGTGGCGGTCTATGACGAAAACGATGATAATAAAGAAAATAAAACAGTTGACAGTAGAAATCGAAATAATCTGGAAACCCGTTCAGATCCAAAAATGTGCTAACACAGCCTACTAGGACTGAATTTTTGTAGTTTTGATAGAAGGCGAGAAAAATGTTCTCTTATAACATTAAAATTGCTGCTGAATAAGCAAACGAAGACGAGAAGAAACAGACTCACTTATATACACTACAGGGGCAGGAACGCCTTCAGAATACACCTGAGGGTAAGTACCGTGGTATGATTATGCAAATGATTTACAGATTTTCTATGTAGGCTGAACCCTTAAAAACTGGGACGATGATAATTGCGATGCTGTTTATAATTTCTTTTCTTGCACGGGGAAGAATTATCGTAGAAGTGAAGATAATTTGTTGTTGTTTTATGAGGGAAGTACGAGAGAGTAGGAGGAATAAATATAAACAGAGACTAAATGTTTGTCTTCTCTTTTATGTTTTTTTTTCCTTCTTCCCCCCTTTTTTCCCTACGTCACTTCTTCTCGATACCTCTTCAAGAAAAATTATTTAGTAAGCGTTTGCTCTGCTTCGGAATTTTGATTTCATTATGCAGGGTTTAAGTTTAAAAGAACGCAATAGAATATTTTTGATAGCTTATCTTTGTTACTCATTGATTTCGTTTGCGTGATGCATTCTCAAACATACCTAAACACAAAAACCGTTGAGGGTTTACAGCTGTTGTAGGTGCTGTGGAAAGATTGAGGATAATATTTCCAGTTAGTATTTGTTTCCATGTGTATATTAATATTATGAATAACGGCAGGAATAAATAACGAACTTTCTAACACATCAGACGTTTTACATCCGAAAATTTGGCAACTGTATGCATATCTAAAACTGTTGACGACTCTGGCGTTATCTTTCGTTCCATTTCGAAAAGAGTGAAATTATGTTTTGAGATGGAACACCCGATAACTGCATTTTGACCTTGCCCAGCGATGTCCACTACAAATATATTAAGCTTTTGCTGACAAACATATCAGTTTTAGTCAACACCAGAGATCGGTTACTCTACATGACCTCCAGTGCAGCTGGTGGACAAGTTACGCCAACAGGCGACCTTGTCACGTAACCGCGCAAGTTCTTAACGCTTCGGTGACGAGAGACCGGGTCGACGTCGAACATGTCCGAACTGTTTATTTACTCATGCAGTAGCTCTGAGCGTGCAGAATTAATGTTCATTAGTACATAGTCTTTACAGTAAAATACTTCAGCTCTTGTGGAACTGATAAAACAAGATTACGCCTATCTTAAATGGATATGGTGACTGTGACTTTGTGGTACAAAGTTGCTTTCAGTTATATATACAGGATGTCTCTTTAATTTTTCTTTGCATGAACAAGGAACTATACCATGCATACTCTGTATTCGAAACTATACTAGCCATTCTTTTTGGTCTTTCGTTTTTTAAATTTAAGATAATATGCAAGAAATAATTAAAATAATTCAAAATTATTAAATAAAATATTAAATGTTAATAATAGAATATTTTATTTAGTTAGTATATTAAATTATTTCTGATTTTAAATTGATCCAAATAAATGTAACTGTATTTGGGTTAATATTTTTATTACGTTTTCAACTTTTTTGCCTCAATGAAGCTGAACCTTTTCCTCTTAAACTATGATGTACACATCGGTTGTGTTGCTAACTAGCTTGATGTACATCTACAACCTTTTCAAGTGTTAGCTTTTGAAATAGTTGAAAACAGTTGGCTTCATGAGTGAAAGTTTCTTAATAAAAAATAAATAAAAAAATAAAGGGCTAACTAAGTTTCTCAACTTCTCCATCTAATTCAACTCTTAGTAGTATTTTGAATGCGTCTACTAAAGGTAAATTCTCAGAAAAAAACTCCCATTAATTCGTCTGATAGATACCGGAGGTATCCCTGAAATATATATTGTTATCTGTCTCTTAAAAGTGGTAATAAATATCAAAGCCATAATGGTATTGATGTAGTTGTTTGTGAAACACGCTATAAATTTACCTCCTTGGAACTAAGAAATAAGGAAAGTTTAACACTTAAATTGTTATAGGTATGAAAATAAAATATACGTATACAAGCAAGAAAACTTATGATAGAATTCTTTAATACTTTTTTCACAATAACATAATAACATATATAATTTTTAGTAGACAAAAGTACACACACACACACACACACACACATATACATAAATTAACAGTAATTATGATAGTAGAAAAAGATAAAACACAAAAAGAAAAAGTCACACTTGAGATCGCTTTATTTCGGGCTCGTGGAGTCCTTCTATGGCCATAGAAGGACTCCACTGTTTACATATTATAGTAATAGATATATACAATATCAAATGGCGGAAATAACGTTTCAACAACAAATGGTGCTGGGATTTTATTAACTCATTTAATTACTACATAACATGTGAATACAGAGTTATATAGAGTATTATCACAATGTGCTTTTGTTTTCAATGAAGGTATCATGACGTTATTTGACTTAAGTCCCCTAACTTTTCGTCTGAAATTCATGGCAGGAGACCAAGAAAGAGACTTTTAATGTAAAAATATAATTCTCAAGTTTTACGTTAGCATAATGGATTCCTGTTATTTCTCATATATGCTGCAGAGATACAGAAGATAGGATCTCATAGGAGATCCATGAATCAACCAGGTGTCTTAAGGTGTAAGAGGGGTGGCTGGATATAGCTATTAGGGTATGCATAGTAAGAATATGATGTATATGGACAACTTTAATGGAATTTATTTTTAGCAAGATACGCGCTACCACACTACGTCCAGTAGCTTGTGAATGTGTAAATGCGCCCAGTTAGAAAGCAGTAGGATGATATGCATTTGTTAATGTGCCATATGAAACAAAATTTCAAATGTACATTTCTTATCATTGTTGTGGACTACTTGAGGCTGATCCTGACTGAAGAGTTGACTTCTCTGAGTTTTTTTTAATAGTGTTTAACGCCCATTTTTACTACTGAGGCACCACAGGCGGCGAACACTGATGATACATGAGATGAAATGATATATTGTGAAAGGATTTATGTACGAAGGAAACGTTCCAGGCCTAAGTTTGATGTACCTCCCCGGCATTTGCCATTTATGAGGACTGAGGAAAACCTGGAAAAAAACCCCAGTCAGGGAGAAAGGTCCTGGCGGGATTGGAACCCCAAATCTCCCGCTCACAGTCCGCGCCTTAACGACCTCGGCCACCAGTGGCGGTTTTTTTCTTTCTTTTTTCTGAGTTATGCCGAAAAGTTCAGTCACTACTGGATTTATATATGCGTAAGAAAGGATACAAACATTTTATTGATTGAAAAGGATGCGATAGAAAGCGTGATGCAATATTTGCGTTCTTTAATTACAAATATAAGACATAAAGACCATGTAGTACAATATGAAATTGGATTAAACAAATATAATGTATGTGGTAGGTACTAAGTTTGAACAAAATGTCAATAAGAAATTAATCTAAGAATCTACTAAAGTATTGTAAAAAATATATGACCATTAACAGGAAAGCAGAAAAATGAAATAAGAACAGTTTTGTTTCCTTTTTTTAAGAATGTACCTACAGCTAACTACATAGGAGTAAATATGAGGTGGAGTTATATGGAAAACATGTACGTAATATTATCTTAATAAAATATTTGAAAACTTAAATAATTTGACCATTTAGAGAAATAGAGATAAGTGAAGAATATCTGCATTAATACTAACTGGAAGCAGAAAAACTGGAAGATCAGACTGTAAATGGGAAACCCATTTGTAAAATAACTAAAGAAGGATTGAAATAGTAAATTACAATAGGGAGTAAAACTACTAACTCCTAAAAGGAAAAATGAAAGAATTTTCCAATTTCTATTGTAATATTAACAGTGGTGTGATATCCAAGGTCGCATGTTCACATCCTGCCAGAGTCGATTACTTTTTAGGGCGTAAAAATCCTAAGCAATAGCTTCCTTCGGAAGGGAAGTAAAGCCATTGGTCTCATGTCGTATATTTACACGCACACGCACACAAATATCTCAAGCCTGAAAGAAGAGGCCTCTAAACAAAAATTTATCGACCCTTTCACGCCCTGAATTGAATGGAACGCTGTTGACCAAAGATATTAAAGATAATAAAGATAAATAAAATAAACATAAATCTAAAATCAACCAGTTGTCTTAAGGTGTAAGAGAGGTAACTGGAAATAGCTATTCGGATATACTTAGCAAGTATATGATACATATAGAAACTTTATTTAAATACACTTTTAAGAAGATGTTCCATCACCAAATCATGTCCAGAAGCTCGCGAATGTGTGAACAGAGCTTTCAGTTAGACAACAGTGGGACGATATTCATTTGTTGAGATGTCATCACGTTAGCCATCACTCCAATACTTTTCCTCCTGTGGGGTATGGTCAAAGTAAGGAAGTGAAAAAACGTTTGAACAATTTAAAACGTTCGTTGAAAATGCATTCGCTAACTTGGATACAGCAGAAAATCTTTAGTTTTCTAGCCACATAAAAGAATAAATAATCGACACCAAACAGATATATAAGTAAATTATACAAAGCCGGTGTTTGAATGGCCTTTGTGGGCCCCTTGGTACTTGCTAAAGTTTAATGGTATTTTAATATTGAGTAGGTCCAAGAAGAATTTCTGTTTCTACTTGTAGAGTTTAAAATGTTTAAGCCACTCCCAGCAATTATAGATATATAGATAGTCTTAGTTTAAATTTTTTCAAAATTATAGACAATTTCTAATAATCACTCACAACAGTAATATGAAGCAGGCCTTTGGGAGAAGAAAAACAGACTCTGAACATAATGCGGTTCATAAGACCGGAATTAACACAAACTAGAAGAAGAAGAAAAAGAAAAGAGCTGTAAAAGGCAGCTGACAAGTGTACCATAAAGACGTCGGAGTTTTCAAGCAGGATTATGTAAATTGGTGGAACGGGACATTATCAGTCAAGCTTCAAGGCGCAGTGACCAGGCATTAACACTTGCGTCTACAAACAGGTGCTAAATGATCATTTTTAGTTCCTGTGTTCAACAGATTTCAAGCCTTAGGCCAAAATAACTTTTGATCTTCGTAATATTAGCATCTGGAATACAGGCATTAGATCCCACGCGTTCTTGTCGTTGTAGGAAAATTCCCAAAATGCATGTTTTATGTGACAGCATCGACAGAAATAGTGGAAAAGATGAAAGAAAACTCTTTTAGCTTCTGTATCACTAAAACACTGTACACAAACAGAATAAAAGCAAAAGACAAACTGAAAATAACACATTGTTACAGTAAATGATACCATATTCTCCAAATCAAAGAAAGTATTATATTAAGAACAGGATTTTCGTTCTTTAAGTAGACTATAGACCATATCACTGTTCTGTAAACACGAACAGGAAAAGCAAATGAAGTACGTAATGGCATAAACAGTTTATGATTATTAAATAAGTAAATAGGGTAATTTGCAGATTTGATTAGGCTACTGATCACAGAAGTCAATGAAACACAAGCAACATTAATTTCTACTAAGTAGTTTGTGTATGGCATTTTTGCAGATAAAATCTGAAAATTTAAACAAAAACGATTTAATAATTTGCACGTACGTTTTTATTTTAGGCTGATATAGATTTATTAATACAGACTAAATGTCGAAATCTTCCATATTTTTAACTGCAGGAAACCACAGACTTCAGCAAACATTTTGCAAGGAATGAAAAAAAGCAGCTTCATCTGAATAAAGGAAATCCAAATCGACCAGAAACTGTTTTAAGACTGTAAAAATTATTGACTATGTGAAGCAGTCATCTGGACCTACTCAAATTAAGATACACTTAACACTTAAAGATGTCAGAAGAACGGAAGTTTTAAAACGGTCATCGAAAATGCTAACAAAAGTTATTAAGTATTAATGTTCAAATCTGTGGAACAAAAACAAATATAAGTGTACAGATATTTGTTCTTCTTTCCTTTATTTCTTATATGTCAGAAGAACATTATTCTTTACGATTGCCAGTTACTCTCTGCCTCACGTCGGTAAGTGCATTTCATCTAATGATTCCACCGAAATTGATATCTCTGAGAAGAATTCTGAAGAATAATTTGAAGCAGTTACAAAAACAGATGAAACGCGCTTCAGTATGTAATCATCCGAGTGTCTGTTAATAGTGTGCATTGTCTTTGTAAGATAGGGGGGTACATTTTACTATCGAGCAAATTAGTTTAGTGATCTACACACCTCTTTCGACTACACCTTATTGCGAGGCGTTGAACTATTCTACTATTTTCCCTCTGGTAACTAATTCCGGCAATTGCCAGAAAGGGGAAACAGAATTTTGATTAAAGTTCCAGTTCTACTTACAGAAAAAGAAAATGTTCTTTCACTTAGTTGTGGGTAACTTAAAAGTCTTAACCGACTCATGGAATATTAGTCACAGTTTTCACATTTTGTATTTTCTAAAACCATTGTTCTCTGTTGTAATATTAGATACCAGAACTATCCCATCAAGGAAAGATAATTAAAACTGCAATGTGCACGTTTAACAACTTATTGAGTCTAAAAATCTCGTACAGAACTTGTAAACGGAAGTTTCTAAAACGTGTCTGCCCCAATCTCATATACACTGTATGTAAAATTGTCCACAAGTAATCTTCTAAATTGGTAAAAGGGTCTTATAGGAGTGTAATCTAATGGTTAGAATGTTCGGAGACATTAGACAATATGACCAAAAAGAGTCAACGTTCTGTATTGTAAAATGTTAATACTCATATCCTATGGAACTGTTTTGCGTTACATGGGATTTTACCATCATTGCACCAGTCTTTTAAATGTTTATGTTCAGTGTGGTTTATGGCTAGAGTTCAAATGTCTAGTTCCCTTTCTTGTAAAGATAATATAGCAATACCTTCACAGTAGGTGAACGCGCGACTTATCCCCCTACTTTCCCGCACTTCTTGTATTCACTGCAGCAGCAATAATAGTCATGCGACATGTCAAGGGGAAGAGATAGCTCTAAAACAGCTATTAGGGATTTGAAACTTTTCAACGTTGTGGACACGTTGTTGCTCCTTTCCGTTCAAAATCTATTATAACAACTGGGAAGCGTTCCTTATTTATCTATAAAATGGGAATAAATCCTCGCTAGTTTTTATTATTTTTCTATTTATTGGTTTATGAAAAACACTTCAAATTAAACTAGGTTTATTAATTTTAGTGACATGTTCTCCAAACTGCGGTACAACACACACTTTTATATCAAAGATTTCTCTGAAAAAATGAAAACGATATTGCTAAAAGATGCAAAGCCATTATTAGCGTATTAGCTTATAAGTATATCAGGTCGCAAGCATGTATTTCACAGTTTTCTATTTAAAAAAAACCGCAAACAACCTCTAAACCAAATCCTTTGAATAAAATCCAGTTAAAGCTATGAATATCCTGAATGTTTAAATATTCAATCTGTGAAATCTTACATGATCTGAGTTTAAACCGGTGTGAGCCAGGTTGGTTTCTATCTAAAAATTACAATTAAATCCACCTTCAAAAACAATTTTAATAATCTATTTTTATTAAAGTATTTTGATGTACTTTAATGTGCAATAAGATATACGTACATCTATATGAGAGTGGGCATTTTCGCGATATCCTGCAGTAAATATGAAACGGGATGAAAGGAATAGTTTTACATGAGTAAAGAACTCTAAAGAAATACAAAACATTCTCACAGAACTAAACCCAACACTGTGGTTCATGCTTCACAACACATGCTACTTAAATAATAGTTATTGCTATCCTGCTGTTGTCATAACGCATCTCTGCTTACTCCGATCTCCTTTGTAACGTTCTGTAAGCCCTGAAGTGTGCATTGAACTCGAGAAAACTCCACAAGAAATAATTTATGCTTGTAAGGTCGAGCGATCACATTAACCAAAATTTCTTGGAAACGACGCTGAAGTCAAAAAACTTTGAATTGTCTACATTATACATTACCATCCTTGAGGTATAAGAACGGATCTGGCACTTGGTATGGATGCATAGACATTACGAGAACGCCAACTACCATAGCAGTAAAAATAACAGTAATGATGATGATGATGATGATGATGATGATAATAATAATAATAATAATAATAATAATAATAATAAAATGCCGTAATTCTAACAAAAAAAAACAGGAGCTTTATTGACATTGTAACATTAAATAATATTGCTCATATTAAAATATTTACATAGTAATTGTGAAACTGAACGTAGATGTAACAAGAAGTCCTTGATGTGTCACCCAGACATGAGTCTGTCAGAAAAGTTGATTATTGTTATTATTATTATTATTATTATTATTTGTTTGTTTGTTCATCAAGACTATAAATAGATAACCTTGATCCAAAACACGCATACAGGATGTTTAAGAAGTATCACATATTTTCACTTGATTCTTCCGAGTGTACAGACATCAACAAAATTGGTTCTAAGGACTGGAAAGTAACATCAGCAAATATTATAATGGTTTCTAAGAGAAAGGAAAGTAAAGCGTAGTCACGGGAAATATGTACTAGAAAGTACATATTACTCCACAAAAAAAGGTTCCACAGAAGAAATTAAAAGTAAAGATCAATTGGTTTGATATCTACTACATACAAACTGTTTTTTAAATAATAATTAAACAGACAAGTCCGGTCATAGCAGATAATCGACCGAAAAAACATGCTAAATTCCTTTATGGATTTCGATCAATAGTTCATTTTCAAACTATAACAACTCTTGGAAAAAGCACAAGAACATAATCACATGGCATTTATTGATTTTACTAAAGCCTTCGGTACAGCAGAACATATATCCCTGTTGACAGCATTAAAGAAACAAGGAATAAGTGTAAAATTATTGCGAAATTGCACACAAGGCCATAAGTACAATTAGATAAAGATAGGAAAGAATTTAGGTTAGAAAGAGGTTAAGTCAAGGTGATCCAATGTCCATTGTCTATTAGAAGTACCATCACAAGCAATTATAAAATAAACATACATAGAAAGAAACTACGTATTTAGTTTTAGGTTGCTAAGGAGTAACTTAAAAAGTACAGTCATGAACATGTGCATCCGATCAGCTTTCCTTTCGGCGCACAGGCATGAAACTGGAAAAAGAAGGGGGGAAAAAAAAAGAGAAAAAAAAAAGAAAAAGAAAGAAAGAAAGAAAAAAAAACGAGGAAAAGTTAGTAACAAATCAGAAGAAAGTGAAAAGATAATTTTTAGAAATAAGCTTGAGAGACAGCATACAAAACTACGAAATAAGGGAAGAGAATGGGCATCCAAGAAGCAGAGACCTCTGCAAAAAGTCTTAAAGAGGGGGAATAATGCGGTATGACGAGATTTCAACAAATGAACTTTCGACTGACATCTTGGAATCTAGGACCGGAAGTGATTTTCTTTCATTTTCAGCTGTTATAAGTTTTCAGAATACATAATTTCCACTTCTATCTATAGGAAGCTAGTAAAACTTTAGCTTTTTATGTAACAGAACTTTCTTAATAAGTATTAAACATAATTATTAAGTCTCTGGTTGGCTTGTTTGTGATTAATATAATATTTAAACAATGTGTACAAATATGAAAATTGCACACCAGCATATATCGGAACACATTTCTCAAAAATATTTACATGACATTTATCACAACCTATTTGATACAGTCGGTTCTGCGGACCATATTTTGAGGAACATTTTTACGACCGAAAAAATTCATCCACCTAGGATGGGATTGAACCCTTGATCTTGGGTCTACGATCATGGTTATCACAAGACCACCAGGACTCTATTCCACAAAAATAAATATTTTATTTTTAATGGTGTTTAACGCCCGTTTGTACTACTGAGGCACCATAGACGGTGGACACTAATGATACATGAAATGAAATGATATATTAAGAAAATATTTTTTTTAAGGGAGGAAACGTTCCAGGCAAACTTATGGTTCAGGGTACCTCTCTGGCATTTGCCATTTATGAGGACTGAGGAAAACCCGGAAAAAACATCAGTCAGGAAGGAGGGCCCTGGAGGGATTCGAACCCCGCACTTCCCGCTCATGAGTCCGCGCCTTAACGACCTCGGCCATCCGTGGCGGTATTACAAAAAAAAAAAAAAAGTCTAATACGTACAAGTTCTTATAAAATATGATCTTGTAACTTTCTGCTCCACAAAAGAAATTCCACATTGGTAAAGTATTAGTAAAAGTTACAAGTGACGTCACATAAGAGCAAGATGGAGGAACAGCTGTTTGCCATACGTCGCCATACTTTGAATTTGGTTTTGCCTACTCCTTGTTGATATTTTATGCACAGCGGGATCATTGTCACTCATGTAAAATGGGTCTTCTTTTTTCTCAGATGTAATTGTAATTTAAACTTTTTATTTATTGATGTTCAAGCGGAATAATTCATTTTTAGACGACTGCCTCATACAGCTGCATTCAGAAGCATCAATTTCAATCGTGGAGAGATGGCAGAAGAATCGAGCTTCCCGGTTGCACCCGGTCACTTATTTTATTAGTATATTGAACCATTTATATTAATTTATTTGTTTATATTGCTTGACAATCACGTCCTCATTGTTAGAAAAAAAAAAAAAAAAGCAAATTGCAAGAATTGTGTCAAAAGAGATTATTTTAAAAGATAATGAAGAACGGAACATTTTCATGGTATGTAACACGATTCTTAAAAGTGCATTAACTAAGATGCTGGTCTGAAATATGTGTTTGAAAAGGAAACACCAACATTAGTCATAAGCTGTACTTTAATTACACTTAATCTAACTTTATCATTTACACAGATACTAATTTATTCTTTCTTTAGACATATTTCTACTCATCATTATCACCACTTTCGCTATATTACTTAGCACATTTAGGCCAATTGACTCCCAAAATTATTAAAAAGATACTTTTTTGCTAGTATTTGAAGTTACCAGTATTTGTACATTTGTAGAGAAATTGTACTAGTTACTAGTGCCCGACAAATACTTCTATGGAACAGATCAACGAAAGATCACTTGTACATAAGTATGGAGTTGTAAAGTAAAAGAGTAGCAGAAACATTTGTGGAATAGAACTTTACTAATAACTACAAGTTACAAGTTCATATACTTGCAATGTATTAAGCCATACTTTTGTGGAACAGGGCCCAGGAACCAAAAGGGCATTATCGACAACAGAGGACAAAATTCCATATATCGTAAGTAAAACCGAAGGCTCCATTGTCTTGAAATGATATTGCGACTGATCTTCCAGAAGACAAGAATAGAATTGATGTACGAATTCTTAATTTATTTCTATATACCTGAGTATCCTTTAAAATTTAAAAGTGCGTGTTACTAACTCACTTTCTTGCTGAATTTATAGACACTGTTCACTTATATTTTGGCTTCTTCAATAGGCTGAATTGAAATTCACGCTTATATTTGCGAGTATCACTGCCTTGCAGCTTCTGTGTGGCGCTTGCAAAACTGCATTTTGCATCTTCAACCAACTTTCCTGAATATGGTGTGTTTTATTTCGCTTTCATTTGTTTGATTTGTTGCACGTACTTCTATGAAGGCTGTGATTACTACATATACCGTTTTGACAGATCGTGATATTTTTCGAGATGAAGAAATAATCACGAATAATGGTATCGTGGAAACAGGACTTAACGATCACGCTACTTGACTGAACTCCCACGATCACACGTTTGCTTCGTGCAGTACCGAACTATGTTATGCTACATATAACAGAAGGTCAGGAATATAAAATAGCTTAAAGGCACTAAATACACTGCCCTAAAGTAGATTCAACTTCATAGAGGAGATTCTAAAGTATTTTCTCTTCTAAACAAGTTCTAGGATATTCTTTAGGTATACCAACCACTTCAATATTTTATTTTGTCTTCTTTCATTGCTTTATTTTAGGGAATTAATTACTTTTCCAAACAGGTTGACTCCATTTTTTTCGAGTGTTCATTTTTTTTTTCTATTTTTAGGGTTGTGTTTCTTTACTGTTGGCATTCGGTATTTTTCATATATTTAATATATTTCATATAGAGTTGTTGCAACAACAAATTTCTTAATTTTTTTTGTAATTTTTCATGATGTACTTTATTAGTATTTTAAAACAATTGTTATGTATGCTTTGCATTGTCTTTTTTATCCTTAAGTAGCCTTATATTAATATTTTTATACAATTATTTCCAAATTTCTTAAACATATTTATATATTAAATTGACAGACCTGCCTTTTGTTTGCATTAATTTAAGCCTATGTCAGAGTGTGCATTGCAGTATATGGCAATCTGAAAATATGCTTATTATGTGTTAAGATGTATATATTTTAAAGTTATTGCTTTTAATTTTTGAAATATTGTTTATCATAACAACTTTATAATAAATGTTGTATTTAAGCCTATTTTAGTATAGTGAAAAAATGCCTCTGAATAACTAACGATAATATAATTGTTATAAAATTAATTACCATAGTAGTACTTATAATTATTTCTTTCAATACTCTGTGCTTAAGAAAAAGCAACATTTAGAGCAGTTTTACATTTTTCATTTTTTTTTGCCCATTTTGGAGTTTGAAAAATGCGAGAGAAAGATATTGTAAAGAAAACTACTCACTCACCTGTGCATTACATGTACGTTATGGCTTGAGGATGTAGCAATAAACAATTTTTTATATACTGCATAATTACAAAAATTTTAAACTTTCTTAAGAATAAAAAGTATAAGACTTGTAAATTTAAATTTCTTAGCATGACTTTGGTATGGTCTACGTTGCAATAACGTATGAAGTTCCATATAGCATACTTCCACAACGATATGTAGTTTTCTGCTTAGAAAATCAGAAGTGAATACAGTGGAATGGAGGTACATTGGTATTGGATGTTGACAACAGTTGGGAGGGAGAGTACTATATTATCACCAGGAACAAACCACTCTCTACCCTTACGCCTCTCATTCTTCAGCTCTTGTTTATCTGCCGGGTGATGGCATACAACCTGCATGAGTGTACTAGCTGATTTTTGTTGTTTTTGTTGGGTTTTTTGTTTGGTTTATTTATGGAGGCTCTTTAACATTTCAGGTCATGAACGTCCCATTCAATTTAGGGCATGAAACGGCCGATAATTTTTCTTAAAGGCCTCTTCTTTCAGGCTTGAGGTTTTTTATCTTGCCTTAAATTAACGACAAGGAACCCACGGCTTTACTTCCCTTCCAAAAGAAGCCATACTTAGGATTTATACGCACGAAAAAATCCATCGATCCTGGCCGGGTTTGATCTCGCGATCTTGGGTTTAGACCTGGCTAATGATATGTGATTAGAACTCCGAAGCGTACTCATAGCACAGATGAGCCACCTTTTCAGCTAATCTTAAGAGACGTTCTGGAGAAGCTGTGTACTCTATCTCAATGTTAACGCGCTCTTTTTCAGCTCCCGCTGTAATATTTGTGTTGTTCAGGTAGCTCTGTAGCTACTATTGAATAGTTTCGAACCAGGTATCTAGATGAACTATATTGTGGGCTACCTCACATCTCATTCTCTGTTACACTGACAAACTGTCTTACTTTCATACAACAAATATTCAACCATAATTCACGGATAAAGAAGCATATCTTAAATATTTACAAACACGTTAATGAAGAGTATGTCATAAATTAAAAAGGAATATAGCAAAAGCAAAAATAAAAGAGTCATTTAAACTTATGGAATAGGCTTTTGACAATAATAGAACACGATATTTATTGGAGACAAAAGTAATGAGACACCTTAAATCAATAGAAAGAGATAAAGCTAAATAATCTTGTATTTCAGAAATAGAATACATAGAATATTAAAAATGGTTCTATAATGGCAATATAATGATATGCAAAATGAAGGACAGGATGAAAGCAAAGTAGATTTAATAACAAAAGGCAAAATTCTATCTAAAGAATGAAAAATAGGAAAGCTCCACATCACAGTGGAATTAATAAAGTATGGAGGATTGACATTACAACTACGCCTATTACATTTATTGAATATGCGTTGGAGGATGAAGAAAATTCCAAAAAAAGAATGGGAGATGGCCAAAACTAACTCAGTAAGGGGAAGAGAAACGATTGAAAAATGTATAGAGAATAAGTCTATTAAATATAATGTATAAAATATATGTAAGATTAAACATTTTATGTAATGTAAAAATTAGTGAGAAAGAAAGTAGATTTAGAAATGGCAAATCATGTATGTATAAAGTTTTATAATAAAACGAATTATAGAAAATGAAGAAAATATAACATGGAAACACATATGACATTTGTCGACCTAGAAAAAGTCTTTGATACAGAAGCGCACTTATTATTATGGAAACTATTATAACAAACAGGATGCATCTGATAAAAGTTGTAAAAAGCTTATATGAATATAAAAATGATAATAGGTGTAAATGGGAAGTCAACAACAACATAAAAGAAGAAGAAGAAGAAGAAAAAGAAGAAGAAGAAGAAGAAGAAGAAAAATGTGGTCTAAAACAAGGATGCAATCTTTCTCCAATATTATTTAATATATAAATATATATGTAAACATGTTCTTAAAGAATGAGAAAATTTGCACATAAGGAATAGAGTTAGGGCAGAATAGACCAGTAAATATTTTGCTATTTGCAGATGATATAGTATTACTTTTTGACAAGGAAGATATGACTATAAAAAGCAGTATACCAACTAAATAAAATAAATAAAGAATAAAATATGGTATTTTCAAAGACCAAAACAAAAGTAATGGCGTTCCAAGGTAAATACTAATTAAAAAAAAAGTGTGATATAAGAAAACATAATAGAACACAAGTATCACACTTTCAATATTCAGATTGTGATGTCACGTATGCAGGAGATAATGTTAATATAAGAATACAGAAGTTCCAAGTTGTGCGTGGAACAATTAGAAATACTTTGAAAAACAAATGAGAAAAGACACACAATTAAGAGTGTACACAGCCAAGGTCTTAGTAGATATTTTTATGGAAACGAGGCAAGAATAAAATCGAAGCAACAGAAATGTACCTGTCAAAGCTTGCACAAAAGAAGATCACATAAAAATGAGGATATAAGAAAAGAATTAGAAGTGCAATCAATATTATAAAAATTAGGGAATTATAGACAAGGATGGGTAAAACACTTAAAATAATGACAGAAAATAGAATATCAAAAAGTAAGTTGACATATAACCCAATAGGAAGAAGATCAATTGAAAAGGGGGGGGGGGGAGGATAGAAACAGACAGAATCTAATCCGCGATGAAAAAAAGAAAAATTCACAATAGCACACAGGTAAGTCATAACTACCAAATTAAAGTACTGCTGTTCAAATTCTTGGAAAAAAATCCTTTTCGTTTCTGATTTATGTACCACTGGAATCAATATATTCAGGTCACTTACACGATGTGTTTGTTGCATAAACTCCTTTCTGTGTGCTTTTAACTGACAAGGGTTAAGGTTTATGGTAATAGAAACGAGCAAAACACCTTGATCAGATTGCTTGGCACTGGAGATCGAACCTAAGACCTCTCACATAGGAGTTAGCAACTTCTTGGACGCTTCTATTGTGAAAAATCTGAAAATCGCATGGATGAATATCTCACCAGTTCCATCTCTGTGCTAGATTGCTTTCAAAAGCTTTAAAGCCCTTTAGAAAAGCATGAAAAACTAAAAGTTGCCGGTACAACGGTTTCTCAAGCATTTCGCCGCTTACCATCACTTCCTCCACACAACAACTAGGAGCTTTATGCATGAGCGAACAATGGTTTGAGGTTACAACGAAGGTTGCGCTCAGACCGCAGTTTATCCCACTGTCATAATTACAGGCTGAGAGTTTGGATAATTTCTGGAGTAGGTAGCAGAGGTGAGTGCTACTGTCGGAGAAAGCACCGTTGTTTGGGTTCATGCAAGGGCGGTGGCCACGAGAATGAGGAAGTGAGGGCGACTGTGAGAGGATCCACTTCTACAGGAAGTTGACTTGGGTGTCGGCAGCCGACGCTAAACGTTGTTAGCACCTACCGTACTCAAACAAAAAACTGTTCGATACACAGACCTCTAATACAGCGGTAAATTGAGAACTAGATTCTGAATTTCTTAAAAACAAGACTTGCTTCACATTCTGTTACTTCTAATGTGATTAATTATGGTATTTTTTTTTTACTTTCCCTTTCTTTGATGCATTTACCGCGGTTATTGTTCATGTACTGAGTTGTTAGAAAAAGAATTATATTAATTCAACACGACCACAGCTGTTATTACAATCAGACAAGAAGCGCTACACAGTTAACACTTTCTTTTGGCTAAAAAATGCACTACTTGTAAATAATTTAAAATGTACTTTATAGAGAGATACTATTGGGCATTACTTGAACGTTCCTCAATAAAATACGGATATTTTTTATTATTATTTTGGGTTTTTAATGGTGTTTAACGGTCATTTTTACTACTGAGGTACAACAGGCGGTGGACGCTGATAATACATTTTTTTTGATTGATTTATTTATGGACGCTCTTTAACATCTCAGGTCATCAGCGTCCCATTCAACTCAGGGCGTGAAACGGCCGACAAATTTTGCTCCGAGGCCTCTCTTTCAGGCTTGAGGTTCTCTTTCGTGCCGTAAATGTACGACACGGGACCCACGGCTTTACTTCCCTTCCGAAGGAAGCCAAACTTAGGATTTTTACGCCCTGAAAAAATCCATCGGTCCTGGCCGGATCCGAACCCGCGATCTTGGGTTTAGGAGGCAAGTATGGTAACCACTACACCACCAGGACCGACGATACATGAGATGAAATCATAAATTGGGAAAGGATCTTTTTAAGGAAGGAAGCGTCCCAGGCCTAGGTTTAGGATACCTCCTCGGCATTTGGCAGTTATGAGGACTGAGGAAAATCTGGAAACAACCTCACTCAGGGAGGACGGTCCTGGCGGGATTCGAATCTCAGACCACCTTAACGACCTCGGTCACCCGTGGTGGTATTATTTTGTGTGAAGAACTATAAAGCTTAAAGTTATAAATTTACAAATTTACTAACCTGTAACCAAAATTTTCAACCCCTTTGTATCTTTTATCCTACATAACATACATTGGAGGAAATAATAGCATCCGAGAAAATACCTCTACATTTTCAAAAGAATCTGCAGTGAGGGTAAATCGGCAGAATGTAGCTGCGTACTGGAGAAGCCATCCAAGGCGTATAATGAATGCATGCAGGTAGCAGCTGGTAATTAGTTTGAGGGGAGGCTATGTCAGCAGCGACAGATTGTAAGTTACTCGATTTTTTTTTTCATTTTTTGTTAATTGCATTCTAATTGTTCTTCATTTATCAAGCCAATTATCTTGAACAGGTTTTTGTATACTATATATATGATAAGGGATTCTTGCAGAGAAGTGGTAAGATTCGCAAGAAAATATCCTGAAATGTTGTTTCAAGTAGAGAAACTGTTCACCAACTATTTAAAAAGTTAGAGCCTCAGGTAGCAATGCGTTGTCGTTGAGGTGCATAATTTTCAACATCTTTTATACCTAGATAACACAGGTTAGTGATTATTAGGTATTATAAGTTGTAAATGCAGTATAATTTTATGCATTCAGCAAAATTATAAATGTTATAACAAAAATACTAACTGTACGCGCGCCGACTCTTATTTCCAATTTTCCATTAGCTGCACTTCCCCATTAAGCAGCCTGGCTCCAGCATTCCTATTAAATTTTATTTCTTAATTTGAGTGAGAAAAAATATTTTATACGATTGCATTTAAATTTACCGAGCGGTAAATTTAAATGCAAGCGGTGGCAGCGCTTGGGAACACCATTTCGGAAGGGCCTAGGTTCAAATCTTGCGGCTGACTAACCTGGTTGAGGTGTTCTGTGGTTTTTCTCAGTCATTTTATTAAAAGGCAAATGCCAGGTTAGTATAACTCTACCATCTTCCATTTCACCAATCAGCTTACATTCCATCTATCCTTGTGCAATTGCGCCTTCTGCGTTTGTGATGTCATCGAAGCGGCCATGGAAATGGATTGGCCATCCTTTCAGGGAGCCCCTTAATGTGCATGTGTACTCTGTGTCCAGAATAAATCGCTCCCTGATAGGCGACTAGCCTGGTGTGCAAGTCCCCCAAATGGAGATGGGTAAATAAATACAGCAAAGTATTATTATGAGAGCTAGTCAATCAAGTCAGACAAGGATTTTTTCTTTCATCACGCAGTTGAAATGCGGCAATGAAATAGTTTTTCATGAGAAGAACATTTCTCACGTGATTGGTGGAAAAAATTGGGTGCGCGTAAGCACATGTCTCTTAGTACAGAACACCAGCAAAGAGCGAGTGTTGCCAGTCCTCTGTGTAAAATGGAGTCGCTTCGTAACGAGCAGTACGTTGTTATGAAATTTTGCTTCCGTCTGCAGAAATCCGGTATGGAAGCGTACGCGATGTTACAGAAAGCATATGACATTGGTGTTCTGCCACTATTAACCGTATTTTGGTGGTTCAGGTAATACAACCATTTCTGTATACGAAACCGTGATTAACACAGGTCTTATTGTTCGGTAAGATCGACGAGTAAGAGTCGATTGATTACAGACATGTTACAATTTCTCATGGTAGTCATTCACCATTCAGCACGACCGCAGAAAGACAGCAGCAAAGAGCGAGTGTTGCCAGTCCTCTGTGTAAAATGGAGTTGCTTCGTAGCGAGCAGTGCGTTGTTATGAAATTTTGCTTCCGTCTGCAGAAATCCAGTATAGAAGCCTACGCGATGTTACAGAAAGCATATGGCAGTGGTGTTCTGCCACAATCAACCGTATTTTGGTGGTTCAGAGACTTTTAAGGAAGGTCGCTTTTCAACAATAAAGAGGGCGGATCAGGTACTGCAACCACTTGTGTAAATAAGACCGTGATTAACACAGGTTGTCATTGTTCGGTAAGATCGACGAGTAAAAGTGGATTGACTGCAGATATGTTACAATTTCCCAAGGTAGTCGTTCACCATTCTGCATGATCGCTTACACATGAGTGGCGTGTATGCCAGATGGGTACCGATTGCTGACGCCTGAACTGAATATTGTTCGAGTAGATGTGAGTCGGGAACTTCAGCATCTGGTAGCGGAACATGGCGTGGCTTACCTAAATTTCATCATTAAGGTGATGAGACTTAGTTCACATTACGATCTCGAAATCAAACAGGTGAGCTGCTTGGAAATCACCTGACTTTCCCACACCAAAGAAGGCCAAGGTTTTTCGGTCAGCAGTAACGGTTATGCACACCCTCAGGTTTGCAATGCTGTTTCTGAATATTTGACCATAAAACATCGAGTGTGTGCCTCACCCTCCATACAACCGGAACCCAGCTCCGTGTAATTTTTTTCTGTTTCCTCTTCTCAAAGATGAACTGGGGGTCTAGCGTTTTGGTTCATAAATGATTGTCATGAATCCGCCGGTTCTGAAGACATGTCCCCCCCCTCCAAAAAAAAAAAAAACATCCAGCGCATCTTCCAGTACTGGCAGACACGCTGGACTAAGTGCATGCAACTCAATGGGGACCATTAAATACAAAAGTCCATAGCAACCTTGTCCTTGTATTCGTAAGGGGAAAGAACTCAGCTTTTAGTAGCTAGTCCTTGTATTTTATATTGATATTTGATTTATCGAACTGTCTCCAACTATGGCTAGACACTCGCCTAAGCCCAGAGTTTCAACGTTACATTGGTTCGCTCGGAATATCCATAATCAGTTCTTTCTTCATCCAGAATATGCTGTTTTTCACTTCCTGACTCTTCATTCGTTTATCCATTTGATACGTCTATCTATCGTACATACTTTTCTTTTTACACATGTCCTTTTCTTTCCAATTTTTCACTAACAACAGTATTTAGTTTTTTCCAGCTTCCTGAACCCTTGCATATATACCTCGCAATAGATTTGGCCTCATCTTTGAAACCACTGAGTAATTAGAAGTCTTCGAGTTTTAGAACAGGCTTGCTTCTGGGCGTGCAGAATGCTTTTGCATCGGTTCCAGGAAATCAACAAGAGCAGGGATTTGCATACGTAGAGCCTGTTCCTATTTATGACTTGATTTACTCTTCACATCTTTCTTTTTTCAATACAAGTAACATCCTCTCTTTGATTAACGACACGAGAAGTCTTCATGCCATGCAAATATTTTCCGTGCCGCGTTTCTTGCTGCAAAAACACATGAAATGACCGGTGATTATAGAAGAGCGCACGCAGGGTAGTATATGAAATAAAACCGCTGTTGTCTATGTCACATAAATGGCCCGATTGGTGATCACGTGCGTAGTCTTAATTTAACTGTGACGGTGACCTCTGCGTGTCAGGTATGGGAAATTACAACTCGCTTTTAAATCTACGTGGGTTGTAGAAAAAGCAATGGCAACACATCATATTGCATAGTAACAACGTCTTTTCAACGCATGAGCTTACAAAGGTCTGAAGTACTGTATCAAAGAGAATCGCCCTAAAGATATATTTTCTAAGTTTAAACAATGGTCATGTTTCAGAATTTAAGTAAACACGAAAGGACTGTATGGAATGTCATGAATATGTATCAGAACTTCCAACTACTAAAACTAGATTGATGCGAAATGAAGTTATGTTGGTATTGGACTGTAGACAACAGCTCTCCTCAGGCTGGTCACTTATCTGTTCTTGTTTAACTATCGGGGGGTGTTCTTGCTTTGTTTGTACTGATGTAGCAGTTTGAGTGTACCTACTTTGATATTAAGTGCTTAAGAATCCCGGTGCCTAGTCATGAGGGAGAGATTGGGGAAGAATATGGCAATGGTACCTTGGCATTCGGACAAGGGTAAGTTGAATGCCTTAAGTCAAAGACATGATAGTGTGGAGAATGCGCCATGTTTAGTCGACCTGACACTGTAGCTTACTATACATAGTTGATTCAGTCTCTGCTGGAAATGGTTGGCTTCAGAGCTAGAAATAACCCATCCGACAATGTTGCATGTTGAAAAACTTGTTTGAGTGAAATTGCATCCTATAGTGTTGGAAGGTGCTTGGAAAACCCCTATATTAATTATAAATGAGCCCCTAAGGCTTCGGTCTATTCGCCAAACTTAGTAAGTCACTCAGAGGGAAGCGTTTTCATACAACAGAAACAATACTTGAGCATTAAGACGCTATTCGCTGACACTAACAAATAAGATAAAGTTACTGGTAGTCAGTGCCCTCAACAGTTATGATAAAGGGTCACGAATATGTCATGGAATTATAGGAATTTAACAATATAGGTAATAGCTTTAGAATAAATGTACTCACCCCATGATATTAAAACATTTTTTTTAAAATAATGTTTCATTTGACGCATCAGAATATTTATCTTGCGGTGCACAATTTTTGCCGGAATTTCTGTTTGCTCTTTTAATTCCAGAAGTGTCCATCGCTTAATCATTGCGTAAGCACTGTTCCACCACTATTATCCGTACAATTTTTCTGATGCGTCAAATGAATAATTATTTTAAACAAAAGTTTTTTTTAACATCATGAGGGGAGTTTTTGTTAAGAAGCATCTCCGTTAATATAAAAGATATGGGATATAACTTCAATTTTTAATGACACCTTGCACTTTTATTCAAGAATACATTTACCCTATCCAAAAGCTATAAAAATGTATCACACTATACTATTATTGTCAATAAAACAGTAAATGTGTAAACGGCAAGGAGTACATTGGTTATTAAAGAAACCGAATTGGTTAATGCCTTGGTTGTACCAATTACTTACCTAATGTAGAACTGTAATAGATTTCTGGTGTTTGTTTATAATTTCGTTTTCGTGTAAAAACAATTGCCCCGAGAGGAAGGCGGGGGTAGGTAACCCATCTTCCTTATTCCTCAAATTGTCGTTGCTTTTAACTTACGCACCAGTGTGCTGCAATCATTCATCAGAGAAGCTAGTACTGCACTGAACTATTATGACTACCATTTTTCTTACAAGATGTACACGCATGAAGAGAAAGTAGAAATGCTGCTAATCTATCTAGAATGTAAGTTGCCAGATAATGGTTTATTCGATTACATTATCGAATATATTAAATTATTTATGTAGCTAAACAAATGAACTATAGTGCTATAAATGAAAACAGTCTTGCAATTATCGTTTCCATATCTACTGTTTTCTTGACAAAAATGAAAGTGTGATAAATTTCTGAATAGCTCTTGGAGAGGATAAGTGTATTCGTGAATAAAACGAGCATGGGGCTACTTAAAAAAACCAAGTTCTGTCCCGTATCTCCTACATTAATAGAGACACAAAAAATATACCAAGTAGAACTCCCCCATGATGTTAAAAAAAATGTTTGAAACAAATTTTCATTTAACGCACCAGGAATGAGCAGTGAACTGGAAGCCGGTATGTAGATGTGATGCTACTACGTTGTTTTTACAACTCCCATGTTTCTGCCATTATTGGTTGTACATTAAACAAATTGTTTATTAAAAATGTCACGAGATAAAACAGCAATAACATAAAAATTTCTCCTATACAAAATTTTGCTGCTGAAGTCAGAAAACGAAATTTCCACAAATATCCAGTTTTGAGATATTCAAAATTTTGTATTTATTTCTCTTCTTATTTCTACTTACTTGAAACCAATGACATTCATCTATCACTAAAGTAGTCATGTTAACAAACAAAGAACCTTTGATTGTAATCAGATGTTTTCTTGCCTGCCTATAGAGAGACTGTCTGGCATCACCAATAATATTTTGACTTCAACCAATAGCAATCTAGGATTTAATAGTAGACACATGCCACGTGGAGTGGTAGCAAATAGCAGCTTTCCTACAGCTGCGGAAGAGTTTATCAGAGTTACTGTTGGGTCTTTCTTTGACCTGCCCGTGGTTAACGATAATGCCGTGGCAGTAATACCCAGAGCAAAACAAATCACAATTCATAAGATATTGGAATCGCCTATAGCATCAAAGTACAAGATTACAGATGAATTTGCACAATTAAACAAAATGTACACATTAGAATTAATGTACAAACATTTCTAGTTTTAGCAAATTAGCACATGTTATTTAATTTACCCGCCTGTGGTGCCTCAGTAATAAAAACGGGCGTTAAACGCTACTCAAAAAAAAAAAAAAAAAAAAAAAAATAATAATAATAATAATAATAATAATTTACAGCCATATATTTTGTTTATTTCTATGAATAGAGGTCTGTATTTTTATCATAGTAATTTATTTTGTGGCTTCTTCTTGTTCATAAAGTAAGAATTCTAATGTCAGGTTTAGCTGGACTATTTAAAATAAAATAGGATAAGGCTGCTCAGAATCTTGGGGGCCACTAGGCCACATCCCTTTCCAACCCGAATATTTGCTTTAAAGTTAAAATTTCAGCGCCTATTCTAAACTACTGTAATGCTTGATTTATGACTAGGAAGCCTTTTTTGTCCATAACAGATATTTTCTATGTCTAAACATTTTTGAACTGCAGTCCATTGTTTAAATTTTTTATTGCAAGGATTTATAGTTTCTGATGATGGCCCACAAAGTTAGACCTCTAAAGGAGCAGTTAACAAATTCATTTAAATCTGAGCTTAGTACGGCTGGGTCACAAGCTAGTGATCGTACTTGTATAATTTAGATTTTCATATATATTATTCTTATGCATACTTGAACGCGATGCATTTTATTTAATAGCTTTCTAAGCCATGATCATCGAAGAAATATGATTTGATTCTACCTATTACCTGATAGAGCTTATACAGGTAGTAATTTTTTCTTACATAATTACACAACTAACTTTTCCACCCCAACTTATTATTATTATTATTATTATTATTATTATTATTATTATTATTATTATTTACAACTTTTTCGAACAAACTCAAAATGCTAAACTGTTAAGCAACTACAAATTTTATGTAACTTCATTTGCCATAATCTTCATCATAAGAATAACTTTAACCAACTTATGTGCTCTCAATAGACCCCCCTCCCCCGCCGATTTTTCAGACTGTAAGCTCCAAAAGACCCAGCGAACCACTTTGTCTGGTGCTGCTGAAGAAACAAATTTTTAGTGAATTCGGAAGAACAGTTTCAAGAATAGCAGATAGGAAACGGTTCTTTATATTTTTGAGGGAAGCGGGAATTCTGACAATCTGCCGGAACAACGGTCACAAGATTGACGCTGGATTTCTTCAGAAAAAAGAAAATGTTGACCTCCATTTGATGTCAACCTTTCCATTCAATATATTTTTATGATCATATTAAAAACTCGTCCTTAAAAACGGGTTTTCCTGAGTTCCTTAACCATCAATGTGAGGTTTCGGTTGTGTTTTCTTTATCTTCGCTTTCTGAAGAAACAAATTTTCGGAATATGGGCAATTCTCGAAAAAGAACTAGATGCGCTATCTTTATATACCGAAATTAAAGTTATTCTTTCAGAATTCCTTCCCTAAAGGGTATGTCAGGCTCAATGGGATTTGAGTAGCCGATTGGTATATTTATTATTACTGATATCACCATTATTTAAAGGAGCCAAATGAAATCTACTTGTTCTACTTAGACAGTTAATCATTCTTTTCATAAAACATAAGACCGCATCATTATGTAAATTTGCTTTCCATTTTCTGGAAGGCTAACCGCTTGTGCAAGCTTATGAGTTCACGATTAGAAAGTCCACAACTCATCCTCACCAACTTTTAACACACTTACATTTATCACCCCTTTATTCTCCACATATTTCATTTAGAAAGACTTTTATACGCTGTTTACAGTCGTTCTAGAAAATAGTTTTATCCACATAAATTTTATATAATCGTAAGATAAAGTAATTTCTGAAGCAATTTCTCTGTAAACCCTTATTCCACGAAATATGCGATATTAGGATAAACTTAGTTCCTTTTTTTATTACTAATATAAATACGAATCTATGCTGCCATTATACTCCCACTCCCAGTTGTGTGGTAAGCTTTATTTTCAAGACGGAGGAATAATAAACGCTACTATTCTGTGTGGCTCTGTCGATTAAATCTCGTTTATGACCTCCATTTATCACTTTTAGACAACTTTGGCTTAGTAAGAATTATACAGAGTTATCCAATGGAATATGGCAGTTTTCAGAAATTTCTTGTGAGACATTCGTATAGAATCAAATACTTTTTTTTTTTAAAGAATAAGTAGCACAATGCAATTTATCAATCTGAATTTATTTTTTAAAAAATCACATTTTTAATTGGGCTCCATGACAACGGACATATTCGCGTAATCGGCTCTGGAAGTTCACCATAACTCGCTGCAATAAAACATAATCAATGTCCCTAATTTCACGAGTTGTTTTCTTTTAACTGCATGATGGCCCGTGGCTTGTCGCAGTGCAGTTTACTTTTCAAGTATCTCCATAAAAAGTAGTTTACTGTCGTCAGTTCTGGAGATCGCGCTGGCCAGACAACATCAGCAAATCGAGAAATTAAGTGTCCGCAGAGTGTTCATTGTTTCGCGAGGGGCGTGAGTTGTAGCGCCATCATGCTGGAACCAAAACTCAATTTCATCATTATCATCCATCTGAAAGTTCAGTGTTGTCAAAATTTTTGGCACATTAAATTGTACCCTAAATATTCTCTGAACGTAGGAGATGGACTCAGATTTAATAAATCTTGTAACAGCGAATACACGATTTTCAACTGTCCAATTATTCATACTGTTGTTTACTAAACGGACATAATAAATTGCCTGTTTGGAAGATTTTGTATTACATTAACTGTAATACAAAATCGCTAGAAACTGCAGCCTTCTGAAAACCACCATATTCCATTGGGTCACTTGTGATTTTTAAAAAAATAAATCCAGGTTAATAAATTGCATTGTGATATTTGTTCCTTGAAAAAGTGTATGATTTAATTCTATACGAGTATTCCGCAAGAAGGTTCCGTAATCCGCCATATTCCATTGGGTCATTCTGTATTATTTAAGTTGTCACTAACAGACACAGAATGGTAAACAATGATGCTATCACGCAAAATATTAAAGCTAAAACTTATGATAAATTGGCACTGAAGTTATACAACCTCAATTGATGTTTCGGTTTATTTACGGACGCTCTTTAACAACTCAGGTCATCAGCGTTCCATTCAATTTAGGGGTGAAATGTTTGATAAATTTTTCTTAGAGGACTCTTTTTTCAGGCTTGAGGTTCTTTTACATACCGTAAATCTAGGACATTGGAATTTTTTTTTTTTTTGGATTGATTTAAGGACGCTCTTTAACAGTTCAGGTCATCAGCGTCCCATTCAATTCAGGGCGTGAAACGACCGACAAATTTTGCTCAGAGGCCTCTCTTTCAGGCTTGAGGTTCTCTTACGTGCCGCGACACGGGACCCACGGCTTTACTTCCCTTCCGAAGGAAGCCATACTTAGGATTTTTACGCCCGAAAAAATCTATCGGTCCTGGCCGGGTTCGAACCCGCGATCTTGGGTTAGGAGGCAAGTATGGTAACCACTACACCACCAGAATCGACTATCTAGGACACTACTTTACTTCCCTTAGTCCATCGATCCTGGTCGGGAGTGAACTAGCGATCATAGGTTTAGGAGGCAAGTGTGGTTAGCACTACACCACCAGGACCGACAAACCTCATTCGGTAAATTTATTTTTTGTAGTAGAGTAATTTTTATTTATTCACACATCTCATGCTTTCATGTAATATGAATGGGTAATTACTAAACTTATATTATAAATAATATAATAACAATAACAATCTGAAGCATAAAACAGCTCCAAGCTTGCCGATTCTGTTCCCGTCGCAGAGGGCGTCACTAAGGGGCTAGGCAGGTGCAAAGACATCCCAGATAAGCTCAATTTTATCTTTCCACGCCGGAGTCGTTATTTTTCCGATCAGCTAGCTTCCCAGTTTAGCTGGGGGTAAATTGCATTTCGGACACTATATTTACAGCGTAATAGGATCATTACTGTGACAATATACAGTTACAAAGTTAATATTTTATTTTTAAAAATTTGGTACAATTTCTAGGTTTATGACTTCCCCTCATATCTTAAGCGCCAAAAAGCGGATAGTTAACGATAAGGTTCAATAATAGGAAAAAATCGAACGCATTACTTTATTCAAATACTCAATCATATACTCATATACAAAGTTATAAACTTAATTTTTGAAGTATTTATAGTTTTACAATGCATCGTTCTAATGAAAAGTGGAGCATAGCGGTGTACGTAAGTGCTTTAGCTGCTTATCTTTGGGATACATGTTATTTTCGTAATTTTCCCCCTTTTTTGCCATTATATGCACTTTTTAATATTAAAAGCGAATTATTACCAACTATCTAGTTAAACATTAAATCATTTGTGAATTCTAGATAGGTCTCTGCAACACAGTACAAAAGATTGGTAAGTAATTTTCTTTCTACTTTATTTATAGCTTTACAATATTTCCAGTCATTTACATTTTACTGAGCCTAAACGTAGTGTTACAACTCTGTAGTAAGAAATCTGAAAAACAAGTCAAACATTTACGCATAAAACTTGCTCTTTTTTTGGTTAAAATACCTTAACAATTAAAAACCATACTGGAGGATGTATAAAAATGCATTTTATAGCCCCATTGGGTGTAATAACAACGATTCAACATAGCACACGTGTAAAACAACATAGCACACGTGTAAAACAACATACAACACGTGTAAAACAACTGGATCATCTCTTATTTAAAACTAGCAAGTTCCCTAATTTTTTGCTGGAAGGCAAAGGAAATTCTTGACTTATGAACTGTACATTTCCAAGAATAGGAGAAATTATATCTAATTTTATCCTATGATAAAAGGATAAATAGAAAAAGAAGATTCGAAATGTTTTTATTGTATTATATTGTATAGAATTTTGCTTTTGGCATTAGTTGCAAAAATATGAAATTCATAAATAATAAATTAAGAAACAGCAACTGATCTTGATGAGGTAATATATGAAAACAAAGTAATTTCGGAAGAAAAATGCTTAGGTGCATATAATGTGTTGATACATACGATGAGGAAATCTAAGCTTGCAATACGCAGTACCTTTCCTTCATTGCCTATTATTTTTTTAAGTTTATATAAAAATCATAGTTTATGTCTTATCATAATATTTCATCTAAGAATAGATTTCTGCAGAAATTGCATTTGCGAAAAGGCATTGAAACGCGAATCTATGGCATTCCGTATCCGTTGTTAATCTTTTTATAATCACCACTTTCTCCTAGTTTATGAAATTCCTCATATCCGGGTCTGCCCCAAGATGATCTTGAGTCAATATTTAGCGTAAGAGTTACTTGTTTATCTGCCTATAACTAAAAGCTAGAAACTAAAACGTAGTTTGCATGCTTAATACGTACTCAGATGGCCTCGACATGTCTGCAAAAGAGAGAATAATGATTCATGTATTATGCATTCAGGAAAAGCAAAACAAAAACGTTACCTGTCATTTGGATTTTAGACCACACATATTCGCGTTTGCTTCTGGACAAAAAACAATGCAAAAGGTATGAATTTACGTGCGAGTTTATTGATTAATCTCAATCTGCATACTACATAACGATAAGTCTGGATGATACATCTAAAAACAGGTATCTGCCGAATGATATATTGAAATAATGAAATAATTCCCGTCACTCCACTTATGGATGGGAAATGTTGGAAATGGTAGGAAATTGTAGTAAATGGAACAAATTGCAGTAAATGGAACAACATTAAGATATTAAGTATCCTGAAAGTAAAACAAAAAATCTAAATAACGGGATAAAAATAGTCGGTATTTGTTTTGGGTATATGTAAAATAAGGAAACTTAGAAAGAGAATATTTCGCAGTCTTAAACAGAACTTCAATGAGTTCGATCTAAGCGTTTTGCAATCCAAAAACACAATATTAATAATGCTACAGTTGAGTTTTGAGAGATGTCGAACTGGACATCTGTCGAGAGTTGCACAGAAGCGATATGTGCCAGTGATTCCCTATCTGGAGCACGCGTGGCAAGCTCCACTTTACTTTCACCTGTTCTGTTACTTGGGTATGCAGTATGTGTATCTTCCGCCTCCACACATCGTGATCAAAACATTGAAGCAAGCCTAACTCTCATCACATCAAGAAGAGCCTCCTCTCGTGACTCCCCGATGCTGACGTGAGCAACACTTTTAATTTATTCATCCAGTTTTGGTGATTACACAAGCCAGTACATCGTTTGAGGTTTCCAGGACGAACGTGTGGTGAGAATGAGTTTTCTAAACTCGACAGCGCAACGTGGTCAATATTAACTACTCTTATGCGTATTTCCTTTCTCATTAGTATGCTAAGCGCCGCTGTATTTGGGGCGTAGACTCTCGGCGCTAATGAAGCTTCTGTAGAGATTTGTTCAAATTGCTTGAGCAAGAATTTTGAACGTGACCAAATTGTCGCGTATGCACATTGTCTCGAAATTGTCTAGATACTGCAGAGTGAGAAAAATGTATTGGGTGTTTGAATTTCTCTGAGGAGCAATAATTTAAGGATGTCTACTACTTCTGTTTTATGTGGCAGTACAAGTTCTTGTGGCGCCCTGACCTCAATCAACACAGAAGCCCATTCCTCCGGATGTACTGCTTTTCTCCTCTAGTTCATGACTCTAAGCTTTCTAAGGTCCATCTGAACATGATACTCCTACTAGATGATATCCGTCCATTCGTCAGACCTACCCATAAATAGTTTTCCCTTTCATCCTTTCATCCTCTGACGCAAACCCTAACCAGCTGCTCGCTGATTTCTTGCACAAGAATTCTCTAACCTAGCCTAAAGTTTTTCAACTAGATGGTGACGCAAATAGTTAAGTTTTTCTGATTTCATAAAGGCCACCAGATTGCGCTTGAAGAATTATATTTACATTTAGCTTTCTGGAAATTTGGATCAGGCAGGAGAAACTCGGATCACTCCCTCACCATGGCATGAGATTTATTTAATTTTTTTTTCTTTCAGCCTTTGCCTATTCATGCTCGCCTGAAATTATACATAAAATAAAAATAAAGTAACTTGTGGAACAATGCAGTTAAAACAATAACTAAAGAAGCAAAATTTGATAAAAACTTAAATAATAATTCAAATATCGCAATATTTCGAGAAACTTGTGTTCTTCAATGGAAGAAGACAAGTGAAGGTGATAAAAGTAAATATTGAATCTCGAAGGTAAGTAATGCTTAGAAAAGAAAAACAAGAAACAAAAATGAAAGGGCGGGGAGAAGAAGTAATATTAGTAATTAAAATTAAACAATAATAACCATAATAAAGTAGAAAGGGGAATATTAACAAATAACTTTTAAACCCGGTGGTGTATGGTGTACGTGTTTGTAAAAATTAGTTCCTCTCTATTTCTAGGGTAACTTTCAACATGGGATAAACCAATATAAAACGCTAAGTAAAGATTACAAGGTTATATATGTATATATAAAGTATATATTTTTAAGGCAATAATATACAACAGAATATAGAGATCGATCGTTGCTCTTTACTGAGCACATTTACGCACTTTTGATTTATTTTATTTTCATTCTCATGAATTTTACTGTGGATATGGCCAGTTATAATATGAAAGTAACAAAGGGAACACTGCAATAAAATATTATGAAAATAAATCACTGAGCTATCCGACATTAACGGCGCACAGTAATAAAGCAGTAAATTATTTCAAAATAAAATTCATAATATTCTTTAGAGTACGCTTTTAGAATATGTTTTAGATTTATGTGCTATTCTCTCTAACATTCACCTTTATAGATTTACTGTTTTTAAAGCCTAATTATTAATATTTTCTTTCAAATTTCTAGGTTGTAGAGAAAGTCTTAAGAATGTGCTTCCATTTCCCCTGTGACGTTGACAGAGCTACTATCGCTAACTTATTCTGGCAAATAGTGTCCGTTCGTTTTGGCAAATAGCTCTTCATTGTTTGTTTTTATAATGAACAGAAAAATATACAATCAAACTCACCATCAAGATTAACGGCGTTTATAGCAATTTTTATTATGCAAATGTGCATAAATCAGTTTCTAATATGACACACTGATGAAAATCTCTTAGAAAACAAGATGGTGATAAATCAGGTTCAACACTGAAGTTATTAATTACAATTTACTTTTCTAAGTTGCCTTGCAATGTTATTGACTAGATATTTTAATAAACTCTGATTAGTTCCGATACTCCTTGTCAATTCTGTTGTGCTTTTTAAATTACCGTCTCGTAAAACGTGTGTTCCACCGTTATTCGCAGAGTTGCGGCATGAAAACGTTGTTTTACCATAACAATGACATCACCTCTATTCAGCTGGGCGACCCTTGCATCAAACGGCCATTTGTTTAAGTCGTGTCTTAACGAACATAGAAGGTGAAACATCATCACGTTTGTCACATAAAATTTGATTAATGACCTGCAAGTGATCGAGGACGTTAAAGGCAAAATAGCGGGAAGTAAGATGGATTGAGAGCACGTAAGCTTAGTGAAACAGCAGTTACAAGGCCGGCTTTACCTCATCTTGTGTTCAGCTGCTGTAGTCCTGTCATTACCCTCACTGTCACTGTTTTGCACTGAACGCCCTTGTGTAAGACATTTGCACATTTCGACGCTGCATTCGTATAGCTACAGTTTTCAGAATGGAGTCAATGCCCTTCTGCAGAATCGCCTACTATTTTTTGTTTTACTCAAACTAGATCTGAAAAGTTATTGCTTCTACGATCATTTCCAACATATTGATAAGATCTTACAAAACCTTTCCGAAAATCCCAATATTTTTCAGTAATGGGATCATTAGATAGAATGTTTGGTTGGTACAAATCTAAGTTGTAAGCAATGCATATATAGTAATAGGATTTTATATTTTAAATGACATCCTCCAAACTAATAGCCGTATATTGATGTATGTGCAATGTTTATTCTTCATTTCACTCTAGTTTTGAAACACTACCAACCTACACTTTTATAAACTGAAATGTCCATAATGCTTGAGAACAACTGAGAGGTGTAAAAAATTGACAACCGTAGTACAATAAATATATCTTGAATGTGGTATGGACATTGGACAACCAACGTCTTGTGAAGCTAGTTGTGCTTGCCAGAATGTTTGCGAAATCCTGCAGCCAATCTACTGCATTTGCCTCTGGCCACATGCATACACATGCAGAAGACTCTCCGTCGGAACATATTGGGAAAAAAGAGAGACTTTCTATTTTCTTCTAGAAAATAATCTTAAATGGGTTTTAAACCCAGAAAGGCAGATATTAGGCAGAACGACACATAAATCAAACTGTATTAAATAGGCGCAGATGTATATGGGACCTGACAACATCAAAAGCAAGTCAAGAGTTATACATACAAAAATATGTCATACAAGAAATTTCTAAGAGTTGCAGATGTAGATAGATAATGAAGTCAGCAATAAAAATAAGCCATGATGAATGCTCTTTCTCTTAATGATATTTCATAGATATATTAAGGAACTTTTTAATTAAAAATGGAATCGTTTTTTTTTTTTTTTTTCTAATTTAGTGCATTTAGACTTTTATATGTAACAAAAAAAATGGCAAATATGTTGATCTACTTGATAAAACTACTAAAGTGATTTTGATTTTATTTGCTATGCAGTAAATTTGTTATATATTAAAGTAAAGCTATAAAGAATTAGAAAGACTTCGTTAAATGCAGATCGATGCTTTTGCTCAGAGATTTTGACAGCAGATAAATAATAATAATAATAATAATAATAATAATAATAATAATAATAAAACGAAAATAAGGTGTCTACAGTAGCCATGTTTAAACTTGCACCGCTAATGGTTATCTTCATTCTTTAAAATAACTGCAAGTAAAAGGTAGAACAATTCATTTCCGGATTCTTTACGTGAGGTAACGTTCGATTCAGGTATATGCAAGTGCGGATACTGAACTGTGCGGCGGTTCCATCATGCATGAAGTTCGTTTCTCGAAGAAAAAGATTAGTCGCCAGGAAAAGACTAAGCAGTCTATGCCTGAATCTTCCTCGAGGAGCAATGATCGTGGAAGTAAGGTTTTTATTCAGGAAAGAAGTTGATATTTTGAATGTTTACTTTAAGATGAATGTGAAAAACTAAGTGTCATAGATCTTAAAGATATTCAAGAGGGAAATTTTTATAAAATGTAACGAAAAATGTAAAATTTTGGTTTTTAATGTGGTAAATAGTTGCAACATTTTTATGTTTAAAAAAAGTCATTTTAAAAGTGCATACGGCATGTTTAAATATTCTTTATATATTTAAAATATCCTTTATGCTCATATTCACAAAGGTCTATAGTTTTGGTATAACTTACAGTGTTTGGAGGGATATAGACCTAGATGTATAAAAAGGAGCGTGATGTTGTCTGAAAAACCTGTAGTAAAATGACGACCTCTATAGCACTCACGGAATGGTATATCAAAGATAAAACTCGGGTCTGTTCATCACATCATATAGAGTAAGTGCTTCAGAAGTTTTCATCTGAAAAAGAAATTTGATTTAGCAGTTCTCACAGCAAATGCTGTATATATGGGAGCATGAAATCACTAGAGCGTCAGCAAGGTATCAGAACATCTTCAAACACGAGAATCATTTTATTAAATAAATATTTGGAAACCACAACAATGTAAGTCATTAATCATTATAAAGTAACTACTATCTTGGAAATATTGAAATAAATAGTAAATGTACATGTCTTTTAATTTTTCATGTCTCGAGTATGAACCATCAAAATAGGGCCTTCAACCTCAGCATTATCAACACACAAATCGTGTAGTTCATGACGCCTAAATGCCCCCAAAATCCCAAAAGGTATTTACCTTCATTTGTAAATTCCTATCATCAGGTGTTTCTATCATAAATCGATCAATTTCAGATCTAGAGAGCACATTTTGAATTTTTCGCATTATATCCCAGTGAACACTTCTTCAAGAAACCAAACTCCTTACCAAAAGATGAAACATCGATATTTCCTTTCACTTTCACCATATATTTATCTTTAGAAAACACACACCAGAGCGTCGAAGGCATACACATTTTCGACTGAAAAATAAACAAGTCAAAGAATATAAATTTTAAATTATTTAAACTTTATTATATATTTACCAACTCTGAAAGTATACCTACAAGATTTTTCCGTTAGTTGAGCTATCATGTTTCTCTTTTCTCCATGTACATAACTTGTTATATTCCTTTTCAAATGCACTTTTCGAATTTTGAGGAATTAAAACCTCTCAGAGTTACCTTTATAATTTCTTCTGGAATAATATTCATGTTTTCTATATCAAACATTGCGGAATTAGCATCCATTTCCATTTGAATTCTTCAAAACAAAAACAAAATAACATCGTCATAAAAACTAGTTCTAAGAAGCCATGCAATATAATCTGCTACGTCATGACATCACATTTTGCAAAAATGTAACATTTTTTAAAAACATTTCAATGCTAAAATTGCATAAAACGTTATTTCCAACGCGTGTTTAATTTTCATTCTGAATTTAAACATTCACCCATGTCACAATTACCAAGCTTATACATTAGTTACGTAAATAGCTATTTGGTAACAAATAAAAGTTATATATATAAAAATTCGAACTACAATGCGATCAATTCTGCTTTCCCCCAGAGTGTTTTGCTCGCCGCTCGTAGCCGGGCTAGACGTGTCTTTTGATAAACGGGAGAGTAAAACAATAAAACAAACCAACCACAAAACAATACACAAACCAATGGGGGCTTGCTCATGGAAAACCCCGCGCCGCGGGGGAAACATCACTGATCGCACTGAATAAAGGCTACAGCAGGTATTTATCGACACTTATCTACTTCTATCTGCATTAACTTTTGGTATAAATTTAAAATAGATAGCATGCTTGTTTAACAATTTCAGTGCAATAGAATTAAATTTATTCATGGGCTCAAACCAAGCATTTTTTGTATATGGGTTACTAGTTATGATATTGTGCAAATTATTAAAAATGTGTAAAAATGATATAGATATTCAAAGATCTGTCGATATTCAGAAACCTATTAAACCTACTAGTACTAAATAAAGGGTTCCACGAAAATTAAATTAAAGGTGTTTTATACCTTTTAATTAAGCAATTTTAAAGAAATTGTAACATTTAAAACTCCAAGTTTGCTGCACGTTTTCTGCAGAATAAAATTATTATTGCGTGTATGTCTAGTTATTTCCACACGATACTTTACTGGTTAAATCTTTTAGGAGGAACTTACTACCCCATATTATTTGTTTTTGCAACGTTTTTGTTACTTCAGCTCAGATATAGAAGCTATCCTTATGGTGTTCACAAATTGTTGAAGAATTTCTGACTCAGAATACAAAGAAAAATGCAAACACAGTAAGTCCCCCCCCCCCTCAGTTGGTATTAGAAAATCGAACAGTAGCGATTGTAATAATCGCCTTTTGTCCATTTCAGTCTCGCGATTCCTGTATAAAAGGTATTCACAAATATAACATTAAACAAGTATTAATATTCTGTGCGCGAATTTAATATATATATTGTAATAATCGTATATTTGTTCATAACCTTTTCAAGCAATCTTGCTATATATATACTGGTCTAGCTTCTTGCCATTGAAGAACTCGCAGTAGTTCGAAATATAGCAGTTTCAAGTGTGACTCTTTCTCTGTGTTTTATCGTTATCTACTTTTATTATTAGTGTTAATTTGTTACATTGTTAATAGTGTTTCTTTATTTTTATGTTTCATTAATATTATATATACATACAAATATACGATTATTACAATTTTGTAAGCCAAGTTTAGAGGAATTTAAATTCTTATTTTATTCATGAAATATTCCTAATACATTAACTCGAGGGTCTGATCTTTCCAGATAAATTCACTCGCTACGTTCGTGAATTTATCGGTAATCTCAGACCCTCTCGTGATATTACTTGTGATAATTATTTTGTGGCTTGAATGTGTTACAGTAAAACTACTGTGCCGTGTAACGTTCGTCATCACTTTTGCAATAACAGCTTTTTTATTTCTTTTCCTTTGTTACAGCTCAACGATCTGTAACGTACCGATATAGATTATTAATTGCTATTCTTAACCATATTTCGTAAAATCCAATATTTCCTCGGGCTCTTTTTGGCACATGCATGTTGAGTTCAGCCACATACAACAGAAATGCGAATGTGAGCTGCAAAAACGTGAACTTATTTCGTGACTTGAATTTCTGAATATGACCCCTTATGACTTCCGAGGGCTTTCACAGTAATTATAGTAATACATTAAAATATCGAAAAAGTATCTCTTTTATACAGTCAGTATTTTTTAAACTTATAGGCGTGCTGAGAAAAATACCAGGTAATTTCTAAATAACCCTTCACATCATACGTAATCAAAAACTATAATTTGATACTTTGTTTCTATTTCGTTATAGACTATACGTGTGTATATTGCATGTATTAAAATGCCAAGGCGCGATAAAGCACACAAAATATACAAAGTAAGCATAGGAACCCAACCCCTCAATTCTAAATCCCCATTTTTTATTGTAGGGAGGATTTCTTAAAAGATTTACTATACGTAACGTAATATGTGGACATCATTATTTATTACATTTGATATATGATACACATTGTTTTGTAAAACAATTTATATACTATACATTAGGATTAGTTACATTACAATATATACTATATCGTAATGTAAGTAATGCCTATCTAATTTTAGAACTGAAAGTAGCAGTCTGGCGGCAGTGGAATAAAACAATTGAAGATTAATGCTGTAAAGTAACTTAGCACCACTATTTTATAAATTACAACTGAAAGTAGCAGTCTTGCTATATTATGCATTTTAATAAAAATAAAGTTACGAAATTATTCAAGCAATGCAAATTACTTGCTGTTAATAGGAATAGACGTACCTTGGGTAAAATTAATTCAACAGGTTTTCTTTTCAAGAAGGCGATCAAAATTACAAATTTCGATATATCAACATTATGACTCAGATATAATAAAAACTTTAACAAAAACTTTAACAAAAACTTTAATAGACCATAACGTTGAACATTTCAGTATCTTTGATTCCTCCAGAAAACACCCCAACATAACATTCTCACTAATTGTCCTGACATTTTTTCTTTTTGCACCAAACTGTGAATAAAACACGTTCTTGCTCATGCTGTATTTTTGAAATTCTCAGACAGCAAACCATTCCTTATACATGCTAGTCATACTAGTCACCGCTTCTACCCCTCGGGTGGAGTTCCTTCAAAATCGATGTCACTTTCGTCAAATTCCATTATAATTTTCAATTAACCTTCATATGATCGAGTTACTAAATTTTCAATAAAATCAACAATAACTAACAATACACTAACACTTAACTGTACAAACATGTGAACTAATCTACTCGAATATTCTAGTACTTGTTATTTTTACCTTTCAGAATTAAAATAAATTAAATGAGTTACATTACGACACGCTGGTAAAAAAATAGATGAACCTCAGGTTGCAACTAATCACACTCGGATGCTCATTACGTGCCTTTCAACACTTGTATTACAATATACTTATGAAGAAAAAATTTGAAGGCAATGCAACTTAATGAGAGAAATTTTCACGAACATATTTATCAGATGCTGTGTATAATGAGTACAACACTGAATTTTTATGTTTTAATGAAAACTTTCATATACAGTTAAATAATACACATATAAAATAACAATAACCAAAGAAGCAGTACTTATAACTACTTTGTTCTTCTAAGGTAAGAAGACAAGTGAAGGTGGTAAAAGTAAATGGAATACCGAAGATAGCGTTATGCATGTTGATTTGTTTATTTACGGACGCTCTTTAACATCTCAAGTCATCAGTTTCTCATTCAATTCAGGATGTAAAATTTTGCTTAGATGTCTCTTTTTTTTTCAGGCTTCAGGTTTTTTTTTCGTGCCGTAAATGTATGGCACGGAACCCACGGATTTACTTCCCTTCCGAAAGAAGCCATATTTGGATTTTTACGCCCGAAAAAAAGCCATTGATCCTGGCCGGATTTGAACCTGTGAACTTGGGTTTAGAAGGCAAGTATGGTTACCACTACACCACCAGGACCGATGCATTATGAATGGAAACTAAAACTAGCCACAAGGGGGAGAGAGAGAATATAAAAATATATTAATACGTAAGATTTAAAGCAGGTGGTACACGCGCTTTATGTAAAAATATAACTGTCATTTCTCTATCTCTAAATAAGCTTTCAGATCTATGAGTAGGTAAAACATCAATAAGTGTTAAATTAAACGCATCATCGAAATCCTTACAGTGAGACAGGGCATGTTGGGCAATCGGCAAGGGAGATGGTTTTATTAGAAAACCTCTATAATCGTTCTTACGGAGCGAAATAACAGTAGAAGTTTAACCAATATAAAATGTTTTGCTAAGTTTACAAGATGACATGTATACGACATTCTCAGAAGAACAAGTAGCAAATGAAAAAATGTTAAATTCTCTGGATAAATTAGGGCCGCGGAATGAATGGCACGTCATAATTAGCGTACAGTTTTTACATTTAGGGCTTTGAAAAGGACATGAGCCTGCAATGGGACGAGGTATATTGGAAGGAGATAGGTTTTGGCGAAATATACTTTTAAGGTTAGGGGTGTTCTAAAATTAAGGCGGGGTACAAATTTAGAAAAACCACTTAAAGATAGATGCATTAATAAAGTATCGTGACATTCTTTCAAAATAGATATGATGCTTTCAACCTTGCTGCTACTTACGTGCCTGAAATTAGTGTATATATGTGTATATACTAATATTTATAAGGGAAAAAACATGAATATTTTGAAGCTTTTCAAAGTATTTCTTCACGCACACAATGAATAGGTAAATCAGATCGTCCGTTTTGAAAAGCAAGGATAACCGCAAAGATCTAGTAATCAGCATAATTAGATGAAGATTATATGAAATAATAATGCATGATATATATGAAGTAAAATTATATGCGTGTATTATATAAGAAAAACAGTAGAGATATAAATAAGGAGCAAAGAAAATCAAGATTTTAAGCATTAAATACAACCCTCAGAAAATATAGTTGTAATCTACAGGGAAGATAAATGTCGCTTTCCCCAAAAATTCGTTTTCAATTTTCACGCTATTCATAAACACACAGCTACTATTACTTGATTACAAGAGTTTTCGTGAACTAGATAACTAACAGACATCGTGTGTAGATAAGTGATGGCGTTGGCAGCCATGACGTTCTACTTCATTTTTGGTGTCTGTTTGTGTTGCAATCTTGGATTGTCACTGTCAATTTTTATCAATGTTCCTTCCTTTAACCTTTAAAAAAATGCAAAATTAAAAACAGAGCATTTTTTTTTTTTTTTTTTTTTGCAGTGTTGTGGAAACACAATAACAACACAGAGTTGCCTAGTTAGGCGTATCTTATGAAAATAACTAGCTATACAACGTTTTGAGAACTTGCTGCCTTATATCATTTGTTTATACAGTAATATGAGGAAAAAAGGTCTTTCACGGAATTACAACAAACTGCTAGAACGGAAGAACATTCACATCTCATTGCTCAAAGCTTAATCATTAGTCGACGTAAGATGTTACGAAATCTGGATTGTTAGTGAAACCAGCCGCGGGATCTGAAACTGAGACCATGTGGGCCGAGACTTTTGAAAGCACTACACGAAGATGATAGGGACCGTTGTTCGAAGTTCTGTGAATGGTTCCTTGTGTGACTTGAAGCTGACTGTGGCTTTTAGAAAACCTCTTTAAGTTGAAAAGCTCTATAGTCGCAATATGTTTACTGGGCTAGTAAAAACCTGCATGAAATTATTAAACAAGACTTATTCCTCCTGTGATCGCTCTTTTGTGAAGGAACAATTACCGGCGAACGATATTTTGAGATTTTACAAGAAATGATCATTCCATTAGTTGAAAACATTCCTCGTTTTGCAGTTGATTTAGCAACAAGATTAAGCACCACCTCATTATGGTTTAGAAGTGAAGAAATTATATTTTAGTTTTATGACACGTCGTTTAACCTCTAAGCCTTTTCAAAAAAAATCAACAGGTAACACTTACTTTTCTGTACTTTGTCGATTCTCTCAATAACGACTTGTTCTTGGATTTTTGAACACGCAGTATATCAAATGATAATAGTGGTTATAAAATTTTGTCCTATACATTTGCACTTTAATACGTTTTATAAGTGATCTCACTGTACTTTTCTCAATAGTGGTGTTGCATGTATTAAAATATTTTTATTATTCTACTTTTGAATATCTGGTTTTATTAATTTGATTTGACAACCAGGCTTCTGATAATTTTGTGTTTTTGTGTGTATGAGTTCTTTTTTAGCTATAAAAGCATTTCCGTTATTTAGCATTGCAATAAAACTGACTTTGAATTCTTTTTATGCCAAGCGCCCCTTATTCAGAATTGAGACAAATATTACGACGAAACCGTTTGATCTCATTAAGCAATAATACTCGGATTGTCTGTTTATCTACCAGACAGGCACTCTTGTACCCATTTAATTCTAAATGTTACTTTATCGAGATAATTCTATAATTTATTGTATCCATACAAATCCATCTTCAAAAAGAAATATTCTGTACACAAATTTGAAGATGTATGTTTTATGTGATGCTTATTTATGCAGATAGGACAGATTGTCCTGAACCTTTAAGTTTGCAGAACATTACAGATGCTAAATAAACGTATATATTTAATATTTAAATGATAAATAGGGCATTTAAAAGGAGAGGAATATCAAATAAACCAGGTAACAAATTATTACTAAGCAAATTGAGAATATTATACATCAAAAAAAGTTATTGTTTTTAACATTGTCTGTATTTTTATGTATGTGGAATATTGCAATAGATTATTGAAAAAGAGTATAAGTAACAGCTATTTTTAGACAAAGTTATATACCTATCATAAACAGCGTTTTATTGGTATCTAGACAAAATAATCAGGCTATGGAGTTAAACATATAGGAGAGTTAGGAACGAGTGCTATTAAAACATGTAGATATACTATCATATCCTTCTTGCAAAGAATAACTTTTCATCTGAGCACAGATGAACTAAAGTTGTAGACAACAGAAACCTGCTCACCTGATGAACCACGAAACAAATTTATTGACACATGAAAAGGACCCATGCCAAAAACGAGAGGACATGTTTTAATCTCATTTAACACCTGATCGTTATCTTGCAATTCAAAAATCAAGAAAACTGCTTACAAGAAATACAAATAAAAAAAATCCGGAACGTCAAGTGTTACAGTGTTTCAAGTTGATAATTCTTCGACTAAACACTAAAAAACCACTGGCGTGGATCTTGCCTTTTGTATTATAATTGTAAGACATGTGTGCAAAATTCCGGTGTTAGTATCGTTAAACATTGTTGGAGGAAAAGGAAAGATAATTGAATTTATATTTGAAGCCGCATAATTGTAGTCAAACACAGACATTTGGGCATATGTAATTAACTTAAACATTTTCTAAAGAAAATAGTAATTAATGTGTGAGATTAATTAAATCAGTTTAATGTTCATGATTATTTACATTTTATCAGCTTTGTACTATCTTACATATATAATAATGAATTGATGAGTTTAATTTAATTTATTAATTCAGAGAGAGTTTTTCGCTTTGGACCAAGTTGGAAATTTGTTTTAATACTCATTTTAAATTACTTTTCTGTTCATACTTTTACTAGATATTAATACACTGGTTATCATCTGGCATTCGCTTAAAGACGATGTTCGAAATGAATATAGACAAAGTTTATAAATTCAATTTTCTGTAGACATGGTACTAAAATAAAACCGGTAGAAATGAACTTCTCACAACCAGAGCTGAAGACTTGTGCTCTAACAGGAAAAGAAATGAAGAGAACAGCTGAACACCGACGAAATAAATAAGAATATTATAGCTACACTTATAGAGAATGACACACAACTGACATTGTGACGTAGTAGTAAACTAGTGATCATAAAGAAGATGAAACTCTGGCAGAGCAATTTACAGCTGGAATGCATTGAAGACCTAACAATGGAAAATAAAAGTAACAGGAAAGAGCAAAGGAAATCATTATAATGAACTGTCTTCGGCGTGACTAGGTTCAATTATAATTTATTTCTCAAATCTACATGGACCGACTCTACTCCACTGGATTTGCCCGATTTTATTAATATTATTTTTATGAATATTTCACGTTAAACAGGTAGCTTTAGATTTAGGTGAACTCAATATATCTTTGAAATCAGGAATTTTACTACATAAAAAGAATCGTATAAATTAAAAGTAAACAACAGAAACCAAAAACCATTAACATGAGTTGCAATTATCAATAGACGAGGGATCCGGGACCTAGCAATTTAACGCTGCTCGGCAAAATCTACTTCTGATTGAAGATATCTGCACGTCGACTTCATCTGTTTATAGAAAGCGGCTGTAGAGCAGCATTAAAAACCGAGATTCACATACAAAATAGCAGGTGGCATACTGTGTGGAACCAACATAGAACTGTGCACGTTAGAACGGAATTTATGCTTTTATTGTAAAGCGAATATACCCTCCTATCAACTCTAGCACTTTTTGTGATGTTACTGAGCTACTTCGCAATAATTTCAGAGATGTAGAAGAATTCTAGATAAGCATTTCGATGTGAAATAACAGACAGAAGTTATGGAGTATGTTTCTTAGCATAGTATGATAGTGGCGACAGTTAAAGCACATCGCTATTATCCATTTTACTTTTGTTTATTTTTCTAATCTTTTTCACTACATTGCATAACATTTATGTCTACCTTTTTATTTTGAGGCTTTAAATTAATCACCATTTAGTTAAGTTTTAAAATTTCACTTTACTTACCATAAATATTTACAAAATAAATGAACTTGCTCCGTAGGGCCCAACCTAATAATTTCGAAATTACAGTCCGTCGCCATAAAATGTCTAAAATCTCGAACTACTAAATCCTGAAAATGCTATTGAATGGTTTTTTCCGCTCGTAAATCAGGCTTGAAGTTCTTTTAAGATAATATTTCAACTCTGTTCTACTTTGATACTCACTATTAGCATCTAACTGTACCTTCATTATCACCATAAGACACTCTTATTTTTCTTTGTGGACCATATACGCTCCTAATTCAAATTGCTTGTCTTACGGCCCCTGTACAATCTCTGAAGTTATTGAGATATAAAGCTCAAGAAAAAAACGTATACTGTAAGGAGTTGCCCTATTTGTTGGGGGGGGGGGGTACATTTTGTTCCATAACTATAGATTTTAAAGTTCATGTGATTCTGCGAGTAAATATAAGCCTTTTATTTACTTCAACCAATGCATCCGTTCTCGTATATTTAAGATGAAACCTTAAGACGGAGAAAAGAATAGCAACAAACCTAATTTAAAATGTCAAATCATTCCAATTCTGGTTAGGCTGCTCTGAAACTCTGGTAGTGTTACATATGCTTATATATATTTCCACCTAAATTTTTATTATTACTTGACAATGAAAGCTTTAATATAAATTACGTAATACCAGATATTTTATGTGGTTATATAAGAAATATGTTCGATTTTTTATTTTTATTATATTTTATTTCATTATTGCATTTTTTCTATTTTAATGACATATTCTAAAATTACAAAAGATTTTCTTGAAAAAATGATTCTTTAGGACAGAATTTTGATAATTACATAACTTGAACGTAAAAAATGTGAAAATAAAAATTTATAAAAAATGAAAGCTAAAGCCAACATTTACCTGAGCATAGATATAAACTAGCTGCTACAGGGTAAGGAAATCGCAAGCAGCAATTATTGTTATACTAGAAATTTGAGAAAAAAAACTTGCTTCATTTAAAAAAAATGCAGATTATATAAATAAAAGATATTGATATTTTAGCATAGTCTTAGTTATAGCCTTAAGTGTAATCCTGCCTTTAACATTGAGAATGCAATCGTGCAGATTGTCTTGAAAACTGGAAGAAATATTCGGATAAGTATGTAAAATCCCAAATGAAATATTTGGAGAGAAAATCTACTTTTAAGACAGACCTCGAGCTCGCTTATTTCGTTGAAGTCCAAGTTTGAAACAAAATTAGAATAATGTATTTATTTATTTTATTTTTTATGTAATTATCATTGGCGTTCCTCTATACATTTGAACTGCGGTAGAACTATTTCATAAGCAGCTCCTAAACCATTTATAAGAAAGGTCTGTGCACATCATTGTATTTAATGAAAATCTTTCATTACTACTGCGGGACATGTTTGTCATACCGTCAGAATCTGGATAAAAATTAAAGAGTAATAGGAATTTTATTAGAGGGTCAATTAAAATTAAAACAGAAAAAAATATAAAACCAAGAGAAATAGGCGAAAATATCTTAAATCAGAACACCAGCATAATGCGTTGAGGAAATATTAGCTTTCAATCTTCTTTTCTTTCTTAGAAGAGTTTTTAAACCACCGGATCTCACGTTAATATAATTCTTGTTTTGTAGAAGTCCTTGCTCTGCATCACGGTAGCAGATGGTTAGAACTTCGGCAATGCCTGGCGACCCGAAAACGCAGACAATTACGGCACCTAATTAAGGTGGATTTTGAACACGAACACGAGAGGGCAAGTGTTCCACGCTGTACGCATCGCTGACGGCCTGCCACTGTGCTGCCTCTTGCGGAAACCTCCTCGCCTGCGCTTCACCTGGGTGCGAACGAACTTAGTTTCTCCGCATCGAAGACTGGCATATGTGTTCTGTATGGGCTTCAGTTGGCTCTTTTTTCCACTACACACACAAACAAATTGCAGACTTAGCGAGGTTTGTGCAGTGGCCCATTGTTTTGGAGGGCATTTGTTAATAGTTTCACCAGCAAAACGAAAGGGGAGGAAAATGTATAAGAACATTCAAATGCATGAGAACATGATTGAAATGCATACACTAGAATGCTATTAACAGCGCACAGCGATTAAAGTTATGTCAAATAATCAATATAAAATAACTTTATAGCTTATAAACGGCGTAAAACTGTGTTTGGAAAATATAGTGTAAAGAGTGAACAAACAGGTAAAAAAATATAATATTGTGATATAATATAAATATAATTGAAGATTTTACCGTTTATCTCTATTTTATTAAACAAAAAGATATAGTATCTGTAAACTTTTAATCATTACTACACAATATAAACAAGATTAAATGCTTTTCAATATTAAGAAGGTTATTCTGTCTCATTTCGGACCTAATAGTTCAAGCAATATATGTTCATTTAACATTTCCTTGCACAGCCCAGATGTGATAATGCCCCTTGAACTAAGTCAAAACAAAAAGATAATATTCATCCTCTATCTTTAATCTCGAGGTTTTGCAATGCAAACATTCGCATAGATATGACCTTTTATCGTTCTGTTTCAAACACACTGCCCATTAATGTACTTTCGTGTTGGATTTGGAACTTTTATGAACATTTAACACTCATCAATTACCTCAATTATTATATCCACGAACAAATTATTATTTTCCGTTGCTACTTTCCAAGTATGTCTATCCTTTGCATTGCATTATAAAATATATAAGCTAATGAGAATATTGCATATCTTGCTCTATCCGGCAAAACCATCATGTTTTTATATCTACTGGAATTATAAACAGTAGAATTAGTAGAATTTAATCATACTAACCTGATTTAAACACATGCGAACACTAATTTTTCTTAAATATCCTTAATATTTTTAAAATTTATTCAACTGTCGTATTCCTTCTGATAAATATGATAAGATTTTCTCGGTATTGATGACAATTCAGCCTTTTGAATTTGGAACAAAATTTCTTGCGGTAAATCCATCTACAACAACAACAATAACAAAAGACAAACAAACTAAATAATCTCCATGGATATTAGGACGTCATAAGTATAATAAAAGAAGGGCTTAAGAGTAATTCATTTGAAAATCTACATTAATGTCACTTTTATTTTATTAATATCCTTATGTAATTCTTGAATACAAAAAATAGCGAATGAAACTCTTATTTAATGCTATATAATTATTGCATTCTTAAAAACTACAAAACTGGCTTCAATATTTTCTTAAATATTTATTCATGCAATAAAATATAACAAAATATGGGAATTTTACTAATAAAATTCATCGCGTGCTTCACATCAATGCCGTCCAGAAGGGAGTTCAATTAAAAGACATACTTAACAATTAAAACACTTATTCATTAGAATTAAACAGTTGAGCTTTTATTCGTATTAACACATTGGATGCTGAACGAAGATCTGGAATATTTTCAATTTAAAAACTCGGATCCAGTATTTTAAAATATAAATATAAATAAGTCAGTATTAAAATAAAAAATAAGCTCTAATGCAATAAAAATATTAAAACATATGCACTGCTTTGCAAAGTATATCACTCGTCATGTAACATTGTGTTATTATATTGGTGAGAGTCTGAAAGATGAACCATCTTTGCTGAAGCTGTAGAACACGTGGGTAAGAAAATGCTGTTATAAATAGTTCATAAAAGGGAGTGGAACGGTCCGGCAGATTCAGCTCCTATTCTTGTTTTAACTCGTGCAAACAAATGCACGGAGTGTTAGAGTTACACAAATGAAAGCTTGCCACATATGAGAAATATATAATATACTTCAAAGCATTTAAAGAATACAATATAATATTAAGTTACATAAGCATGTTTATCTATTTACGATAATGTCACCACAAAATTTCAGTTGATTTTTACTCTTGCGCCAATGGCAAGGATTGATACTAATATTTTGTTTACAGAATTTATCGTATTTAAGAGGAACAAGATAGAGAGTTATATTGGAGCTAGACATCAAATATCGAATTAGTAATCTCCGAAATAAAGTCGCCTTAAGTACATAAGTTAACTCCTACTTTAAACAATCATTTAATGGAATTTAACGGCAGCATGTTCAGTCGCTTCTGCTAACTAGACATTATTGACATTCAAATGTTTTCTTTAGAAAAACATAATCAGAATTTACTTCATTTGTAGCTCTGTGCTAAAGACATAACATAAATAAAAACATGTCACTTGAAATGAAAGAAGATTGGGATCAAAGAAGGTAGTAATCAAAAGTTATCTAAGCGAAGTTGAGAAATGAAGGAAAATTATTACGATAGCAGAAGAACTTATGCCTAGAGTGCGAGAAGCTATCAGAAAGGAGTTAACAATCTGTAATTACATTTAAACTGAGCCTTCAAGAAACACAGACAAATAACTCATGAAATGAAACATGATGCTAATACAGATTTGAACATACCAAATTGGCATGTTGCACACTATACCTTACTGAAAACAGGTAATTTCCCATTAGTTAATCAACACTGTACGAGTGATCGCTTGGAACATACAAAATGTCTAGGAGACTGGTATTTTTAACCATCTTACATATAGTTGAGAGCATCTATGCTCAGGTTCTTTATCCATTCCCCTAAGGATAAAGATTTGCTTAGGTATGTTTACTTAGTCATAAAGGATTACTGTCTTCATAATCACCCTAAATATTTAAAATGATTTGTCTTACTTTGGGAGGAAAATATTAGTAAACTTCAGAGCTTTATGGTATTATTTTTCTAAAAGCTATATCGATTACGTTGTCACGTTATCTTTGACTTGCGGTTCTTAAGAGAGAGAGAGAGATAGAGAGAGAGAGAGAGAGAGAGAGAGACCTTAAGCCTTAAAGACAGCTATGAATCATTCGCTTTCTTTCAAGAAAATTTTTGTTAATTACCTATTATGCAAAATCTATAATTATTGTTTTACCTTTATGACATTTCACTATAATAAATGTTATAACATAAATTTCGGGAAAAAATCGTTTTAACCATGTAAAATTGAAGCATAGTGAGATGCATATAAATGGGTACTAAAATGTATATATATATATATACGTTTGTGCACTTTTTCAGTACGAAAGTTAACATGCCATCGTTGAAGTTTTACCAATCAAGTGTAACAATTAATGCCTGTATGTGTGAAAATAATATGTGAATATTGTTAAAGGAATTGCAAATAGTCATGTTAAAAGCATCAGTTTCAAGAAGAAGAGATTTCCTTTTTGAATCTTCTATCTTAAAATAAATGATTACAAAATAATTTAATTATTAATAGTTATGGAATTACAAGAATGCTTCAACTAATGGAAGGTCTTTAAAATATTTTTTTTAAATGATCTTGTTCACTAAGGTAAGCCCAATTGATAAGTCATCAACATCCGTACAAGAGAAAAATGGAAGTGACACACTACGTTGAAAGGGATATTAAAGTATTTGTGATTGACGCAGCATAAATTAATTTGTTAGGTGCAGTAAAATTAGCTGTCAACTAAGTTTATAATTGTTGAATTTCAAATGGTTTTAATAGCCATAGTCTTGTACAGGTTTATAATTACATCTATATGATAAAACTTTAATGGCGATACCTAATAACATTTTATAACTAGAAACCTATGGTATCCACTTTCCATCAATATAACTTTTAATAAAGTAACATGTCTTAGGTTTAAAAATAAAAAATTGTCATTATTTTGTACAAATGTACTAATAATTTCCATACATATGTAAATTTGTGGCTGTTCTCTTTCCCCTTCAATCTTGCAAAAATAGTTCTTCAATGACAGCATCCGTATAGGGTATATTCAAATATTTTATTCTTAAAAGAATGCAATCTCACGTTTCATCCATTTATAATTAAAATATTTTATATATATAATTTGTGACGAGGATCAAAATATAATTTTATGTGATTTAAACTTGTGCTAATGATGGATATTTGGGAATAAAAATCGCTTAAGATTTTAACAAAACAGAATAACTTGCAACGTAAATGATGCAGCTTTTTTAAAGATTGAATACTTTCAAAATAAAAATAATTTCGTACGTAACATTTGCAATAGGAAGACCAAATCACAAATATGCACAAGGTTAAAGTTTACATTCATAAGAAATTCTTAAGATAATTATTTTAGTGCTTTAAATTAGTCAGAAAAATTAAGAATTTAGTGTTAAATTTCGCATAAATAGAGAACGGATGAAAATATATTATTAACGAAAACACAGATGAATTAATGGAATGAAGATAAGAGGTTTTCAGAAAAGACTGACAGTGTAGAGACAAATAGAGGTACAAAATTAGAAATATAAGGACAAAAATAAGTTAGAGAGCTAGAAGAGGGGAGGGGGAGAATTAAACTTTAAATGATATCAAAAGCATGTTAGTTTAAAAAGGCAACTATTTAAACACTTAATCCAAAACTGTAATTACTTGTACGCATCTACACTTTTAAATTCATCACCATCTTTACCTGTTAAGTTTGCTGCCAATTGCGCTCTATAAACCATCCACTTTTTTTCAATTCATCTTTCAAAAGGCTAAGTTTCAATGCTTTACACGTCCAATTCACGTTACATATGTTGACTCTTCGTGCTGATTTTTCTATTACATTTATTTCTTATTTTATATCTTAATGTTATATTCAGAACTGCTTGAAGGAATCTCAGGTCTGCAATATCCACATATTTTGTATCTGTTTTCTTGAGATCCAAGTTTACTTCCATAAAGGTAATCATAGTACTTTAAACTGACATTCTTTCTCGAATTTTTAAAGTTTAATGTGTAGTGCTACATACATACTGAATGTGTTAAATCTGTTGTGTAATAGTACATTATGTTATTAGCTTATAATGTTATACGTTACTGCGCGAGTAAATAAATAAGCAATTTAAATGTAGATTAACTTTTCATTTCAATTATAGGAATCACAACAGTTAATCCCTCGCTATTTTTTCTCCTCCTCCTTCCTCCCACTTATATTCGAGAAAAAGTATTGAAGAACAAGTGAAATTCTAACACTATCTTTATCAACTTTCTAACTATATTAAAATATGTAATATCTACATGCAGTATATATAATTTAGCTTTTTTTTTTTAGCGTTTTATGTATCTATGTGAATTATACTTTGTATTTTTGCTATAATTTTGCCTTGTAGAGTGGAAGAGAAGGACCCATTGCCTTACTTACCAAGATAAACAAATAAACAAACACATGCTTAAGAAACAAGTTTAGTAATTGTTACGAATGCAATAATTGTTATAACATTAAATAAATTTTCATATGCAATTCTTTGTATGCCAGAGCTATAAAAGGACGTTAATGAAATAAAAGTAATGCAAATGTTGGATTTTATAATTACTCTGAAGTCATTGCCTTCTTTTATTATACTTATGACGCCATTCTGGAGATTGGTTAGTTCGTTTGTACATTGTTATTGTTGTTTGCAAAACTGGGGTTACCCCAATATATTTCAGCTGAAAAGGCTGAATGTTCACAAATACAAAGAAAAATCTTATTATTCTTATCAGAAAGATTGCGGTGTATTCATTAATTGGATGAACGGTAAAAATATTAATTTTTTTCTGACAGGTTTTTTCAGAATCTTTAGTGTTGACACATATTTCAGACCAGTTTAGTGTTGTCAAATTCTACTAATTCATTTGGTAGCTAACACTAATTTATTAATTCTAAATTATGTATTTCGCAAATAAGGTGACTAATTCTATCGTTTCCTTAATATTATCATTGCTCAATATTCAGTCGATTACAGCACATTAACAATGAAAGCAATTTAATAAAGAAATTGCTACTATGGTTATTTATTAACGATTATGACCAACAATAAGGACCGTTTAAAATTCTGGTATACAAGGAAGTATTGACCACCTCCGTGATCTGGTGGTAGATTTGTAACTGCTAATCCGAAGGTTTTTCGGAGCTTTCCATTACTCTAAGAAGGTGAATGCCAAATAGCTTTAAGGCGCCAAGGACTCCGAGCTCATTTGCACTATCATTATCAATTCATTTCACTTCATTCATCTCTACACACTTACACCTACATTGTCGGTCCACAATCTACAGACGTCGCGAGAACAATGCATTCAAAGTGACAATAATTAATGAAACATTAAAAAAGTCTAATTTTGTTTAAATCCTTGAAATGTCGTTGTTTCAGTCTTGCATAGAGATTCCAGAATTACATGTTTTAATAAACAGTTAAACTTTAAATGACAATGAACAGTGTAGCAATAAGCTATTAGGAGTTGTGCGCAATACTCTATAATACCTTTAAAAGATAAAAGACACATTTGCTTTATTCGTCAAAATAAATGTCAGGGCTACCAAATTGCCAGTTGTTTTTATGTGGTAATAAAGACGGCCTGCACTCTGCGAGATATGATTATAAAGTAATAATTCCTTAGTTTATAGAACATAAACCGTGTTAAGCACCCGAATATTTTATAGAGGGACACTGACAGCACTTAGAACAGCAGCAAAACTTCTAAAAGAAAGTTAAAGGTCAAAGTCGAAATCAGGCCTTAGTCAGCGACTCTACCCTTACACATGGGTTAGCCTCAGGGCCGTTTTCTTTTCTAAATGAAATGGGCAGGAACGCGAGGCCGTTAGCCCGTCATGACCTGGCAACATCTGGATGCTCTTTCGGTTAAGAGCACTAGTACTTAATCTTCAGACGCTACAAGTGCATTTTAATTGCTCCCGATACATATCAGTTCCTAGGGCACCGTTAGGGATCATAATTATTTGAAACAAAACACAGTGAAGTGGAAAGAAAATTCATGAGCTCTAATTTTCTCCGGCTCAATAAATTATTTACATATTCAACCCAGTACATGCAATCAATGACTTGTTTTTTATTACCTGAGAAAATTCTTGTTTTAACATATCAGTGAGCAGGTGGCACAACTTACCTTGGTCCAAAAAATTCAGCATTTTCTGATGTTTACAATTTCATATTCCAAAAATAAATTGACTGATAAGAGTAAGCCAAGAGAGGCAACTAAGTGACAATTATGCTTTATTTAATTAAAAAATAAATATGGAAACCTCGCTTAATGCAAGTTAATCATTCAAATCCACCTACACCAGCATTGCAGGAATAATTTTATTCTTCATCTATAGTTATTGCTAAACCTCATTCTAAAAACACTTTCCGCACTACTTGCTTAGCTGAACTTGCAAGCTGGATCTGGACGCTATGCTAAGGAGACCGTTCATAAATTTTAATGGTAGCAAATAAGCTTAATTAGAACTTGAATCAGCCAAGCCAGGTTGTATGTAGTATGCATTTCACAATGCTTATTTAAAGTATATGCAGGATATAAAAAAATAGTCTGCTGTTTTTTTTTATATTTGAGGATTTAAATACATGAACACCTCTTGGTAATAGTTCATAGAATACATCGCCACAGATGGCCGAGGTCGTTAAGGCGTGGACTCGTGAACGGGAGGTCTGGGGTTCGATTCTTACCAGGACCGTCCTTCCTGACAGATTTTTTACCAGATTTTCCTCAGTTCTCATAAATGGCAAATGCTGGGAAGGTAACCTAAACTTAGGCCTGGAACGCTCCCTTCCTTTAAAAAAACACCCCTTTCCGAATATATCATTTCATTTCATGTATCATCAGTGTCCACCGCCTGTGGAGCCACAGAAGTAAAAACAGGGGTTAAACACTATTTAACGTTCACAGAATACAACTTCCGTAACATAACGGTAACAATACAGCCATATTACATTACAATCCGCCTCTTATAACAATTGTATTGTGTTTTAAATTACTCTATAGCATTAAAAGATTTCTAAATGAATTTGTTCCATTTTTGAACGCCCTTAATTACAGTAACAAAATATGTACGTATTTATACAACTCTTATTCCGCTACGCAATCGGAAATTGATTTTGCCGATGGAATGTCACTATGTAACTGCCTCGCAATCTACTGAGAAAAATCATGTCGCGCGGTCAAACTCATAGCGCAAATTTTTCTTTCGTATTTATTAGTAGTAAATAGTAATCAATATTGTACTCATCATAGTAGATGCTCTCCTGCCTACCAACCGCTGCGAGACTTGTCTGAATTATTTTGAAAAAATGCTGAAACAATTAGGACAGTTCATCCTTCTCAATATTGTAAACTGCCTCCGTGTGTATTTTTTATCACCACCTCCGGAGCACGTGGATTGTTGACATACATTATGTTTTTGTGTTTTCCCCACAAATAGATATTGCGCAAAATTAAAACTGGGGATCTAGAGGGCAATAACCCGAACTAATAATTATAACCTTCCCATTTTATTGGCCATACACGCCATTTTCTAGCTGGATATGAAGTCACGCCGTCTTGCATAAAATACTCATACTCTACTACTGCGGGTGTCAAGTGAAACAGATTCAGTATCTTGTTATGTATGGGTTCAATATTGCGGCTTGCACATCACACATCTATCTTTCGGTCATAAAGAAGTTCAATTACTTGACCTGGATTTACATTATTCCAGCACCTATTGTTTTTCAAGTCACATATTCTGAGAGATTGAAATTGTGAAAAATATTAGATTAAGGCAAAGAATTCCTTCATGTAAATGAAGATAAACCACTTATAGACTTCGATTCTTTTTTCGTTGTTCACAAATTTTATTTCAGTTACACAGTAATTTTATACGGATGAAGATACAGCAACTGAGAGGCTTTATATGCACTTCTGACAGATACAACAATTTGCTGACCTAATCAGATTAAAGACTTCCGAGAAGATCTTAATCGATAGCCTATTTCATCAAGTTTCCTCTGTTAAAGCCCGGTTTTTTCATCTCTGTTTCTTGTCAATGAAAAGCATTGGGTTCGAAATTGCACTTCCAAAAGGTATTAATCCTGGAAATTTATATTGAAAATTGCTCTTAAAGTACTTGTACGATTTCAGTTCTAGCAGATATCTCAATCTCGACATACTCCACAATATACAAAATACACATTAGAAAGTCTAAAAATGATTTCCTATAGAAATGTAACTAAAACATTTGTTGGGGTGATAAACACGATAAGCAAGTTCAATTGCCTGCATCAGCAGAACTTCAACTCCAGTCTTACCTGGAATCGCGCACCCACCGAAGGTCAGCCGGTTTCCATTAATATATTCAAACTCCGATTGCAAAGCGAAATGAGGGTTTGGTATATAACAGGCAGCAAGATGCTATGCATAGTAAAAATGATGTTTTGATACCAGTTTTCAGTGTTTCAATTTTATTATATTTGAACATTTTGTTCTTGCTAACTAGTTTGTTATGGTAGATGTCATTTAATTATATGAGCAAATTCGGTTAGTTCAGTATTTTCACTTTGATTTATAGCCTCAGTCTGTCAGCTACTTGGCAATAGATTAGTGAAGAGATCACAACAGGGTAAGAAAACGTCTAGAGACTTGAAACTTGTAACAAATCAGGCCAAGGGGCTTACGTTGTGAAGTTAGAAAATTGTGTGCTTACGAACTGTGCTCTCTCACTCCCTGAGCTATTTAGGGTTTATTAATTCAGATTAAAACCATATACCCATCATTCTGTTTTGGAACTAATAACAACTTCTCTAGAATAATGGGCAGAATTTCTCATAATGCATGTTTAAAATCATACTGTTTTGAATACACAAAAGTAAATATATTTAATAAAACTGGCATTATGGTTTAACTGATTATGGAGAAAATTTTAATTACAGAATTTGAAAAAATCATCGGAGAACACGTAAGAAAAATGCCACAGTTGATCGCCAAAAAGTTGAATATAAATCAACATCCGTCAGTTCAAATTGTTCTTTATCACAATCTCTCAATCTTCCACAAGCATTATATACAAATGGTTAATGTTTATATTTCCGCTCATCAATATCCCCAATGTGATTTGAAACAGACAAAAATATATGTTCAACACAATGAAACAAATAATGCACTCATAAAAATATTTTGACCTAATCACCCATATGTTTAATACTCTACTAAGGAAAATGCCCACGTATTCATAATCCGAAAAAGGAAGCACTTTTACTAAGGTAGAGCTACAGGTACAGGAAGCCATGAAACGCTTATGATCATCCGGCTTTCAAGACCTCAGAGTTTCGGAATCAACGACTCCTATATCAGTTTAGCTCAATCCGAGATAAGCATCCAATGCGAGTTGAGAACAACGAGTACAACTCACTTGGGGATTCCCAGAGTGGAAACCACGAAAGCTGCTCTGCTAAACTGAGTATTGTTGGGAGGGATATTTTTGGTTACAAAATATTTGTAACTTTATCCCTACTGTAACCTATTCAAGCGACAAATCTATGTATGTAATCAAAAATAAAATATTAAACTTTTCTAAACTGAATGTGCAGTTCTAATCTAAAGAGACCAGTGTTCTTCAGTAACATTGGGAAGCTTGTGGACCTCAAGGGTATTATGCAGTAACATTAAATGACAGTTAAAGTGTGCGTGGTCTAATATACTCCGGCCCAAAATTGCTTGCATAATCTAGTAAACGTATTTGGAACATCCATCTAAGCAGCATAGGTAAATTAGAAGCATGTACTTACCGGTGCATATTCTGCACAGACGTCGATAGAGGAAACAAAGTTGCAGACGTCATCGACGGTCCACTGTGCCATGGCCTGGGATTCAGGACCTCCACAGGCTCTGTCCGTAGTGCACATTGACAGACAGGGAAGATGTCTTCCCGCCGCGGAAGTCATTGTGGAGGGGGGTTGCAATCGTGGACTGCTTCCAGCGGAACTCGCTCCGCTGTTCCTCGACGTTGCCGGTGGAGGAGGTTTTGGCGACACGCTGCCAGTTCTTTTACCCATTTTCTCCTTGTTGGTACTCCTCAGAGCGTCCACTATTGGCACATGTAACAAGGAATCACTGTTTAGGAAAATACTTTCACTAACACTGCCACCGAGACTCTTGTTCCCTCTGGATTTCTTCCCATAGGAAGGAACAGAGGCGGAGGAAAGGTCCAAGGGACTACTCTCTGACGGAGGTGGCCTCTTGATGGCGCCCTTCAGGTAGATCTCTAACTGCGATGCATTGTGCGCACTTGCAGTGCGAGCCATATTCAGCAGGGCTTGCGTCGAGCTCATGTCGATGAGAGGTGGGAACATGGGGTTGGCGGCAGCGCCCCCGCTACTCGCAGCAACAGCAGCCGCCGCCGCCGAAGCCGCAGTTCCAAACGTCCCCGCGCCGAAGTTGGCGGCCGCAGCATAGAGGGAAAGGTCTTTCTTGGAATCGTCTTTTGAGGAACCTGCTGGTGATGGACTGCTGTTTTGAGCGGTCTTGTACTGAGCTGCGGTTGGCGCCACCAGTCCTAGGAACGGCGTCGTTGCAGACTTGAAGGAGCTGAATCGAGGATCGAACCCCACCCCGAAGCCATTTCTTGTAGGAGTACTGAAATAGCTGCAACACAAGAAGTTTCGTAGTGTTATTCTTCTCAAACAGGAAACCAAGAGCAATTGAATCAAGTTGCACTAAATATATGCCACTATAATTGCACCACTTTTTGGATATCTGGTTTGTGAATGTTTGCATCTGAATTCATATATAAAAATGCACCAGTTTAAAGTAAAATATAGCTCTGCCTTTGAATTTTCTCCGACTTATGGACAACCTTTAAGCACAGCTATTGGAATTGTTTTCTCAGAAAACTAATGATGAGATGAAGAAGTTCATGGATCTTTGAATTCTGTAATAAAATGCTGAAGAGTTGTGATATTGTTTGAAGGCGAAGAACTTTTTCTGAGTAGATAATTCCTTTTGTTAGACAAATTAAAAACTATTACACATTAAAGTAATGATCATGAACTGAACATTTAGTGTGCATTTCATGTAAGTCTTTTTCCGACTAACTGAATAGAGAAATGTTTTATACGTATTTAAGTCTTGTATCAATTCTACGCTATTCAAAGCAAATATATATGTTTTCCCAAGTCTACATTTCTAAAAATTAAAATGTAACGCTTTTGAGCATGGTGAATGCCTGGAAGCTTGACTTTACACATGTCAAGTTCAATTATTCTCATTGCAATTCTATTCCCTAGCAGAAAACTTAAAAGTATATAGACAAACTGAAACAATATAGATACAGAAGTAATTTACAGTAAGGTTATTTGAGTACTTGTTGCACTGAGGATATCCTCACACAAGTTTCCGTATCGGCTGACGTGCCTCAAGGGTCATTAACTCTTCACCTACTACTTTGTCTTATATTTTGGTATATTTTAAATCATCCAACTGTCGCATTTTTATTATATTTTTACCAGTGTCAAGACTAAAACAATGAATATTTATAGCGATAATCAGATTTTGGAAGTGTGCGAACTGTACGAAAAATCTTCTTACATTAGTTCCCCCCCATATGAAATCTGTTATACGGTGCCAGTTCAGATGCCCTGCATTTTATGTATAACTCTTTGACTCTTCTATATTGATTACTTTGATGATCTAATTTTTTAGAACATACAATATTTTTAAACATTTAATTTTATTTCCGCTATCATTATTTACTTCTCTCTCCACTGTCCGTTTCGCTTCCACACGTTCTCTTTTTAAATGTTTAAAAAGGTTTTTTTCTTACTACATTGTGGAATCCTCTGCGAATAACTTCATTTATGTAGTAAGTGCACTCTTTTTTTTTTTTCTTTTTCATTGTGTTCTATGATTTCATATGAAACAATTGAAAATATTTAAAACTATTTACTTGTATTATACCTATTTGCATTACGTAATATTTTATATTTTATTATGTTCACCACAAACTTTACACTTCATTTTTCAGATTTTATTTATATATTTATTATATATTTTACCAGGCTCAAATGTTTATTTTTTAAAATTACTTTCACCCTTGGGTAAATTATTACGTAGCCCTATGCACAGATATTTCGATCGATTACCAATGAGAATCGAATTACACTGTGGTAAATAGCATAGTGCTCAAAAAGTGATGATAATTTTCTCCCAAATTCATGCGTTTTATTCCTATCATCTTTGCTTCAATTTGTATTCTATAACTGATGTAGAAGAAGAAGAAGAAGAAGAAGAAGAAGAAGAAAGAAAGAAAGAAAGAAAGAAAGAAAGAAAGAAAGAAAGAAGATCGAAATTTGTGCACTTTACCGCTTATTATTAGCGTTTACTACAAAACTATAAAGCAAATTTGACTAGCAATAAATTAGTAAAATCTCAATTTATAAATACTTCGCAATAAACTGTTAAAATCAAGGAGGTTTTCATTTGTATTCTGTTTCAATTACTCTATATTTGTCAACATAACCTCAAATGTATCTTTATTTTTCTCTAATTTATTATTATAATCTCAAAATATTTAGTTGCCTGAAATAAAATTAAAAGCAAAGCTCATACTTTTGGAATTAATTTGCCAAATACAATCTGTAAAAGCTCATATTTTTCCTAGGGTAATTTAATTTCGCGTTTGCACTCATTTTTGTTGTAATAAGGTATTTATTTATCTACATTCGATCTCAAACTAATTTCATGACAATAAACATTTGTTAAGCTCAAATAAATTACCGGAAAACTACCAGCACTATTGTATTATAGAAGATAATCTTATTGATAAAGAAGAATGTCTCAGTATATTTCTTATTGATAGGATTAATAGGGAAAAGTTTCATTTTAATCACCATTTTGTTATTTTGTGAAATACAATTTTAAAAATTATATAATAATGGAAATTATTATTAGATTAATTTTTCCCCTTCATTTCCTTTAGTGTTTGTTCCATGGATTTTAACTTTCTGCTATTCCGTATATAATTCGTTTAACTACATCAGATTTAGGCAATTTTATCTCTTCTTCATTATTTCCATAAGAGCTTACTTTGTCATTAAATATTTTGATATAATTAATAAAGATAAGGAAAAATATATTAAATACTTGGTGTTTTCTATTAACTATTGAATTTAGAAATATTGTTTGTTCTTCCAATGGGATAATTTCTGTAATAGACTAAATTTTGCAGTGTATTTTATAAGCAGTAATTAATAAACAGATTATTCGTCAGTGGACAGGCGAGTTATGATATGCTTCCAAACTGTCACAGAGCGTTAATGAATGTAGTTGCGAGTTTTAAGGGTGAAACCAGAGGGAAGCATATCTAGTGTACATAAACGGAGAAGAAAAATAGGAAATTATTGAGTTGAAAGGAGAGAGAAATTGATACTTCTTTCACATTCCCATAAACAGATTAAGAATATTTTGTGAAAGAAATCATTCATAAGATAAACAGATCTAATATAAGGACAGCAGTATCGCCGATTGTGAAACTTGAAACCGTATCAAGTAGTCAGAAGATTTCCAAACATCGATAATCGATCATTTTTGTATTTTCATACACGTGTTCTGCTGCCCATGACCATTGAGATTGCTAGTAGCTTATTGGCTAGTACAATCTCGCTAGTTAGGCTAGTGAATATGCCACTAGCTAGCTCACAAGAATGCCGCAATAACCTCTAGTTTAATCAGAAATAGATTCAACAGGCAGAAAACCTAGAACATGAAGGATAGTAGGCAATGCATGAATCACTATACTATAGCTGGAGTCTATTTTCATTATAGTCATTGAATGATAAAAATGAAAACTAAAAGCTTTACTACTTTCCCACATGCACAGGTGTTTCAGCACAATGAAAACATTGTGACTTTAATCTTCAATGTGTTTACTTATGTTCAATTCTCATTTTGTGTTATAAATTCTATTAAACAGTCATTTGAAATTCAGGCATTTGTCATTTTCTTTTTATTCCCTGGGTAAAATATTATACCACTCTCGTGAGATAATTTTCTGTACTCTCTCATGAGTTCCTGAGAAATACTCGTGGGACCGCGGTGTACAATCTGAATGAAAGCTGTCTCCTGAGTATTCCTTTGAATAGTAAATATAGGGTGATTAAATTAAAACCCTGAGAAGATTGGGCAACAGAATAAAACAACCCAAAACAAAATTAATACTCAACTCTATATGTATGAAACCAGAAGTGTTTTAATCTTCTTTTTTGTGGGGGAGGGGTTTGAATATCTTGACTATGATAAGACTTGCTTTTCTCCATTTTGAAAATAGAACTAAACTTTAACCGAAAAAAAGTATGTGACTTCATTTGTTTATGCCAGTTATTGAAGAAGTCATGAGATCCCAGAAATGTAAGGGTTTTTTGCCGAAGCAAGACAACTATCGATTACCCGATATCGGTTGTCATTTCTGCAAAGTTAAAACCAAATTCTTTAATGTCTTTTCACCATTCTTTCCTTTGCAAACCATGCCCATCAAAAATCGACTTTAAATTTTTCCTTCCATCTTGTTTGTCTACTCCAAGTTTCTGTAGCTGTCGGTCCTGGTGGTGTAGTGGTAACCATACTTGCCTCTTAAACTCATGATGGTGGGTTCGATCCGGGCCAGGACCGATGGATTTTTTCGGGTGTAAATATTCTAAGTATGGCTTCCTTCGGAAGGAAAGTAAAGTCGTGGATCCCGTGTCGTACATTTACGGCACGATAAAGAACCTCAAGCCTGAAAGAAGAGGTCTCTGACCAACATTTGTTGGCCGTTTCATGTCCTGATTTGAATGGGACGCTGATGGCTTGAGATATTAAAGAGTGTCCATAAATAAACCAAATAAAAAAAAATCTCTAGCTAATCCTTGAATACCAAGCTCTGACTCCGTAATTCCATTTATCGAGGCTCAACTAAAATTCTGCTCAGGTATTGAAGAATCTTTTATTCCCAATTCATCATCTCTTGTAGTCTCTGATTTCTAGTATTTTTCTCTTCCATTTCAGCACTTCTTTTTCTAAGTTAAAGATCAAATTGATTCTTTGCTGCTACTATTGCTGAAGAAAATTATTTGTTCAAATTATCTGATTTCCTAAATATTTTCTAAGTCAATGTTGATATGGTTTCTCATACTTATGACAGATTTTTCCTCTAATAGAAAATTTATAGCCATTCAGACTAAGTGCAGTTATTTGAGTTACGGGCCGCCTGAGCATGGTTGCTTACTGGGAAAATATATACTGGGAGATACAGTCAACACTCGTAAAATTAGCATTTTTATTTTACTATTTTTCAGCATAAAATGATATTTATTTAAAACTGATAATAACAAACATTGACGTATGTTGAAAACTGTGCCTACCAGTGACAAATCTGCATAAGAAATTCCTGTATGTCATTTAACTTTTCTTTGGTAAGAACACGGCGGTTAGCAACACGTTTCTTGTCATTGAGAGATCCCGACTCTAGTAACAAGTTGACGAACTGTTTCTCTACCTGGATCAGGAATGCCAGGGTATTTTCTTCAGAATCACCTCCATTTCCTTGAAAGAGTCCGTTTTCACATATGTATCGTACACAAAATCCCGTTTTTAAGATTATGTTTATGTAATTGTATAACTAAAGAAGAACAACTTGCATATAATGAACACCGATAACACAAAAGGCACTACCAATTGTTGACACAGCCTCCCTCAAACTCACTACAAACTCTTATCTTATGTGCAACATAAAACTGGCTTCTCCTAGTACACAGCCGGGTTTGCCGGCCCGTAACTCAAATAATCTCACTGTAAATTACCCCTGAATCTATACTGTTTCAGTTTTTCTGTATTATTTTAAGTTTTCTGTTGAAATGGAAACCAGCTGTTGAGCTAAAATAAATATAGGGAGACGAAAAGAGAGAAAAGATGAACACGTTGGTAAATATAGGAGAAACTCCCAGGAATCCCAGAAAAATACAAATTCATGCATCACAGATGTCACTTCGCAGCACGGAGAAATTATACTTATAAAATTAGTGAATGGATAGTGTGAATCTATTCTAAATGGTTACTGAATGAAGTTTGCTTTAAATGAAATATATTGTGTACCTGTAGTTTTCTTATTCTTTTCAAAATATTTTACACTTCTACAAACTGAGGCTGTTTTTTCATCAGTTTTCGCTCTACTGATGCTGCCATAACTATATTTTATTTCCGTCACTGCGTTACTTGTTTCTTTTAGCGAATATCTAATTATAGCTTTCCTCTACGTCTGTATACAACTAATATTAGGTTTTGTGTCTAAAGGTCATATATTCATTTATATAAGTTCCTTATTATAATGCAACAAGGTATTAATTTAAAGATCGAAACCTGGCGTGAAAAAGAATAAAAAATGGAAGCAGTTAATACGTAAAACGTTTTAAATTAGCCTAATCGTTTCTAAAAAGCATTGCATTTAAATACAGGTTAATTAAAATAGCTAATTATAAGTAAAATAAAGAATTTCAAGCTACTGCAAAAATAATATTGAATGTTACAATATGATTCAGAAATAATTAGTAGAAAGAGCAAAACATCAAAATATTAATTTTTTCCCAAGGCTTTTCTTTAAATAGATTTCAGAAAACACAAACGTTTCTTGAAATAAGCATGAAATGCGGCCTTCTGCAAGTCATGGGGTAGTGGTTTTGAAAAGCTATTAAATCATCTGATTACCGTTTAGAATCCAGTGGGTTAATTTAGAGTACTATTTGGGTAAGTTATAAGCGTTTCCTTTATCCGTTTTTCTAATTCCGTAGGAGGCCGCATATTTGTGATTTGGCTGATTTGAATAAAAATCCTTTAGGAACTTATAGCAGGTTGCATGAAATGAAGGATAAATATTACTCTCTTTCTACCTATAATTAACAAAAAAAAATGTTTAATAACAACCAGCTAGAAATAAGGATATGGATAGGGATAAATGAGGTCCTCTGACCTCATTTTGCGAGTTCAAACCCGGCCGAGGTTCATACATTTTTCTGAACATATTAATCTCGAGTACAAATCCTCCGGGAGGAAGATAAACCCGTGATTTCCTTGTCATAAACCAATCGCACGTTAAGGAATTCCAGAGTTGGAAAAAGTCCTTCCAGAAAATTATTGATCATTTCACGTTCAATGCCTTTCATTTACTGCCAGTTGACGATGGAGGCGAGGAGCATATCACCTGTCATTTTGCTCTCTGTAGGAAAATAAGCTTAATTGGTATTTTCTCAGATAATTGAAACTTCCCCAAATAGGAAGCTTTCATATTTCAGGATGGAGCGACGGGTACCAAGTCCAGAAATCAAATACCAAGAACTGGAAATTGGGGAATATCTTTAAATCTTAATCCATAAGTTCTGTTAGGTGGTATCGCCAGACTTCGTCGTATGATTTACGATGACATACGAGGGGGTATCCACAATATTAAGGACTGCTGCTGCCATCTCGATAGTAGTTGCAGTAGAGTTTTGTACCACTAGGTGCCAACACTGGCACATCTGATGAGCGAGTGTTTAAAGTTTCATGTAGCTGGGTAGATGTGTTGAGATTCTATAGTACTTTTCATGATACTCTGTGTGTAGTGTGTGGCGATTTTACAATGGATCCAAGATTAGAACAGAGAGTGTGCATCAAATTCTGTGCAAATCTCGGGGAAAATGCAACGGAGACCCTCGCAATGACTCAACAAGTATTTGGGGACAAAGCATGAGCCATACACGTTTGAGTGGCATGCTCGGTTCAGGGCTGGTCATACAGCTATTGAAGACAATGCTCACACCAGTAGGCCCGGCAACTGCACAAGTCTGACGTTGTTGTCAAAGTTCAACACCTCGTTCATGAGGATCGACGTCGAACCATTGAAGACCTTGCTCATGTGGTGAAAATTGGTTATGGGACATGCCAATGAATTTTAACTGATGAATTGGGCATGCATCGTGTCGCCGCAAAATTTGTGCCAAGGATCCTGAATGCTTATCAGAAGGCCCAGCGTGTTAAAGTTTGCACGGAGCTTCGTCAGGTCGTATCCGATAACCCAACCTTCTTATCCAGAGTCAACACCGGCGACGAGAGCTGGATGTACGCTTATGACCCTGAGATAAAACAACAGTCCTCCCAGTGGAAGAGCCTGAACTCACCAAGACCCTCCCCCCCAAAGAGCAAAGAGCAAAGTCAAGATAATGCACCTCGTACTGCGTGACGTTTTGCGACGGCTCCATGAAAATATGCGGAGACGGCCCGAACTTTGGCCGCAAGGGAACTGACTGTTGCATCACGATAATGCGCCCTGTCACAATTCCTTGTTCACCAGGAGCTTTTTGATGAAAAGCAAGATGACGGTTGTCCTCCACCCACCGTACTTGCCTGATTTGGCACCCTGTGACTTCACTCTATTCACCAAACTGAAAATGAAGTTGATAGGACGTCGGTTCGACACAATTGAGAGAAATCAAGAAGAAACGCTGTCTGTGCGAAAACACTCTCAAAGAACGTGACTTCCAAGATGCACTTGGAAAATGGCAGAATCGCTGGGACCGGTGTATACGTGTGGAAGGGAACTACTTCGAGGGTGACGGCGGTCATTAGTCTCAAAGTAAGTTTTTGACCAGATGGCAATCCCCGAATATTTTGGATACCACCTCGTATGTATATAATAAGTCCAAACATTTAAAAACACCCAATCTTTTTATTTTTAATGTTAATTTTTGCTATTTATTTTTAAAATGTAACGCCCAATTAATGATTCTTTAACACTTCTTGAATCTCAGAATTTTTATGGATTGAAGGATAGTAAAATGATAATTATTTATATAAAACGGGAGTATTAAAGAAAATTGTTTAATAATAGTTTTCCTTCTTATTTCGCTATACATTCATGATTACAGTTAAAACTTCTAATATTAATATGAACTCAGTGTAATTAATATAATTATATTTGTACTTTTTGGTATAATTTCGCTATTGTAAAAACGGTAGTTAAAGTTAAAAATCCTGGCTATTCTGCTTAAGATGAGCGGGTTGACACGTTTGCCATTTGCTCCTTTTTAATTAATGTTATGTAATTGGAGAACATGGCAGGAATGCTTATTAGTTTACTATGTGGAAACATTGAACAAAATTACGAAGAAAACTGTAGGAAGTTTTTAAAATATTCATGCTTTACATTTTTAATTGCAGACATAAACGTATTCAATGTATGATACACACATACAATTTATTCTCACGCTTGTTATGTTAATTTAAATCATTGTTATATTTATATAGAGAGACCCAGAAATGAATATACCTTTATTAGCGGTTATCTAAACTTAATTGTTTTTTAAATCCAAATTAAATTCTGACATCAATATGTAGTATTATTTTGTCTATAAAAATGTCAACCATGTTGAGAATCAACGAAACAACGAATCAATGAAAATGGCAGAGGCGCGCTTAGTTTTTGAACAAAGAAAAAATGGTATTGGAAATTTGAGAATGTGTGTGAAGTGCAGTGACAATGTGACATTGAGTTTGCTACAGAACCACCCACAATCTTCCAAACCGATGGTTTCGTGTGTAATTTGCACAAGGAAAGATCTGAAATAGTCGCACAACAAATCCTACTTCTTCGGATGAGGTATTGAAACAATTTACACGATAACCACGGAGTCAGTAACTGTGCACGTAAGAAAGGAGATCGAGTATTCAGTGTACTCTTAAGAGTACATTAAAACATTTACACGCCATGAATAAGGATTTCCAGTTAGAGAAATACAGACAGTACTGTGAGTGGTTTCTGGGTAAAGTTTTTGTTCTGAATGTCTGATGAAGCATAGTTTAAATTAAATGTTCCAATAAACCGTCAAAATTGTGTTTATTGGGCTCCAAGAAATTTTCACATCCAATGAACAAAATAGTCAATTTACTGGGGCCCAATGTCTGATGCGTATTGTCATCCAGAGGTTTAATTGAACCATGATTTTTTGAAAGTGCGGTGACTGGCCCAGTGGATCTTGAAATGTGCGGACATTTATTTCACATTCATTCTTTGCGAATGAGCAATTCTACTAGCAGCAAGATGGTCCACCAGCACACTAACGCAGGGTTATGTTATACCATAGGAAACCAGCTTGCACTACAGAAAGAAATTGAAATGCCAAGCAGAGTGATCCCTTTAGGCACCATTGGCAATGATTCGTACAGTATTGACTTGGTAACCGTCGTTCCATCCTGTAACATGGAGGCTTCGTGAGAGGTTTCAATGACCAAGAACAATTTAGTTACGCTTATTTTTTTACATAGAAAAATGTGACAGATGGTAAGCTCAACTCCACCTGGCGCTTCTTACACTTTATATCTTTACTCTTATACGCAACATGGGCTAATGTGTTCAAGTGTATATTGTGCAGTAAGAGGGTATAGTCGGGCAGGGAAGTAAGATTTTCCCAGGGATGGTATGGAGTTTTTTACATGCCGTAAATCTACTACACGGAATACACAGCTTTTAAGTCCCTTTCGGAGGACCGGCGCTCGAGATTTTTACGTCCTGAAAAATTCATCTACCGGGTTTGAACCTGGAAACCTTGCATCTAGAGGAGAGTACTCTACCTTTAAACTACCGAGAAGTGTCGGATGTTAATGGTGAAAATTGTGAGCATCTTATGTGATCGCAGAAGTCAAATATAACTTAAAATCTCTCCTTCAATGTGTTCATATATCTGGTAATAAAGGTTTAAAAGAATATATATTTCAAGTTGAAGTGTATATGGTTTTTGGACCCCTCTGTATTTTCAAGAATTTAAATTATCTACTACATTGTTTATTTTTTAAGTTAGATACCAATTGCACGATTCTCAGCTATTAAGTGGGTTTGTTCAACTTTAAAGTTTAAAACTTCCAAGCTGAATGCGAGGACTTCAAAAACAAAACTAAATATTCTAATCAGAGTTGCAATGAACCTTTCTACTGCAGCGGCAAGACCAGGTGTGTTGTCTTTTTTATGACTTTCACGCTAAGAGAGGGCAACAAGTCAGGCGTAGAACCGTGACTTCTGTTACTGCCCATATAAGCGAAACTGGAGCACTTAGATCATATGTTTCTGATGCGGTGAAGGAATTCAATAATGCTGCTATAAGCTTCCGTTTCGTTTCTAACTCGAATTAGTGCGCCTCGCGTTCTTCACATATGCCAGCTCCCTCACTTTTCTTATAGCAGCATATCTCGCTAAGTGTTTTATCGTCAAAGTGATGTGACAAGTATTTTGTGTTAATATGATTACCTTTTCAACATAACTGTAAACGACTTCATTATCTTCTTCCTGAAACACAACAGAAAAGTACACATTTGGAAATGTAATCTGTTGGAGAAAAACTTGGTTGAAGACACCGTCTTTTGTTCGGTCCTCTGCACTTTTATGTGCAGTTTATTTCTTTTTTTTTTTTATCGGTGGTAGTCTCTGTTATTTAATACTGGTTCTATCCCCCAGTCCCTCGCTCGTTTTAGTGCATCTCATATCTTATCTGAAACTCATCTCTGAAGCTTTTATTCACTCTTCTCAATTGCAGCAACTGCTTCACCGCCATAGCAAGCCTAAGACGAGTATCAGCTAATTTTGTTTCTCTTTTATTCTTCTTGGATTGTTGTATGTCACTTTAATAGTCCTTGCATTTTCTTCTGAATAGAATATGTGCTGATAATTTTGCGCTAATTTAAATGAATAACGAATGCTTCAGTCATGAATTTAAAAGCGAAATTAAGTTAAATAAGATCAAGAAAACTATAAACTTTTACGAGTTTTATTCTGTGAGTTAATATCAGAATAAACTTTTATCTTTAATTTTATTATAAAGAACTAAATATTTGAGATTGTTATAAGCACAGAAAATAACAAACATTTGATTGTATTATGCTGTATATAATAAGTTCTTCATGGCTTGTTGATTGTTGAATCGTAAATTCTTTCAGCAGGAAATTCTGCTTTATTTCTTTTTGTGTTTTTTGGCATTACTTCTTAAATAGCTTTGTTTTATTTTTGAATATTTACTGTTCCATGTAATTTATACATTTTATTTAACAATTTTTGCCCTGTTTGTTTCGTAGTTTTGCAGTAACCGCCAATAATAAACAGGAATCTGCACGAGTTTCGTTTTTCTTTCTGTCTCGAATAGAATGATAGTAGAAAAAAGAATTGTCACTATTTGACTTTTGAGCACATGATAGTTACTAATCAATGTATTTCCATTCTCATTAGTCAGTCATCAATTAATTCGTTCATCGGCTGAAAGCGGATCGATGGAATTATTTGATTCGTCTATAGACACTCTTAAATAGTGCACCACACACTGTATTTATAAATAATGTCGTAAATAAAATCGGTCAGTCGTGAAGTCTAAGGTCAAAACTACAAAATCCCAAACAATACAGAATTTCTGTTTGATAAAATGACGATTTTTGTTAAATAAATCTGTTTAGGAGTATGTTTTCAAATAGATAACTATGAACATCATGGATGTTTGCCTAGTGGACATCCAAATAGAACAACGATTAAAGAATTGAACTACAAAAGGCACAATATTGTTTTATGCGATTTTTATGGCGTCAAAAATTGCAAAGGAGTATCAAATAGTATATCCCATTAGGTGATTTAAATGTTAATAAATTTTCATAAGATGGGTGCAGTGAGACGGGTTTACTGATTTCTTATTAAAATTGGAAAAGTATTATTTCAATTTTGTTGTATGCTAAAGAATTTTTGCTGATTGATTATGCTACCTTCCCAAGATTGAAACAATATATATTTTGTAGATCAATGCAAAGAAAACATTCATAGAAATTTTTTTTGTTAATTCACTACGCTTAATGATAACCAAAGTAAAACACCCCCATCAGTGCTACATCCAATGTAGTCACCAGATTTATTAACATCGGAATTTCATTTATACCCCAAGAAAAATATTTCTTTGACTAATGAACGACCACTTTTAATGAACTCCAAGACACGAGTCTATGGAGCATTGCTGAAATGTTAATTGGTGTTAGAGAGCATCCCATAATTAACGGCTCGCGATTTCGTGTATAGTGCTAGGTACCAAGTGGTGGACAGCTGTTTGAAACTTTTATTTTTATCAGTGACTAATATAATGCTCAAATGTTTGGTTTTTTTAACGAAATTCACTTAGTTTATACATTTAACTCATTTCTATTTACGGACTATATAACATTTGCATGTAGTGACAGTATATTGCATGCTTTTAGTTGTAGATTAGTTGCGAGGTATGTATATTTCGGCTGTATCTACACACATGCAAAATGGATGTTGGCTATTTTCGTTTCCAATGTTCAACCAGCTGTTTTTACATAAATGTGCGTTCAGGTTATTTTGGTTAAGTGTTTTTCTAAATTATCCTGGTGTAACAGAGATGGCAAAACAATAAAGCAAGAAGAAGAATACACATAACTGGGCCAGTTTGTAACAGTAAAATTGAACAGAGAAAAAGAGATAACTAAACGGATTTCACATGCATGGAACAAATTCCACAGTCTGAAATTCATTCTTCAAGATAAATCTCTAAGTACAAGGTGCAGAATTGGAAATATTGGAAAGCTGTGTTAGTCCAGTATTACCGTATGGGTGCCAGACTTGGGCATGCACACAAAGACAGGTAGAAAGATTTAGAATATGTCAGCGAAAAATGGAGAGACGAGTGTTGACCTCAAAGTAGTTGACAGACTATCAAACTCAGAAATGAGAGCAAGATCCAAGATGAAAGATGTGGGAAATGGGGCGAAAGAGGGCATGGGGAGGTCATGCTGCTAGACTGCAACAGGACAGATGGGTTTACGCTACAACAATGTGGGACATACGAACTGGGAAAAGGAGGAGCCTCCGCCCTAAATGCATATGGACGGATGACTTCCAGATACCAGCCGGAGTAGACTGGACAAGGATCGTTAGAGACAAATTACAGTGGAAAACCATGGGATAGAGCGGTAGCAAGGTGTAGTGAAAAGCAGTGAAGTGCTTCAGTCTCTAAGTGGCAAGTTAGTGAGACGAAAGTGTCGGCTTTGCTGACAGTGTTGGACATGCAGACCAAGAACAAAAGACAAATATAATATTAGACTAGCTCATATAGTATTATGCCTGTATCATGCGATCAAACCAGAATGTGATCAGGTAAATGAACCATCCTAAGGAAACGAAATCTAAAGAGGCAAATCACTCAAACTCTCATGGACTGACCCTCCATGCAAGTAAAAAACTGACCCACCTTTGCCCAAGTAGGAGGTCCTTGCCTGCAATCCCTGACTTGTTAATTATAATAGGTAGCAGGAGGGAGTCTGCAAATGACAGCTAAAGGAACACCTAAAAAGGAAGTTGGAATCTCTCCTAGTAACTATTTTATTGATCATCGCTGCAAGATGCGAGATCAGCTTTATGTAATCGAATGCCTCATCTCTTCTTGATAGTTATTTGCGGTAATAACAACTGCAATAGAGATCTACTATTCTTACAGTGTTAAAATAAGCGAAGAAAGACCGCAGGATAGTCTTCTTATGGAAGAGGAGGAAAAAAAGTTACAAATGCTCAATAGTTGAACTTCTCTTCTGTAATAAGATATCTTTATATACCATTGTTTAAAATAAACATTACAAAATAGGAATAAGATAACATATGAATGTATTTTTAAGATTAACCTAGCCATTTATTCTGATTCAATATTATAGTTCTGTTTCCGCAAATAAATATTAAAAAAACAAACGAACACTCCTGAAAAGGAATTTTTTGGCAAATAATTTATAATTTTTAAAATAAGAAATTTGTGAAAGAAATTTCGTTTTAGTGTTACTTTTGAATTCACCCATAACTGTTGTGGATTACATAAATATGTTCTGACAAAAGTGCAATGAAAAAAAAATTTACGAGTCTGCAGTGAAACTATTTGAGTTTCGGATCCCTGAGCAGGATTCATAACTGGGGGAGTACATCTGCAGCAACGGGAAATAAGAAGATACGTCGCCTGCTTAAAATTAGTATTTTTATTTCAGTATTTATATTTCCACTGAAAGCATAAAATGATAACATGTTTAAATCTGATAATAAAAAGCACTAAATTGTGTTATAAAAGATGTTGAAAATGATGCACCTCGGTGACAATACATTGCGATAATTGCCTAGAAAATTCTGTTTCATTTATCTTTTCTTCCGTAATAACAGGGCGTTTCGGAATCATGCTTTTTGTGACGCGTAACTTTAACTAGTTGCCGAACAGTTTTTCTACTGAATATGATTGCCAGAATATTTTCTTGCAAATCGCCTAACCGCTTTTCTGCAAGAATCCGTTGTCACACATGTTCGTACATTAAAAAAACTGTTCAGGACTTAATTTTTGTACTGGCACGATTAATGAAGAACAATTAGCACACAGTTTACGAACAATGAAAACATCGAGGACACCTTGCGCATAGCTTCTTGCCGACAAAGCCTCTCTCAAACTAACTACAAGTGCTACCTGCATGCACGTTATACGTATTTGACTGGATATTCCCAGTACGCAGCGGCGCTCTGCCGGGTAGTATTTTGTTTTCGTGTGCTTCAACTTCGGTATTACAATTTGGTTTTATATCTTCTGAAATCTAGAGTAAGCCTAGGCTGACATTTGAAAATATTACAGCTCTGAAGGAATATTTTGAAATGTTGCGTACATTTTAAGGATCTGCATGTACCTTTTATGACATTCCATCGTTACTGCCATTTGTTGTCGGAATATGATACCTGTTATATATTTGTTATAAATTTACAAATATTTTATATATAAGCTCCATACGAGGAAATGTTAACTATTATAAAGCCTTTATCCTGAATGTTTTAAAATTACGTAAATTATTCTTTTTTTTTTTTTTAAGATTTTTAGAATATTTTGAAGAATTTATCATTCATATTATAATTTTTATTGCATTTACATTATTTTATTTTTCCATAAAATGCCTTTATTTACTCTTTGCATAAAATTAATTTTATAGCTGTAAATAGAACTTTTTGTACGTATTTAGCGAAAACTGGAGCGATTGTTGTGAAAAAAAACTACGTCAAGGGGAACTCTTAACGTGGTCAAAAAAGTGGATCAAAATATATATATTTATCAGGTCATAAGTTAAACAGCAAAGCCTATCTGAGGGTTTAAAGATATACATTGACTCTAACGAAATTGGATTAACAGCATTTCTTGTATCCTTAACATTAACCTTTCATTTCATTAAAAACAAATGCATAAACATAAAAACACTTAAAAATAATTACCGAGATCTTGTATACCTTTACCTAAACAAAAGAATCTACTGCATTGGCCTTTTCATGCTTATAGGCATAAACGATGAAGAACTTTAGCACGCTTCTATCTAAATAAGTCTTTGCAGAAAACGCATTAGTTGATACGTTTTCTTCTCGTGGTGAACATCTGGAGAGAAAACAACAGCATTGAAATGCATCCATGCACGAGGAGGGAGTTGAACCCACAAAGGTTCAAATGCGTTTTTTATTAACATTATTACCTGCAGGCTGGTATGTAATAAATATATGCCTGTCAAGAGTTTGCAACGCCCAAATAAAGGCATCTTTATACACTCATTATGCAAGTAGCTGCTAGCCTTGCATATACGAACCGCATTTCCTAGAGAAGAAGATAAAGTAGGTGATTATGCTTCGAGCACTTATAGGAACACTGTCTAAGTAGATCGGAGATCGATCTAATTTAGTCATATTGTGAATAAAAGTTCCATATGATTAATTTAAGAATGTTTGTATTCTGTGACATTCCTTTCGTTCACTCGTTCTATCGAATTTATAACCATAAGAAGATGGCTACTTTTTAGTTTTTTGCAAAACTGGATATTAAGGTCCAAAATCGTGTTAAAATGCTTAACGTTTACCAGGAGCAAAGTTTCCTGAAATACGGTATAGTCGACAGTATTGAAGATATACCTCAAGGTTTGTGATAATGGGACGTTTCTGAAAGAACTCGAGGCCAGAATTTGGCTCTACAGATGACGTTTACAATTAAGTCAACCATTAGGATGGATCTCAAGGATGAACTTGACCTAATGGGGAGGGGGTGTTAGCTTATGGTAATGTTCCCAATTTTATGAAAATGTACTTTTCTTGAAAAGTGATCAATTGAGGACAGATATCTGGTATGAACATGCGAGTAAAAAGTCTTCACCCCCTTCCTAAGGTCTTTATGATGATCTATGTCTTGATTTATTAACATTTCTAATTATTTATGAAATTATGAAATGTTGAAACCATTTTTTTGAGTAGTGTTTAACGCCCGTTTTTTACTAATGAGGCACCACAGGCGGTGGACACTGATGATACATGCGATGAAATGATATATTGGGAATGGATATTTTTTAAGGAAGGAAGCGTTCCAGGCCTAAGTTTAGGGTACCTCCCCGGCATTTGCCATTTATGAAGACTGAGGAAAACTTGGAAAAAAAACCAGTCGGGGAGGACGGTCCTGGTGAGTTTCGAACCCCAGACCTCCCGCTCACGAGTCCGCGCCTTAACGACATCGGCCACCCGTGGCGGTATTGAAACCATCGTGCTATGCGTTGACTGATGACTGCTTTGCCCTCCGCATCACAGATTTTTCGAGCCGTGGCAATAGCCTGATGATTTTGTTTCCAATAGTCCTGTAGAAGGAATCATACTTTCAAATTTAATACCTCCATTTCATGTTTAAATGTATGATTAACGACGTCATGCTCCAACAGTTCATAATAAGCATAATCTCATTTAAATTTTATTATCAAATTACATAATCTTATAGCTACCGATTTTAATTCTATGACAACCGAATCAAATATAAAACTTTTTTCAGTGTTTGAAGAAGCATGGACATAGACAGAGTTATTTTGAAATATTTCATTTATTTGCAAAAATCTGAAAGTTTAATCCCTTATCAACTACAGTCAAAGCATACAAATTCTTTAGTAATCTATAATATTAGTTTCATTTTGTATGTCTAAATGCATGCCCTCTTTCTACTTGGGATATTAGGACATCCAAAGCGAGTTCTTAACTGTTTACACTAATCATCACCCGATTATCCAAACTAAACATAATGAATTCTATATTGGATGAAATATAGGCGCGAGCAATTTTCTTTCTCCTGAGCTGAAGCCAGTGTACACCAGAGGGACAGTATTCTCACTGAGAAGTAAATAAATTGCAGTCACTTGAGGTATAGCCGATAATTGATGTGCACATTGCGTTTCTGGTGCCTAATATGCTAATTATACATTGGAGAGGCTTCCCTATAATTATATTTATTCAAAGCTGTTGTATAGTGCGAATAATTTAATTTGTAACAAAGTGATGAAAAAAGAACAAAGTGAGGCAGACAAGCTGTAGGTGTCTAAATGATAGTTGAAAAACGTAGGAAGATATTGCGTAAATTAATAGATTTGTATATAGAAATATAGAATTAACCGATAATTATAAAAATCCATAAAAATTATCATTTAGTGATTTTGATTTGTTTTTGTAATCTCATATGGGGGTGTTCTGAAACAACTGGTAAGTTTCACAGGATCTCACTAAATACTATACATTACCGTTCATATAGGTCTTCATTTTGCAAATGTTCCTCAACTTTTATATTCCCTTATGGTTTTTATGTTCACGACCAATTTGCATTTTTATTCATTGGTAGAAATACAAAGACAGAAATATAAGTAGCTAGCACAAGAATACAAGGGTTTCATAAGGGCACATCTAGTTAAATAATCGCAATAAAGTACTAAAGGGTAATGATTTCGTAATATATTTATTCCTGTTTTTCACAACAAAGAATTAACGAGTGCAAGTTACAAAATATTCAATCAGTGTAATTAATTATATATCGTAGAACGAGAACTGGAAGTAAAAAAGAAGAATCTTGAGTCAAACTATCCATAAACAACAAAGTAACTGAATAAGTAAAAGTTTTTTTGTACACATGAGAAATATATTTTTAAGCTCGAACATCAAATTGTTGATGAAAAACGAAAAGTATAGGGTTAAATGAGGCTTTACAACATAATTACTGTAATTTATAGAAGAGAGCGTTTAACTAATCATCGAAACGAGAAAACCAGAATTAAAATGAGCTTCCTGATTTATTACATTGAAATGTGACAGAGTTGACAATGTCAGAAACAAATGGCATACTGAAGAAATGGGGGAAAAAAAAAATTGCAAAACTCTCACTTCTTTGTGTGTGCAAACTGCTTAATTATTAACACATTTAAGTAGATTTCTCGCAAATAAACTGAGCAAATTTTGTGGTCGAGACTGGATAATGGATATTTCGAGCTGCTAACAATACGAAAAGACGAACTATGCTTTGATTATATTGTTTTTGGAAACATAAAATTATATTGTTCCAGCTATTGAAATCAGAAACTGTATAGAGTCATTTCTTTTGCTTATCGTGTCTGAGCGAACACTTTTATTGTTGTGCAACAGTACACTATCATTTATTTCTTTAATATTTCACTTTTACATAAAATACTATAGATTTATCTCAATATTTTTTTAAAAAGTAAAGTATTTGTTAGATTGTTTCTTATAGAAAACTTAAAAAAGAGATGGGAACGTTCGCCGGAGATAACTTGGTCAGCTATTTAAAGTGAAAGAAGCTGTAATCATGAAAGGAAACTTGCAGCAGATTGGATTGGAAAGAGAATTATACCAGGAAGCCAGAGATGATCTCAAATTAATAAACTTGCAATGTATACTCCTAGAAAATTGGTTTCGTGAAAGTTCGAAATTGACAAATGGTGACATTCACTTGCAAACTGTCGATGCTGACCAATTTGAACCTTCGTTACACGTGGTAGGTTTTTTGACGTTCACGTAAAAGAAAACAATAATTACTCAAAGAGATAAGAGAAATTCTTTTTTCTCGTCAATTCTATGAAAAACTCTGGTTTAGTAGAAGTTACATTTAAAGTCTTGCAGATATATAACTTTATTAAAACCTATAAATCAAATGATATGAGTTAGAATATTGCCTGTTGTTAACATGTTAGTGTGCTTTTAGTTGGTATGTGATCAGTTAGGTAAATACATCGCGAGAAAGACCTTATTAATATGAAAATAGACTTTAAACTGACATATATGTGAATTATTCAGCCACAGTTATAACTTAGCAACACAAAGGTGCTGGTTTATAATTTTTATGCCGTTAAATGTACAGATAATATTTATAATGTTGACACTCATATATGGTACGCACACACACACACACACACATATATATATATATAGTTTATGTCATATGGATAAATAGAAACACGAGAATTTAAAAATCTGATTCTGCTCAAATCGAGCACATTTCCCAATGCGTATCAATGGATTCAAGGAGCCTTCTTAAATATTTCTTGACTTTTTTTGAGAAATATTTCATTAGCCTTTTGGCCATCTTATTTCAACAATTCCTTCCAATGGAATTCTAATTACTATTGCATAGAACTATAAGAAATGGTTTAGCAAACAAAAATGAGCAATGAGAATATCAAATAAAATATCATGCCTTTCCACTCAAAGGGTGCAGAGAAATCAGCTGATTTTGAACTGGATAGAAGGACCAGTCCTGGGGGTTAAATGGATGAAATACACAAAGAAATAATCTCTTGCAAACCAAAATGATTTTGTGTCCATTCGTTGTGCTATCTAAAGTTTTTGTGCATAGATGCAAGCATTACTTAATGATAACCTCTATAAATTTCCTCTCTAAAAGTGAAAATTCCGTTCTAGATTCTGAAGGACATTTTTAATAGGCCTTACACAGTTAGGTTTGTGCTGCATTAATTCCTGCATAAATGACGCTTTTGACAAATTTGATCTATATATAGCATAATATATTACTATTTTATATAGTATTTGATTCGAAACATAATCCTTTTTGGTTTCTTAAGTAAGTGAGATAACATGGAAAATGTTTTCATTATTGAATATGTTCCCAATATAAAAGTCTGCTATTGCGTAAATAAATAAATAAATAAATAAATAAAATCTGTATACGCCCCCCTGGTATCTGTTTTCCTAAACTAAGGTGGATATATCAAATTTTCTATTTATTATTATGAACTATACAATTCAATAATCTTTTACTTCATTATTTTACAGTTTTTCCTAATAACTAGAGTAAAACATGATAAAATAATAAAATAACTCAGAATTAATGAAATTAAACCAAAATATAAATATACTAATCTACTTGCCAATTTAATATTCCAAAATCTACAAAATTAACCAAATTACAGCTGGTAATGATAGCTGGTAGCCACCAGCTATTCCATCCTAGTTTAATTCTTTACTATACTACTGACCACTGGTTACCAGCGGTATGTACTGGTATCCAGTGCTTTTGCAGGAATTCCTCTTAAGTTAATACTCATCATTTAAACATTACACTTATTATTCTTTCAAATTTCTTTAACTCTTAATCATACTAATCATCTCTTTAACAACTTACTTCACTTAAATTTAATTTTTAGCTATTAATCTCTCCTACTCATTTGATTTATTTACGCTAACAAACTCATTAAACACTATCACCTCCCTTCCACCATGTCATTCTCCATTTTTTCTTTCCAACCGTCCCATTTTTCCATCTCTCTTGATCCTCCTGGACCCTTGGTTACACCATTTATCGCGCTCAGCTCATCCTCTCCGGACACCACTTCTCCCGCCGCTCATTCTCGTGGATGTTTAACATCCCTTAATCTTTTTCTGTAATATTTCTTCCTGGTCCCATAACTCTTATAGGTGAAGGTGTTCACCTTTCTCCCCATTCTCTACTTTAGGATATAATTCAAAATTATTCCCTTCTATTACAAATTTAGGTATCTTCCTCTCCTTCATCACTCCCTTCTACCTTGCCTCATCTTCTGCTGTAACAATTTCTTCCTGTTGATTTAATTAAAGGTTTCTTGTATATTTTCTATTCTTGTCAAGTTATTTGTTTTTTGGGATTATCTTTATATATGTATGCGTTCTGATTTTCTTCCTCTGTTTCTTTAATTCTTACCATCTGTGTTAGTGGTATCACCTCTTCCCGTGCTAGATTACTTATTTGAATGCAACCCACTCATGGTATTTATATAGGCCCTTATTTCAAAGTATATATGCCAACTAACATCCACTTAAAATTTCTCTTTCTTCTCTCACCTGTTCTAAGTAGCGTGTCCATTCAAATAATACGTGCTCTGGTTTATCCTGTGTTTTACAAAATCCACACATATCGTCTCGTGTTTGTTAATTTTTTGCAGTAAGTTGTGTAAATACGAGTAAGCATTTGCGTGAAATTCATTTTTTAATAGTGTTTAACGCCCGTTTTTACTGCTGGCGTTGGACATTGGCGATACATAAGATGAAATAATAAATTGAGAAATACTTTTTTTATAAGGAAGGAAAAGCCCCAGGCCTAGGTTTAGGGTGCCTCCTCGGCATTTGCCATTTATGAGAACTGAGGAAAACCTGAAAAAAAAACCTCAATCAGGGAGGACGGTCCTGGCGGGAATCATGTGAAATACAGTGAGATGCTTAAAGAGGAATAAGAGGAGGTGGCCGAGGTCGTTAAGGCGCGGAATCGTGAGCGGGAGGTTTGGGGTTAGAATCCCGCCAGGACCGTCCTCCCTACATGAGGTTTTTTCCACGTTTTCCTCAGTCCTCATAAATCGCAAATGCCGAGGAGGTACCCTAAACTTAGGCCTGGAACGTTTCCTTGCTTAAAAAAATCTTTCCCAATATATCATTTCATCTTACGTATCACCAGTGTCCACCGTCTGTGATGCCTCAGTAGTAAAAACGGGCTTTAAACACTATTAAAAAATGCACTCTTGATATATTCATGTTTTACATTAGTTAGATGTTATATTACATTTTTAAATATCTCTAGAACTACAGAAGGAAGTCTCCTCAAAACACTTCAGCACGTGTACTAATGTGTGAATATTGCATTTGGTTGGTCACGTTTTATGCATTTGTGAAGGAAAAATAAAGAAAAATGTTAACACACTCTTTTTTCAAACACTATAGTCACAGCATTGACTTTTTGTGTGTGTTTTTAAGTTTTTAATGTGGAATGGAACATTGAGTTGTGTCTATTGTTATGAGTAAAAGGTGTATGAAAATATTGCTTCTTTTGCTGTACCTTTTTCAAACATTTTCCTCAATACTTTGTTTTAAAAATCTATGCATATTATACCAAAGATGTAATACATTAACATTATCCACACATTATTGTGCATGTGGTAAATATTTTTAAGAAAATTCCTCTGATAGCTCATTTGAAGTATTTTAAAATGTAATTTTAATATAAAACGCTGGTACGACATGAGTACTTTGTTACTTTAAGTAAAACTGTGAATGTGGCCCTGAAAATTATCATGAACATCAGTTGAACAAAGAATTTTCTTGTTAAATAAGCAGTAGAGTTCGTAATCTCAATGGTAGAAGAATATTTTAGTAGCCACTTCGTAATAAGCACTCCAGAATTGACTACTTATTACATTGCATGCACTAATGGACAATCAATATGAAATCGAACACCAAAGAACTTTACAAATTATATTGCCTTGAAAATATATTAAGAAAGTTAAGAGATATATGCTTATGTGAATAACCAGTTTCTTTAAAGTTTATTTCTCTTATTTTAACGCAATAAAGTTTCTGTATTTATGAAAATCAATATTTTTGAAGAACTTAAACTCGAAAAGACTAATGCTACATCGTTTTAAAAAGTTGATGTTTATCTAATAGTACACTTTCTAGAAATATGTTAAAATGTGTCATATTTATATAAACTTTCAATAGGGACTTAAATCAATTAATTTATATTTATTTTTATCTTAACAGCCCATAAAATAATTTCGTTGAATTATATTTGGAACTGGTGGGTCTTGCTTGTTGCGTCCATTATGGCGATTATTTGGCTATGCTAGATAGCAACATAATACTTTTGACCTGAGAGAACTGACTTGTGATTGACCTCTATCAGCATGCAATCAAGACAACTATCGCTTCCTTCAGAATGGAACTAAAGCCGTTGGTTCCATGTTGTAGATTTACGGCACGTAAAAGAATCTCAAGTCTGAAAGAAGGTCCTCTGAGCAAAATTTATCGGCCGTTTCGAGCTGATAGTAAGCCCTGAATAGAAAGAATGGGGCGCTAATAACCAGAGATGTTAAAGAATGTCCTTAAAATAAACCTACACCTAGACATGCAAGACATATACAAGAGCTCTAATTCTAGGTATCTTTTTTTTCTTTCTAATTTCGTATGCTTTGCAGCATAAATTTGAACAATATATTTGGCTTAATAGCATTTTTTGGCATTTTTATGCGTAAGTTGGTTAAATATGCGTATTTTTTTCTTATAATCTTAAAATTATTGAATATATTTTACAAATTAATATATCCGGCTTAAAACGAAGTAATTGTTTAGATTATTTTATTTCAAATTATATTCTCAGGAATTATAAAGCCTGCTCGGAAAGAAAATAAATCGGATGAGCTTGGCGAATTTTTGCATAAAAACTATCGGATCTAAGAACGTAATAAATCAAAAAAACATTCTTCTTAATATAAAGTAACACTAACATATAAAGTAACATTAAAATATACTAACATTTTTGAATCTGTTCAGATTTTCTAATTTTCTTTCATATTTCACGTGGAATCACCTATATGCTGAATTTATTCAGTTCTGAAGAAATAACATTTATTTTAAGTACTAATCGAAGATATAAAATTGGCCTCAATACCAAGCATCTGCTAATTAGAGGTGAAATCATTCTTCGTAAACAAGATATCAGCTTATGGTTGACGCGAGCATTGCATATGATGGCAAAGGGACATATTCCGTACAATTTGTTTACAGCAACAGAGTCGAAAGTGATTGAAATCGATTGGTAACCTGTAGTGTTACCTTGGACCGCTGTGCAACGTTCATTCACCTATACTAGGTTGAAGCTTCGGCAACCTCGCATCCATGGAAGGGGAGGTTGATGCTTATTCATAATAATTATATCATTGCTTATAAACGACTATTTTTATTCACAGTTAAGATAGCTTACATTAATATAAAAGAACTGGTATATTATACCATTTGATTATAATGTTAATCTTTAATAATACTTTATTTTGCATGGCAGTGTTAAGACCATAAGGCCTTTTCTTACCACTCAATCAGGTTAAAATAACAAATATATAAAATAAATGAATGGATGTATGCTTAAGTAAAAGAAATGTTGTAATGATAGAGATATAAATTAATAAGAAAGGCAATAAAAACAACACTAACCAATATTAGATGATAGGAATTACAGTGAAAGAATGACAAATGTTAAATACAAGTATTATGTGAATTTAATCTAAGTATATACAGTAAAGATAAAACAGATATAAAGTAAATCAGTAATAATATATTATGACGATGTACTGTAAAGTTAACAATTAACACGAAAAGAAATTAAACTGTGGCACTTAATACTAAAATGTCAAAATAATGTAGATTTAAAGATACTCAGACTTTGATCACCCCTGATATCTTGTGAAATGAATTCCATGACCGAGCAATGATTACTGAAAAAGAGGCTCACCACAGAGATGTCTCATGATATATGTAATATGCTATAAATACAATAATATTATTACATTATAATGAATTTCATATGTTGATAGCAGAATAATAAAAATATTAATAAAATAAAATAATTGTTAATGTCGATTTCCTAAAGAATTACTCTGAAGTCCGTCTTTTATTATACTTATAACGTCATTATATCGATAGATATTATTTCATTCGTTTGTCTATGGCTATTGTTGTTAGCAAAGATGGATTTATCGCAAGAAATGTCAGTCCAAGCTGAAAAGGTTGCAATGTCACTAATACACTAATACCAAGAAAATCTTATGACATACATTAGAAGAAATACTACAGACGCATTAATTGATATTAAGGATATCTCAAAAACTTTAGTCTTGGCAAGTATTTTAGAACAGATTAGTGTTACGATTAGTTAATATTAAATTATCCATTTTTATTAATTCTTAATTGTGTATTCTGTAATGAAGAGAATGATTGATTCTATTTTCAGAAATACTTAAATTACTTCCTCAATATTATCGTAATATAATATTCGACCACCTCCTTGGTCTAGTGGTTAGCGTTGCTGACTGCTGGCGGCCGGGAGACCCCGGTTGGACTTCTGGTACCTGCTTAGGAATTTTTCTAAGTTAGTAAGGTCTGAAACGGGGTCCACCCGGCCTCGTGAGGACAATTAGGAAGCTGCCTGATGGGCGATCTTCCATCAAATAAGCCGCAATATAGCGATCGGCGCGATGCGGTGTGCTGATCGCATACCCCCCAGCAATACTGCACTCTACCAATGATATTACGTGATGGAGGTAGAAGACGAAGCGAAGGCCCACGTGGGGCTTGAAGAATATTCAGTTCATTACAGCGTTTTAGCAATGAAAATATATAATGATATCATGGTTAATATATAGCAATTTTATGCAAATAATGCCATTATAGCCTTTTATTAACGATTTTCATCAACAATAAAGACCGCTTATAATATTGGTGTTAAAATAAAGTTTTATGGTTGAGAAATATTGAAAATAAATACAATTTATTTATTTTCAGAAGTTAATATCTACCAAATTGAAGGGAAGCAAACTCGAATATAGGCTGTGCAGTCTTGGAAGTTGACTGGATATGCTTTTCGTAGTTCACACAGTTGACCTTCTGTAAGAACAGGCAGAAGAGAGATGAGATACTGTACACTATACATCTTAGAGCGAGATGATAGTAATTTTTTATTTTGTCCAAATTTGACATCTCGAACACTTGATATTTGCGTCCTATTTCTAGACTGTATTGGTGTGGAATATAGACTTCATTGTACAATTTCTCTGGCTTCATTGTTTTGTGGGTTAACGACACAAACAGGAATGTGCATTTTATCTCTATTATGAAGTCGCATTACGTTTAAAACTTGACATGTTTTTGAAAGTTCATTAAAGATTTCTTTATCTGTAATAGAAGTTGGAAAATTTGTTAAAACAGTGGAGAATGGTTTGCCAGACGGATATCTTCAAGTATGAAACTGGGCTTTGTGAGAATCCACATATGGCACTAATGCAAGGAGATATTCTATTGTAGGCATAATTTTAGTTGCCTTACCAGCGAGAGAAGGTCAAAAATAGTCCTTTAACCAAAGAAGACAAAGTTGCTAGTGAGTCAACATAAGGAACTTGATCACGAATAAAAATAGGTGGTACTGAAATAAATTTTACTTCTCTTGTTTCTTCTTCCTGATAAGTTTTTTTTATATAGTTTCAAATCTGTTAAAAGTAGGAATTGGAGAAGCAAATGCCTTTTTAGGATTCATGTTATTGGGAACTTCTGCTTCTCTTTTTCTTGGCAAAAATGATGTATATTTTGATTTGAAAGATTTCTTCTCTTTTGTTTGAACACTGGCTTGAGAAATATCAGTTATACTAAAGTTTTCATTAATGTAGAACTTGTTATGTTATTTAAAGAATCAATTAATAGAATGGAAGATGTTATTATCAGTTGTTAATAGGTCATAATTATCAATCTTGTGTGCATTACGTCTATTATCTTCCTGTATATAACCTTGAGATGGATTCATTACAAATATAGAAATATAAATTCAGAGTTTATACTGTTTTTCAGTACAATCACTTACCATACTACTTCTATATACTTAATAAACTTATTAACACAATTGAATTAATGTAATTACTCAATAAAATCAGTAATAGAAGCAGAAACATTTCAGAATCAATTTGTTGATTTCAAGATATACTGAAACTCCGTAATAATGTTGACAATGATTGTGAGAGGCTTCGGTGCCTAAAATAATTTCATCTACATGACGTGTAAATAAACGGATTAATGTATTAAAATTCAAAGCATTTTCCTAGAAATGTTTCTTCATATAAATGTTTATAATTATGCTTATATTTATAAAACTCGTGTTATTTGATAATTTGATAACACACTTTTTCTTGGTATATAGAAATAGAAATTCTCTATTCAGTATTAGAAATAGGGCAAATATAACATAAACTACTAAGGACAATTCAAATATGTATTAAATTTCATACAAATTCATTGTATTAATATGAATGAAGCCAGTCCTAAGTTTTGCTGAAGGACAACCATTCACACCCAACTTTAATACTATAAGATGTTACCGTTGAACTTACTCGTTAGGATTATTGTTGTTATATTTGGCCGCTAGGCTGCGCATGAAGTCGCTGTAGTTTCGGGTCATCATTTGCTCCATGTGCTTGATGTGGCCCGAGGGACTCGCAACCCGCTCCGTAGTGGGCGGTGTTCCGGGGTACGAGGATGATGGCGTGGCGCTGCGGGAGGACGAGCTATTGTTATCCGGGGTCGCCGTCATGGTGGCTCCAAGAACCGAGGGAGAGTCTGTCGTCGCGGGACTCAGTCTTTCCGTCTTTACTGGAGGATTCTTGTTGTTGCTATTGCTATTGTTGTTATTGGTATTACTGTTGTTATTGTTGTTGCTATGGACGTCTGTTGAGCCGTTCATTGCAGCAGAAGAGGCGCGGTTCTCCTTGAGAGTGCCACCGCGCCGCTTTCCGCGGGACTTTGGGGACTCCACGGCTGCGGGTTGGTTGAGCTCCGTGCCACCTGGAATTGTTTCCAAGTCTCCTTGGCCTTCACCTGAAACAATAAAATGCAATGCTTAAAATGTGCTATCTTTGTAACTAAGCAAGTTAACACAATAAATTGTCTTGCTGCAGCACATCTCCGGAGAAAATTTTACAGCTATTTTAAACTAAAAGTGGAGGAAAAAAAAAAACAGAGTTTTTAGGTAGAATATTTGTATTCTGATGTGGAATGTACCAATATCGGTATTAAAATAATTCTATTATAATTATTTTACGCCCGATATAAATACAGTTTTGAGAACCCCATTTTTTTGGAACATATGTTTGGCTCCTCAAACATTTTGCAAGGGCATTATTTTGACATTTGGCGTTATTTTAATGATGGATTTATCTACATGTTAGATGTCATTTAGTTCTAAAAGTACTCTGTTTATCTCAATCCTACGTGTTCAGCTTCCCGTCATGGTAACTTCAGCAGTTAAAAGTTAGATTAATCCATCCTAACATATGATACGTATTGTTGCTGTTATTGGCCACATATTTCCTATATTTTAACAGGGTAGGCAATTTTTATGGGCGATATTTTACTACATTCATGAGACATCATAAATGCCCGGCTTCCAGAATATGTCCTCACCCCTTGCACGAGGTTTGCTCTCGGCCAAGGCCGGCTCGCTTCAACACTAACGGTGATCGATCTGCCTATCCTTGAACCTTCGAATGGTCATCAGTTTGCGTTTGCTCGCGATGGTAAAACAGCTGACTTAAAGCAGGACATTTTTGTGTGAAAATATTATTATAAATAGAAATCAGCTCGTCGCGTTCACGAGGAAAGTATTCTTAAGTTCCCTGTGCAATTGCCTCGTACCAGAACTGAAGGAATCTTGAGAATAAATATTATACTACCGGTTCAATGCAGATTAAGAAACATGCGAAGATATGCAGTTTTCACAAATACAAGTTAAACGAAATTGGCACAAATCTTGAACGTTTGCCAGCAAAATCACTACCAAAATTAGCATAACAATTTGAAATATAAGCGTCTTCTATACGTATAGCATCAAAATTACTAAAACCCAAACTATGTAAGTACACATGTTTTCAATGTCTATCACAAGGTGATCCCGGAACACGTGTGCGTTATTGTGACTGGTTTCTTTCATCAGTGACTGAAGGACTGATTGATTTACAGCTCTTTTCATACAAGACATGGTATCACCAAAATGGTCGCGTGAACACTGAAAACACTCACTATTGGGATTCTGAAAATCAAAATTGTATACAAGAATCTCCTCATTATTGATAGGAAAATTGGAGTTTGATGCGCTATTATCGCAAGACGCTTTATCAGATCTTTTACGAGCAGAGAGTAAATGAAGAGAGGTAGCGACCCCCATGTTTTAATGAACTGACGGAAGAGAGAAAACATAAGGTGATTTGAACAAAATTCCGCAATTCATACAGCAGGGAGTACGTGGATAAAATTGAGAGTGTTTGAAGATAGTACTGATGTATCGTTCTTTAGCTCCCCAGATCTAACATTCTGCTAATTGTGGAGTAGCCTGAAGGACAATTTAATTTAAATACTGTCAATTACTATAAATGAAGGAATGAAACTTCAAACGTGATATCAGGTTAGATATTTGCAGCAAATGTAGGCATCAACATAAAATAATAAATTCATATTTCCATTTATTTATACCATTTATAAGAACTGAAATTATAATACATTTTTAGAATAGGTAAATGACACTTGTTTATGCAATTATTTCAAGGACTTCTAATTACTGGTTATGGTGTTAAATCCTTAGCTAAAAAACTCAATACTTTATGAAGACTGTCAGTAAATGGTTAAGAAAATTAATGTTGATATTTAGAATGCCAAAAAGCTTGAAAGACTCTAGAGAAAACAGTTTAAAAACTTTGCGAATGTCGGATATAAACATTGAATTTTTCAGAAGTAATTTTTGGCCTGCACCTACATTTGAACATAAGCCGCGCCAAGGTTCTGCAGTTGCTAACTCAGTCGATGAGTAAATTCCTTTCTGAGTTCTACTCTCAAAACTTTGATCTGTGATAGCATACACATAATGTAGGAGTTTTTCGAAGTGATGTCTCTTACAGTCAGCATTGCTGACATCTTTTAATGAAATTCGCATCACTCGCAACAACTGAGTTTCCACAATTCTTTCAATTTCTGCCCTGATATGTTTTTATGTTATTTTAGAGTTTTGGGGTTATTTCTGTAGACTTTAACTTTTCTGTATTCTTAAGGTAGTTTCAGTACAATAAACTACAGTTAAATCTACTGCATTAACTATTGTAATTAATAGCACAGGCAAACCAATTGCACCGCCACGGGTGACCGAGGTCGTTAAGCGGGAGGTCTGGGGTTCGAATCCGCCAGGACCGTCCTCCCTGACTAAGGTTTTTTCCAGGTTTTCCTCAGTCCTCATAACTGGCAAATGCAGGGGAGGTACCCTAAAATTAGGCCTGGAACGTTTCCTTCTTTAAAAAATCCTTTCCCAATATATCATTTAATTTCATGTATCATCAGTGTTCACCGCCTGTGTTGCCTCAGTAGTAAAAACAAGTGTTAAACACCATTAAAAAAAAACAACAACAAATACTTGTACTTGAGCTATACTCTTAACCAATTTCTTAACAGCAAGTTAACTAAGACAGAAATAATTCTTCCTCTTACAATGGCTAATTGCCACTGACTGTTTATGTACAGTCACCAGCTTTGGAACTGTCTGTTATGACAGGTGATTTGCCTGACCGTGGCTTATAGCGCGCTGCGCTTAGCTGCGAACTCTGTGTACTAAAATCGGGAGCAGCTATCTGTGCGGATATGCGAAGGTTGCACAGTGGACAAGGAAAGTCACGTGTCAAGCTGAACCAATAAGCTTCATTTGAAGTCTAGTGTGTTTTTTTGGCTGTAAGTTGGTGTGTGATTTCCCTGGTTTCCCATAAGTTTGTGCTTTTGATTTCGTTTTAAAATATTATAGAGAAGTAAAATATGGAGCAAGAAAAATGTAAACGTGTATTTTTGCATAAACAAGCACCTGAAATGGTGTATAAAGTGTGCCATTTCTTTAATAAGGAGGCAGCCGATACACAGCACGCGACCAGTAACTCAGCTAAGTGTTGCCAAGTGCCAAGAACGCACGGCTGAAGATGGTATTGGTATTGGTATGAGAACGGTGCAGAAAATTGCTAAAGAAGCAAGATCATGCTTCAATGATAGATTCTTTTTAGATCATCAGGGAAAATCATATGCTTTCTTTCCTTTACTCAATCAAACGGCATGCTTCCAGGACACGAAGGTTTGGCACCTCTGCAAAATATAGCTATCTCTTTCTGCACAGTAGCCAGGTAAGACCCTCACAGATAGCTGCTCCCGACTCATTTACTGATATAAAGTGCCACACCGCTCGTCTTAAATTGGAAAGAAATGAACCCATATGCGTGGGAACATAATTTGAGAAATTTCCTTGTTTATATTTTTTTCAGTGCGTATAGCTTAGTTTTTGTATCAATATTATAATGAATGTTTTTTATTAACTTCTTTGAAAAAGCTATAACTTGCAAGTTACAGCTGGAGAAAAAAAAAAACGTTTACTTCTTTTTTGGCAGCTTTCACTCATAGACTACTATACTTAATTTAAAAAAGAGTACATACAATAGAGAACACTTTCCCTTTGCAACAATATTAGAATAACTAAACACCATATTGTTGGCAACACATGAATATCGCTCAACTTTTAATTTATACGCACCTGGAAATTTATGCTATGGATGCGAACATTTCTGAAACTGACGGTTATTGCAATCAGATATGCTAATCTAATGTTCATTCAGCACATAACAGACAAAAATATCACGTAATTCTCACTGAGAAACAAGTTCAACACTGAAGTACTATGAGAAATTGATACCGAATATTACACTTTGATAGTGAGTTGTAAGTTATAGCCATTGCAAAAATATCTGCTCTGAATTACCAGTAACTGGCTATGCCCGAACATTTCAAAAGCGTTGATCGTGTGAAAGATGAATTTTGCAGCATGGGCAATTACGTGCATTGAAAGCGATGCTCGTAGGTGGGCTGAAGTGCTGAAGTGAATTATTACACCTTTTCGCGCCACGCGCATTAGTGTACAACCTCTCTAAAATCCCTAATCCCCGTATCAAATTGCATGCACTTTTCCAAGATGACTGATTTTAGACTTGCAATGGTCGACACCAGACTGAATTTTTAATGCATCCCTACAGGGGAGATGGCGTAAGAAATTTTCTCGTGGTTTTTTGATAATCTACCTATCATTATCACCTGAATGACTCAGAAGTCTCATGTAAAAGAAATATACCCTCAATGTTAATATACACGCAATCTACAGTTGTTTCTGCTTTCTTTAAAAACCAAACAGTAAATGACTTCTATTTCTTTAAGTTAATATTTGCTCATTTCAAGTAAAATTAAAATTAGTTAACCTCATAATGGGAATCATCGATCGGAGCCAAATGTATACAGGATGACTGGCCTAAAACTAGCACCACCATCACCACCCGCACGGGTATCTCTGAAACGAGAAATGTTATTGTTATGCTGTTTTACTGAATTAAAGTTCAAATAAAAGCTCATCAATGTAGTCTGTATAAACCCCAAAAATATTAAAAAGTGTATTTTTAGCCCTAAGTTACCTTTTTTTTTCAAATTGAATACCTACTGATTTCAAGAATATATATAAAAGAAAAAAAAAATAAAGTGACACTATTAACAACGTAACAAATTAACAGTAATTATAAAAGCAGAAAAGGATAAAACAATGAGAAAAAGTCACACTTGAAACCGCTATATTTCGAACTCGTTCAGTTTTTCTATGGCAAGAAGACAATTGAAGGTGATAAAAGCAAATATTGAGTATCGAAGGTAACGTTATGCATGAAAACACATGGAACTAGAAATGAGAGTGTGGGGAAAAAAATGAATACTTAAGATTTAAACCAGGTGGTATACGAGCTTTATGTAAAAATATAGCTGCCATTTCTCTGTCTCTGAGTAAACTTTCAGAGCGTTGTGTAGGTGAAGCATCAATAAGAGCTAGATTAAAAGCATCATCAAAATCCTTACAGTGAGATATGGAATGTTGGGCAACCGGCAAGGGAGATTTGGTTTTAACAGAACGTTTATGATTGTTCATGTGTAGTCAGACAACAGTAGAAGTTAAACCAATATAAAATGCTTTGCAAAGCTTGCAAGATAATAACATATATACGACGTTCTTAGGAACAAGTAGCAAATGAAGAAATGTTAAATTCTCTGGATAAATTAGGGCTGCGGAATGAATGGCACGTCATAATTAGCGCACAGGTTTATATATATTTTGTAACAGTATTAGCAATGTAACAAATTAATAGTTATTATAGAAGTTTTAAAAGGATAAAACACTAAGATAAAGTCACACTAGAAATCGATATATTTCGAACTCGTTGAGTCCTTATATGGCAAGAAGACAAATCTTCTTCTTCTTGCCATAGAAGTATTCAACGAGTTCGAAATATAGCGATCTCAAGTGTGACTTTATCTTAGTGTTTTATCCTTTTCTACTTTTATAATTACTGTTAATCTGTTACATTGTTAATAGTGTTACTATATTTTTCTTTTTCTTTTATATATATATATATATATATATATATAAATTAACATTAATAATAAAAGTAGATAAAGATAAAACACAGAGAAAGAGTCACACTTGAAATTGCTATATTTCGAACTACTGCGAGTTCTTCAATGGCAAGAAGCTAGACTATTTCAAGTGTGACTCTTTCTCTGTGTTTTATCTTTATCTACTTTTATTATTAGTGTTAATTTGTTACATTGTTAATAGTGTTTCTTTATTTTTATGTTTCATTTATATATATATATGCTTCTAAACCAAGTAGTTTATGAAATATTGTATTATGTAGACTTTCAGATACATTTTAGAGAATTCCAATGATTATTAGTCAAAAAACAATACATCTCCTCGAGTTAGGCAAAATAATTACATACCTATTCGCATTTTGCCTGATATTTAGGAAAATTATCAAATACGTTGCAATTTATCCTAAATGGGTGGCCCTAATCACATGAAATGTCTGCACCATTTAACTACACATAAATTCAGTGGATTCTCAACAAGGACACTGTTAGTCGAGGTAGGCAGGAATGTATGTCATGAGTAATGGTGTCATAATGCGGTATTTATAAGCAAGACGTCCATACCCTGTTGCGACATAGTCGAACTTGGGTATTGCACATTTTTGTGTATGCAGCAGCCAATAAAATTGTTAGGTTGGAGCATTGACAGCAATTGAGTTCTTTCTTCACAAAGTGTCATACAAGTGGGACACATAATAAGAGATATGACATTCGTAGTATATTGAGTGACAGAAAATCCTTGACACTATAAAGACGCATAATTCTTAGAACGGTACCAAGAGTACATTCACATTCCTGAAGATTCACTGTCACTGATATGTTATATAGAATTTTAACTAGGTGTATTACATGTCAGGATAAATTAATTTATTGATAATAACTTAAAATAAACTGGGTTACAAAATGTGCCATTTAGCAAGTAAATGTAAAAAAGTTATTTGAATTGATGATTGGGTCCGCATATCTGGAACAGTGACGGCAAATATTCTTCTGTAGGCTCATGTTCCGACTTCAAGAAATTTGGGCTCTCATCTAGTATATACTGTTCCTCAATTTCTTCATCCTATACATAGGTCACGCGGCCTCTCAAAGCACTAGCTTTGTCGTGGTGCAATAAAGTGCCCCTTAGCTCGATTTTTGGCCAAACACTGTTGGAATTCAGACTACTATGCTACTTTGCAGTAATTGTTTATGATTTTCCAAATGACCACCTGCTGAAAAGAAAGTAGCGACCAATTTCTTTCCAACACTCTTTGCCCTTTCGATTTTCACGGGTGATTGGTCATCACGGAAGATCCAAACTGGTAATTCGGAAGTTTCATCTTCCGTGACTGTATCAGATAAGCGCCTAGACTCCCCGTTCGTTAATCTTTGAGCCATTTTTGGCGACATTCCACCCTGAAGAGTTATTCTTATGTTCTATCTTTTGTTTAAACAATGGGGCACACATTTTGAACACTTTTTTGTTCCATTGATAGTTATGTTCATGAATATTGGTAGGATAACCTGACGCATTGAGCCAACTTAGTCTTTTTATCTCCATAACTTTTCTTGAACATTTAACATTTCTCAAACAACACCTGTTACATCAATAATGCTATGACATATGCATTGTATAGACTGGGCTCGGTAATTTAGTATTATTGGGGAAGGGGGATTAAGGAAAATTTTCGTTGGTGCGGTTGGTTGTGAGTTACGTAGAGATCTCCAGAAGCAATATTGTGGTGTATCCTATTCCACTAAAGCTTCTCTAACTGCTTTCCTTATGTGTGAGACTGCCAACCACCAATCAGGATACAATACAAGTCTTGAGTAGTCGAAAGTTTTCACGGTCGGAGTCAGACTTATAACTAGAAGTTTCTTCCGGGCTTAGGAGCCGTGGCCTGTTGGAGCTAAGGAGTTCAAACATTTCATCCCCACCTGCGGATGACATCTCCAGTGGCGCGGTCTGAGTCTTCTGGGCGAAGGTCCTGACACGACTGGCACAGCCCTATTAATTGAAGAATTTCATCGCTGTAAAACATAATTAACAATACTTTTGTATCTGAGAAAGTTCTTTGGAATATTTTGGTTTATTTAGTACCAGATATTTTGAAAGTGAATCCCGCACTTATTTTTCTCATTGTTACTTGTTGAATGAATATAGAAGAAAGCAAATTTGCTAGGAACAGCCATAAAAGTATAGATTAGATGTACGCAAGAGCTAAAAAACCAGTTACATTGAATAATTATATATACTGCAAGATAATACATTATCATAACAATTATTATTCTCTTTTGCTATCAGCCATGATAGCCATTTTGAAGCCATGATTTCAACACCACACAAGAGCAGTAGAATTGATTTTGAGAAAATTAATAAATACCCATGTTTGTTCAGAGTCACATGTCTCTTCCTGAATCATCAGCATTAGAACCTGATAATGTCAAGAAGTCTCTGAAAATGTGGTTAATCTTGTTTTGAGGCCAAAAGATGCTTTTGAGGAAAGATATTTTGTCATATACCTGCATTTAGCAGCATTCAAGGGAATTTCACTTTTGTAAGCTCTATCTGGATTATGTGATTAAACTTGGCTCTCTTATTGATTAAGAAAGTTTCTTTAGCTAATCCATTTGGTGTATCACTTGCTGTTATGATATTTCATTAGTATTCAATTACTTTGTAAAATGTACTTTATTTTTTCTTGCTTTTAGATTCAGCAATAGTGTCTGAAAATCCTTAAATATATTTCGTTTTACTTTAACTACAATGATTATTTTTAATAAAATTTGCATTATACCTATCCAATCATCAGCTGTGTATACGATACCATGTTTACGTTTACTAATCTCCATTTTAGCATAACACTGACCACATCCCATTTATCAATACCCTTTTTGTACATATGCCAAATGTAGTAAAATCTATCATAATCAGATAACTGCAATATTTAACAATAATGTAAAATGTGTTAAAGTTTGAGTTAACTGCCCACTTTTCAGAACAATACAGAACGTGTATACTTATGAAAATTAATATGTCAGTACCACGTGATAATACTGGAAACTTGTGATGCTTTTAATACCAAATAAATGGAACTTAGACGATTACAACTATTATGGAACTCATAGCCCCTATTTATAGCGCGCACATTTGCAGTAATATGCAGAACTTCCAATTTATTGCACACCTGTATCATTTAATAACTGGAGTAGGTAATGTCTAAATAGAAACCATTAAACATTTAAATAACTCTCCAGGTTTAACCTCGTCATTGTTGAAGTAAAAAGAAAGTTGTACGGTTCGCAAATACAAGCAAATGTGACGGGATAAACGCCTTTATTAAAAGATCATTTGGGGAAAGCGTGAGGAAGAATTTACAACACTTAGGTCGTGACAACATGAAAATATTCAAATTATACTTAGATACTAAATATGATATAAAGTAAAGTCTGCATAGGTGACGTTCTTGAGGTGCTTTGCTAAGAGCCATATGAAGAGATAGAAATATTTCAGTAGGAATTGTAGTAGAAGAAATTTGAAGTCTATATTTAGATTTTTCTCTGTTGTTACAGTAGCTTTGGTTTTAATGCTTCCTGAGAAGCTGATGGCGAGCAATAGCAGTAAGTGGATGATCAACTGATGGGCTCGGAATCAATTCTCGATATGGATACATTTGTAGCATTCTGTGTCATTTAGCTATAATAATTATTTCCCCTAAAGGTTAGATTTTTCACTTAGATGTCTTCTAGTGCATTTGTTTGAAAGAATGTTAAAATACGCACTGTTTGAAAGTATGTTCGAGGTGTTAGTGTTTTGCAAGTAGGCACTATTTTTTTTAGTGCCTAGTAATTTTTTAGTAATTAAATAAAATATATTCGGCTGCCATTACATTTTTTCGAAATAATTCTGGCAGAAATTAATCACTGATACATAATGTTTTTAGAATGCTTTATAGGTTTCATTCCGTAGTGTGTAATGTATTACTGAGTTAGTGCGACTATCTATTGTACCCCAACAGAATTGAACACACTGTAATTAAAACAAAATGAAATATTTTGACAAAATTTGTAACCGAAGATAAACCAAATTAAATGTCTCAATGTCTACTGCATGCTTTTTTCACTAAATCATGCACCCTTTAGGTTATTTAAAAAAGGTGTCAGTTTGAATTGTTATCGAGAAGAATAAAAGTATATAAGGAAGTTAATTATTACTGGAGCAGGACTTATGGCAAAATTATTACATTTTGAATTGATGATCGCCATAAAGATGTGAGTTTACAGAAATTATATTATTGAACTACCAAATATTATAGGAAGGCTTTAACTTTGTCTTATTTTTTCTTCTGTTTTGTACTTTGCTGTCTATTTATACTCTGTCTATTTCTGAGCTTTTTAATGGTAATTATTTATTATTTTTCAACTTCTTTTTTCAGTAATTTAGAATTTAAATGGTGGGAAAGAAGCATGTAATTGTTTGCACCAACGTTAAAGGAAATGCAGTATGACTAACTACCTGTAAATTTCTACTAGGAAGACCATTGTAAAGCTTTTAAGTTGAGTAAGTTAAGTCTCTATAGCAGTCTCGTTTTCATTGTGAGTGAGCTGCATTATTGACTTGTAAAAATAATCACTGCAGCTACAAAGCGTCATGGTTCCGATTACAAAGACAAAACAGCAACACGAAGCGAAAGGGAAACTCTTTTAGTTGCCGCTCCTCCGTGATGAAAACAAGAATGTTGAGGTGCCGACTTTCAACATTATTTCCTGAACTATCTGGCGGCATTTTTAAGGGACATGCTCTCCAATCAAAATCGCACATTGTTAATACAAAAATATTGAAGGGAAAAATCAGTTCTTAGTAAATGTATTGCGTATTTTTGTGATATTTTTATACACAATGTTGCGGTTTAAAAATAAAAGAATCAACATTTAAATATTTTATTATATAAAAGAGAAATGTGCTTAGTAATTAAAACAAAGATTTGTGTTGCAAATTGTGATAGTTATTGTATATAATTTTTTAATTTCCAGTAATAGAGTGTGGTGCCCTTTTACAACCAATGTTACATATTTTAAATGTGTTTCTGCCTGTCTCTTTTTACCTTTTTTTAAATGCCTGAATATCTGGTTTGTAGTAACTAACTAACAGGTTTAAACTTTTGTTGTGGACTATATGACAATCGGCATAAAATGTTAAATCTCTATTAAAACGTGTGCATTGTTGAGTGGGTTACCTTCATGTTCCCCATCAGTGCAGCAAGGCAGTATAGTGGACAGTACATTAGTCGTACTTTTTCAGCTTAACAGCTGAGCCTTTATCTAGCATGTACATAAAGTCAGTATACCTACGTGTTTATGCGAATGTTGAGTGAAAAGTGTTTTCTCCAAGAGCATTACTCGCGATTGGTTGGGCATATTTTATCATGATCAAAAAAATCAAATAACCAAATAACATTCTATCAACGATGAAACCGTAACGAAACACGGAGTTCTGAGAATGAAGATGAAACATTTCTTCATAACATGAAAAAGTCGATCTCCTCGCCAAAAAGGGAATCACTTTCCAGACCAATACATATTCATTATCTTATGCATTCATGGCACCAAAAAATAATAAAAAAAAATCAAGCATTCAAATGAAAACGAATTCAAAAAAATCCCTAAGGAGCAAGAAATGGCAAACAGATAAAGCAAAACCTCGTTTCAGTAACGCCTAGAAAATCTGCACTCCAGTTTTTCCGATTTACTGACAGGCATTCAACACTGGGCTGCACAGACCTCTGTGTACATTCCCCTGATCCGGAGAATTCCTTCACAAGTTTGACTTCTTAGTCTCTCTCAACCATATTTAGAGGTTTGCACTGAAACCTCCACTTAGGGTTTACCGCCACGGGTAGGCGAGGTCGTTAAGGCGCAGACTCGTGAGCGGGAGGTCTGGGTTTCGAATCCCGCCATGATCGTCCAGATTTTCCTGTCCTCATAAATGGAAAATGTCGGGGAGGTACCTAAACTTGGGCCTGGAACGATTCCTTCCTTAAAAATGAACCCTTTCCCAATATATAATTTCATCTCATGTATCATCAGTATACATCGCCTGTGGTGTCTCTGCAGCAAAAAACGAGCGTTAAACACCATTCATTCATTCCACTTAGGGAGTCAGACTGTTAACGGCTTAGTTGTCAAAATGATAATCCAACCAACATCGAACTGTTTTGTTAATATGGTAACAGGAGACGTGCTTTACCATTACAAACCAGAGATCAAATTTCTATATTCAGAGAAATTCATTCAGCTGGGAAAAAATTGGCACGCAGATGGTATTATCCACATTGTTTATCATAAACATAGGGCAACAATAAATTCAGAAAATTATGTTTGACGATTCGAGCTTATTTCAACATACTTGGCATCCAGACTTGTGAATCTGCGATTTCATCCTTTTGCCAAAACTGGAAGAACACCCTGCCTGGTGTTGGCATTGAGTAGTGTAAAAGTAATCAAAGGGCACATTCTAATGATTATTTCTGCGTTTCATTATTGTAAACATTCCTTCTTAACGCGTGTTATGTTCAAGAAGCATTGTTATTCATTAGACCGTGGAAATTTGAAAATCAACACTGCGTGGATAACGTGATTTGTTGATATAACTTGCACAATAATGAAATTTAAACATATTTACATAAGACAACACTTAAAATATTGTGCACTAAACAAAAGCTATATATTTGAATAATTCAGATGTTTGTAGTGTATATATTTGTTAATATTATTCTGTTTCCTGGGTTGATTAATGAATTGCTCTTACAAAATATCACGTAAGTTATTATAAGATAGCGGAGCGCCTTAAAGGCCAGCAAATCTTTCCACCAAGCAAAGGTCCTGAATTATATTTCCCATTCCCTTAACAAATGAAGTATCCGGCGAACGCTCAAAGGAAGACACTTTTAAAATTGCAGTCGAACATACAAAGTAATACTTTCTGATGAAAAGATGAAAACTTTGTCATTACTTGATTCTTGAGGACGTTTCTCGTACATACATCAATCAAGATTTATTGCCAGAAAACAAACATCGCAACATTGAAAACAGCCCCGTTACGTGCACAAGATACTGTCAGCCTCTGGATCAATTTGGTTTCCAACCAATGAAAGACTATGTAGACACCTCGACTCAGATCCGCGTATACTAGCGAAACAAGATATCACGATTATGTCGATCAGTTCAGTTCGTATGGGTACATAGGATTCTGTATATTCCTTTTATGAGCCTGGCATGTTATCAGTTGACCACGTACCTTTTGATTGCATGCACATATTATGAATTACTTGCAAAGGTTCGATCTTCTTCACCCTTAAAATGTTTTACTTAAATTGTGCTCTAATTTCACAGATTCCGATTTGTTTGATCTACAAAGCAAGCATTTCCTTTCTAAAATTTAAAGCGCGTTAAACACTCTTAAAGATATGCACTACATATTGTTTTATTTTCGAGTGCCCACCTGGAAACTTTCCCCGTCAATGTTTTCGAAAAGCGCGGGTTCCTAACGGCATTATTTAGTGAGGGTAGTTGAGAAGCTACTTGATATCGGAGAGATATGAAGCGGAGGTTGTCTAAGGCAAAATTTGTCGGCCGTTTCACGCCCTGAATTGAATGGGACGCATATGACCTGAGATGTTAAAGAGCGTCCATAAAAAGGGGGGGGGGAATATCCGCCAACTTCCTAAAGAATGGCGCAAAGACATGATTTGACTCGCCGAGTAGTTTTTGCAGGATAACTGCGCCAGACGGCAATAGAAAGTGTAGAGTGTATATGCGTCAGTAGCTTGTACTCGTATTTGTTGTACTTTCTATGCTTATGGTCGTTAAAAATGTTCTTATTCCAAAAATATCCAAGCCAACATTTTTACATGCATAATTATACTTCTGAGTACGGTACAGGTGTACAATAATCTGGGTGCGTACCAACTGCCCAATTTTGCAATTTTATTTCTCCTATAGTAGTACTCCTATTGGAGCAGCTATTAATTTCCCTAAAACTTTACTTTTTACTGTAATAAAGTAGAAAGAACTTCTTATTTTCCATTATAATGATTTATTTACAACGTTTTGTGCATTTCTTTGTTAGATTACATTCTGATGTAACAAATAATGGACAGTAATGTGTCTTAAGAAATAGCGTATTATAAAAACACTATACGCTTATACACATTTCTTTAATTACTAAAATATATTAATATTCTGACTGTTATTTTTATATGTTGCTATATTTATTTTCTATAATGACGTTTATATTTAAATAAGCTGTAATTTGTGGAATAATCTTTGTCTACAATATTTTTCATTTTGTGTTTATTTGTGGATAATAATATATATTTGTGCTAAATTCATAAAGTTTATTATCATACATAAACTATTAATTATTAAACGGAATGATGTAACATAATTATATGTAGGAAATTGTAAAGATTTCGCTTTATGCAGAAACGAAAGCTTTGTACAAATTAAATTATATGCAATAATTATTTAATTATAATATCATAAATGTTGCAATAAACAATTTTATACGTGACAATATGAACTACTTTAGTCGAAATAATTTTTTAACAACATACAGTATAAGGGCATATTTACTTTGCAATAAAATCAAAGCATAATAGCTGCTAACATGAAATGAAAACTCTCAAAATAGTTAGAAATATTTCAAGCAAAATGAAACAGTATAAAGTTCGCGATGAATGTAAATGACACCACTAAATTGTAGACGATGGCTCCGCAACCCGAGACGATGCAGTGCCAGGCAGTATGCATTCCTCATAGCTCGGCGCAGAAAAACCTTGAATGCTGACGTCACAGAGTAGTCAGTTGGTGGGCACTGGTCTAAGGTGCCGCTGACTCCTCATACTCCTTCTATTGCTGCAACTACTATTAAGGAGGCAAAAGAAACACATGGTGATGTATGGAAACGTGTATTTAGCTGCAGCAGTTGGACTGTGATAAAAATAGAAAAAATGAGGGAGGAAACTTACTTAAGCCTGAGCAATTGTAAAGTACTCGGGGGGTGCCTCCCCACTAATGAAAAAATATTACTTCATAGTGCATGCTTGGCCTCTCTGGAACATCTGATATCTCAGAACATCGGATTAGTAGAATTCTGTTAATATTTACAGTGTTATTAAAATGTCCTCACGAATTCAGTATTTTTGTTTACTTAAAACAAGAACGTGTCAGAAGCCAGTCTGCAGTTCAACGCCCCGTTCAATATTTATATTGTGTTATTGCATGGAATCTCCACTTGTTGACTGCCGCTTGGATCGTGGTTTGCCGCTTTAAGTGCACAGCCAACTAAATGCCATGACGGCGCAAGAAAACTCTGTGTGCACAGATGACGCTGCATCAGGCTTTATGTGGCCCCGGGAACCGGTCAGACGTATAACAGGTGAGCGAAATGAGCACTATACCTAACATTTGGGCGCGATCGTCAATTGTTAACCTAAAGCCATAAGTCCAATCTACTTCTTCACAGGAACAAATGAATGCGTTAGTCTTCATTATAAACTGATGTTGCAAGCTTCTCCGAGAAATTCATGCTAAAGGTTATTTCACTTATGATAAGACTTTCGACCAATAGAACATAAAGAACTATTGAATTTTAACTGATTTCGAATATCTATCAGCAAACGTTTATCATATGAGTTAAATTGTTAAACATTCATAGCCCACCTTCATTTGTTTTTACACGTGTTGTGTTTTGTTTGTGATGTTTAATTGTTTCATAAGAAAGCATTGTGTTTTGTCGCATTTTAAAAATAATATTTTATAGTTAAATGCACTGTTATATAATACTGTGAATATATCATCGCAAAATACTCCTCCTTTAAAGCTCATTTAAAAAAAAAAAAAACATCCTAACGTCGACGTACTATCTGATTCTCAACTTTAACTACTCATCTTACACTGGTATTTGATGTTATGCACATTTCAAGTGCTTTATTTGCCCTTTGCAAATTCCTTAATTTTTTGCAATATGTGCAGTAACTGGTCATTATTCGCGTGTATGTACTCATAATTTTCCCCATCAGGGCGGCTCTATGCATCACCTCAATGGTTTCTGCACTATTTTCAGGGTTGCCATTGGTTGTACAATTTTACTAATTTTAGTGTACAACGCTAATGCAATTATGAAAACAGGCATATGTGTAAAATTATCTTCAGTCCATGAATACCAGTCGTTAATTTAAACATAACCTAAGGGTTTCATTTTAATACTTATGGAATGCACATGTGAGATCGCAATTTTAAAATTTAACCCTTATGCTAGGTTTGAGTTTCATGAGAATCCTTGTAAAAGCGAATATTTACATAGATTAGGTTAGTCTGAGTTGAGTTGGGTTAGATTATAGTGTTCCTTTAGTTTGGCTTCAGAAAATTGACTTAATTCAGTTTTATCTCTTACTTCTCTGTACTATTACCTAGTGCACTTCTTGCTGTTGGTAACAGCCGTGACGTGACCACCTTTTCCATACTCCGTCCCATTTTCCCCTACTTCGTTCGATTTCTACTATAAAAGTCCGCGACTTTTTTCGGCATGGTGGAAGGGTCACTAGCTATCAATGCCTTCATTTCGTCTCCTATAATTGCAACGCTTTTATGCAACTTGTTGCAACTTTTCACATGTTCCCAACTTGTGTATATATAGCATGGGCTTTATGGAAGCTTTGAAATAGTGATATGTAAATGTTTTATTTTCTTAAAGTGCATTTTATGAATATTATGATGACTTGTGATCGAAAGCCTACTTAGACTTATGACGCTTAAGACGTATTTTCGATATAATCGTTCATAGAGAACACTTTGTTAGATACCTTTAACAGCTATGTGTGCTGTAGATAAACATTTAATTGCGAGCATATACATGTCTAGCTAAGATTATGGGTAGCCCTATTTAAAAAAAAGGATAGCAATGCGTTATTATTAAATTATTTGAAAGGAATTAATGATAGCCTATTATTTGTAAGTTGAAAAAGGATAGACGTCGTGTGGACTGTAAGTTGACGCATTGACTCTTAAAAAAATATGTCGTGAAGAGGCGAAGGAAGGCAAATGCACATGAGTGGCAGAGAAATAATACTTAAAAGCACATAAAAGGAATAGTGACTTACTGGAAACATGAAATAGAGTACAAAAAGATAAATATGTCAGTCACATTACAAAGCACAATAAGCTTCTAAGTCACTAATTTTTTCTAGTAGCACTATTTCGTAATAATTTCGCGGTTCATCTAGATTGAACGAAACATAATTTAATTTAACCCATCATAGCCTTCGTTATTACAAAGAAGATCATCATAGCGAATTGCATTAGAGGGCACAGAAAAACAGACAGCAGAAATAGAACACCAGCAAAAAGGTATTTCCATCCATAGGTTATTATGTGATCAGCCTAATGGCAATAATATTTTTACGTTTTCATGCAAGATGCCGACGTAATTCTTGAGGGCCGTAGAATGCACGTAAATGCAAATGTTTTAAAATGTTGATAACGTTTCCTCCAAATGGAAGAAAATAAAAAAGCACACTTTTTGAAAATGCATCAACTTCTGCAAAACTTCTTATGCTGCTATTCAGCCTCCGTGCAAGTTATTGTTTTCAACAACATTTGTAGTAATTCAGACCTGTTCCTAGACTTATGTCGACTTTCATGATGAATCATTTGTTTTAAATATAGCTTAACATTTTTGCAATGTGCTGCTTGTACACAATACGAAAATAACTAAAAAAAACTGTTTCTCTAATTTCTGTAGGTGAAGGGCAAAGATTAATGAAAATAAAGATTATTTTATTTCGGCACCGCTCTGTAATTTTTCCACGTGCCGTTAATTAGTATCATAGAGTAAAACTATTTTTCGCACCTCCTGACGATAGAAAGTTGTGTTCTCTTCCTTGACTGGCCCATTTTACCGCTTCATCTTTCCCTTTGTCGTCATTGTAAAATGGTCTATCCTGTAGACATGTCTTCATTTCATCAATGGCATTAAAGAATTCGTTAGAGGATTATGGATGGCCATTCCATTTTTCGTCCTTCGACCTCTTGCAAAGTCCCTGCACCATTTTTGCACTTGTTGGACAGACATCACTTCCTCTCGGTGCATAGACATCTGTGAGTGTTTCCAAGTTGCATGTTTGCTCATAGAAAACGTTTCACTCAGCGCAACTGCGCTCTTTATATGTGAGAGTGTATAAGTAAGCTAGCAGGTACATAAGTTGCAGCGATCTCCGCTTCGAAGTAATTAATAGGAAAATGTCACTTTTTGAATGTTCTTTCCAATTTTGCGTATTATGCGCTTTGTCCAAGAATAAATTTTGCTTAAACGAAGCTCTTTAAGATGAAATGACAATCTACCGAGGTAAATAATAACTTTTCAGTAGCTTCCAGAGAGATGTAAACATGAGGTATAATTGATAGAACATTGAGAAAAAGAAAATCAATTATGACAATAATAGTTATCCAAAAATCACTTCATTTTAATCCTTTCTATTTGTGGAAAATTGTAAATATTTATCAAATATTGCACATTTATCATTATTACTCTTATCACATAAATATTAATTACATCAGTAGTAAAACTGAAATAGTGGTTAAAAAGTGGTAGATTTGTTAGCAACGTTTCGACACCTGCCAATATATCTGATATCTGCTATTACTCGCTCATTCTTTTCTTAAAGTCAGTTAAAAGAACAGATGACTAGCATTCAAGCTACACAGTTTAGAATGATATTGGTTTAAAACTTTTTACTGTCTTTTTAACGACAATAATGAGAGTGATATAAAATTTCTTGGTTAGAATTAATAACGCTTTAAAAATTAAAAAATAACTATTTTAGGAAAGGAATGCTTGAATTGGTCTTAGTAGTAGGTGCGATAGTAAAACACGAACTCACTTTGGCTACAAATATAGAGTTGCATAAAAATAAAATATTATGTTGTACTCGATCATTGCAATGTTATCTTTGTATACCAGAAATTATAAACTGTATTTATTGTTGATCATAAAGGTCAATAAGTTGCTACATTATGATACTAGTGATAAAATTACTATAGTAACAAATACGTCATTATTTTTTCCATTGCTAAAACCATCAGAATGTATAGTACGAAAGTAGATCTATAAGTTTCCGGCCTCGCCGATAAGGATGATCGCTTTCAGTAAACCCTTATCTGGTGTCATACCTTATAAGTAAATAATTGCAGCTGTAACTTTCGCTCCGCTGTGTTCCATTGTTCAGATATAGTTCCATAAAGAAGTTTATGTGTAGAAGATTGTGACATGTTCAAAATGTATTTCGAGCTGTTATTAAGTTCTTCACAAAAGAGACTTACTCAAAATGAAATTAAACAGCGATGGAATCGGGTATATGGGGAAGCACCCCATATTCTACCATAAAAGAATGGGCCAAACTTTCTCCAATGGGTCGAGAAAGCATTGAAAACGAAGAGCGTGCAGGTCGGTCCTTGGAGGTGCTTACTCCTGAAAACATCACTCTTGTAGAAGAAATTAAGGAAGACCGGCGGTTCAAAGTTACAAAAATAGCAGCAAAGGGGGCCTTTCTAAAACAACAGTTCTTCGAATAATCCATGAACATTTAAACACGAATAAGGTTAGTGTAAGACGGGTGCTTAGACTTCTTTCCCCAGTCCAAAAGCAGCAATGAGTCATCTGTTGTCAGACATTTTTGGAGCTCTGCCATAGTAACGAGAGAGAAGTTCTGCAAACCATTGTTACAGGAGACGATACTACGGTCCTCTACTTGTTCCAAAAGAGAATCAATGGAGTGGCGTAAACCTGGTGAAGCACAGCCTCTAAAGGCCAAGGTCACTCAGGCAACTAAGATCATTTACACAATGTTTTGAAAATGTGAAGGAATACTCTTCATTGACTTCAAGGTAAACACCACAGTACATGGGGAGTACTATACTGGCCTACTGCACAGACTACGTGCCTCCATCAAAGAGAAAAGGCGAGGAAAGCTGAGTGGTCGTGTACGCCTTCTTTACGACAACGCGCTTGTGCACACAGCTCTGGTTGCAAAGGAAGCTGTGAAGAAATGTGGCTTCAAGGAGACGACCATTCACCCTATAGCCCAGATATAGGTTCCAGTAACTATTTCCTTTTCTCAAAACTCAAGAATGATCTTCGAGGAACGAAATTTAAGTGTGACGAAGAAGTTATGAACGCTGTTTATGCCCATTTTGCATACAAGACTTCTGACTATTTATTGGGGGGGGGGGTTGAAAGGTTAATTCAAAGATGTGAGAGATGTATTGCAATAAAGGATAACTATATTTAAAAATGATTAATAGTTTTTGTCCTTATCATACCTAGAAAGAAAATGGTTAGGCCGGAAACTTATGAACCTACCCTCGTATGATAATATTAAGGAAATCTTTCGTGTGTTATTGAAGGCAATCTTTATCATTCTTCTTCGTTGCAGAATATACAATTACAAAATTAAGAGAAAATTAATAAGTTCATTTTAGTTACCAAATGAATTAGTAGAATTTGATAATACTAACCTGTTTTAAAATATATGCTAACACTAAAGTTAACGAAATATCCTTAATTATTTTAATGGTCATCCAATAAATAAATCTGTCGTAGTCCTTCTGATAATTATCATAAAATGTTCTCTGTATTAATAATAATTCAGTCTTTTCAATTTGGGATAAATCTATCTTCGTTAACAACAATAACAATAGACGAACTCTTCATGACGTTATAAGTATAAATATAAAGATATTATTAACTTCAGATTGATTTAATAGAAAACAGAATTAGTATTAATTTTATTTATTAATATTCTTTTATAATTCTGGGATATAAAAAGCGCGTGCTACTCATTTATAATGTTATCAATTATTGTATTGGTAAAAATTACCCTCTTAGCTCTAGAAAACCAATGTAACGATTTATTTCTAACATTTGGTGCCGTAACACTGCAGTGACATCATGGTAGAATAGGCTCTGTTATTGACTGTTGCCATAGATAGGGACTCCCACTCCATTCCAAGCATTCAACTGTCAATCCCTGGCTTATTTTAATTAGGGTATAAACTTGCTTCACTCGTTTCTTAAACATTTACTCATCGAACAAAGTATAATGTTATGTATTAACATCTTAATCTACTGTTATATGCAAATAGCTAAATAATGAATACAAACTCATAAATTAATGTCATAGATTTCCACCATTTAGGATACAATTTTTAAAGAACAACGCTTAAAATGCTATGGAAGCTACAGTATGCATAGAAGTTACTCCGAAATGGAGAGTAATTGGTTAAAAATATCACATAATTTTGCTTGGCATATTAAAAACACTTTGGAAATAAAAAGTGCATTTACTGGCCAAAGAAACTTTTTATTGCTTTTCAAAATATCCGCCTTTAAGATTTACACACTTTTGCATTCGTTCAAACCATGTCTCGAAAACTTTTTTTCACTCTGAAGTTGGCATCTCAAAAACATGGTTTTTAAAGCCTTCAACAGCTTGAGGTGATGAAAATCGTGTTCACGTATTTTTCGTTTGACGTTCAGAAACAAAAAGAATTCATTAGGCGATAAATCAGGTGAATACGGGCAATCAGACATTAATTCCATGTTGTTTTTTTTTCCCCTTCAAATAATCAATTATTTGACGTGCTGTACGAGGGCTGGCAAACACATGATGAGGAATGATGTGACGTTTTCGGATGTTTTTCCTAGTTTCGTTGATGACTTCTGGCAAACAAATTATTGTATACCATTCAGTATAAACTGTTCTTCGACCCTCTAAAGGAATGGTTGCGACATGTCCAATACAACCGAAGAAACAAACAATAATTTTCTTGGAAACGCTTCGTGAACGAACAATTTTTATGGGATTCGGTTCATCTTGGAACATCCAAACAGTGGATTGTTGCTTAGTTTGCGATTCGTACGAATATATCCAAACTTCATCATTTGTTATAATGTTGCATACGGATTTTGCAGCTTCTTGGAGGAATTTTATGATCATTTCATTACACTAAATAACAAGAGCGTTTTTTTTTTTTTTTTTTTTTTTTTTTGAGCTTCGGTAAAATTATGTGAAATCCATCGCGAAAACGCGTTCATGCAAAATCGAATGTAGGCACTGCAGTCTTCGATATGCTTAAGTTGGTTTTATCTCACTGTAAGTCAAATGTCGATTTTCTTTAATCGTGTTGCGCACAGCACCGATGATTTTTGATCGACCTTCATGAAATGCATGACTGACGGACACACGATCACTATGAAATTCTTAAAACCAATTATTAAGTCTTTTCTCATGATACTTTATAACCAAAAGTTGATCAAAGCGAATCTATGCATTGCTTTTGAGTTAGGTCTTTACTATAATCATAAAAAATCATCTAATTAAAAGGTTCACGTGAAATTTCCATTTTTTTGCAAAATTTCTTTGTTTAAACGCTATAAACAGACTACTCTATCAATTTCTAAGCTGAAACTTTTTTTTCGCAATAACATGTGTCAATTGTTTAGAAAATAGCGCCACCTAGTGGTCATTTGTAACAAATTAAAAGGTAACCCTCGTAAGAAAGATTAGGAAAAGCAGGATAAAGTCATCATAATTGTGCTAATATGTTGTCTTTCAGTAACGGGTGTGTAGATTGAATATTCCATCAAGGTGTACTCCATACATTACATAAGAGTTCAGTGCATCTAGTCTTGCCCTGAGTACTTAGTGGTAGAAATAGCAGCTAATATTTCATTAAACTACTCCTCCTTACACAAATTTACACTTGCTGTCTTGAAGAAGGCTGAATTCGAACGCTGCTCCGCCCTTATGTTTTATAGATGTAGCCTCAAGCAGCTTCCACCTGCTCACGAAACTATTTTCGAATGACATGTAGTGAGATGGTTGCGGTTTGGTTTATTTTCCAGACACGAAACAGGTTTCTTTTCATGCAAAATCTGTGATGGATTGCAATTTAGATGCTGCATATAGAATATTTAATTTATCTTCCCATTACCTTACTCTGTCTAATAGCTTGACTCTTATTAGAACTTCTTTAGCTCTGGAGAGTGCTAGCTCAGCGTATTACGAGCGTAACACAAACAAGGAAAGTGCAAGGAGTGTCAGAAACAATGGCCGATCAAACGTGGTACCTAACTACCAACATATACAGCGCATGGTAGGACAGGAGTGCAAGTTTACAAACGTAACAAACTTATACGCCATTGTTTGAGAATATTTAGTCAATATCGTGATATTATGTGATGTGTCATGTCCCTATGACGGCATATGTAAAACAAAATGTGCCTTAGCAGTGTGTGCACTGCTGGTCACGTGAAGTGCCTATTTCCAAAAGCCGACGTCTGCCGTTTTATTTATTCAGAAAAATTAAAAAAAATATTCATAATATAAGGTTTAACAATAAGTGTTGTAATTTCTTAGTTATTCTAAGTTTTTGAGAGTATGATACTTTGGGGTACAGTAATAGTTTCCATGTTTTCATGGTGTGACTTATTTCTTCTGTCCTAAAAATAAACTTATGCTTAGAAAATTTACTTTTCGCATCAGTTTAAGTGAAGAAAGGAAATGTTTAATCTGATAATAAGCTAATGTTAAAATCTTAATATATGTATATATTAGTCTCGAAATATTGTGTGTTATAGTATGTTTAATAAGTATGTGATTCTTTTTTAAAGGTACTGAATAGTTTGTTCATTGTTTTATATATTTTATATATATGTATACGTATATATATATATATACGTATACATACAGAAGTTACATTTGTGATATTTCAGCTTCCCAACAAAGAAAAGGTTAATTACTAAGGCATTAAAAACAATACTCTTCACATGTTACATCAATTAAATAGAATATTCGAGGAGCGTTGTAAAGGATATGAGACAAGGTCAACAAAATCGACTTCACCAAATATGCTAAGCTTATGAAAACGTGAAGAACAATGTGCGATTCCGATAATTTCTGCAGACGCTGAGAAAACAAATCCGACCTTCTGAATGAACATGATATGCTATATGTATGTCTGCTGTAGTTTTTGTCAACTTAGCTTAATGCGGAGTCGTATTAGATTTGACCAAGCAAATTTGCTGTGAATGCTGTGCCGCTGAGAACAGCGCTTGATTGCACAGCAGATTGCATTGTTATCGAGTTATATAAACTTTGAGAGAACTCCTAACCGGTTCGTCTTCTGTTTTTCTTACCATTTATGTCGTAATGACAGAACAAGTGAATGCGAACTAGTTTGAATTAGGTGGAGTCCTTTGTCGATCTCTTTATTTGAACAAGCCAAGCAAAGAATCATGAACAGCAAGCACATTGTAGTTCAAGCCTTCTGCAAGAAACTCTTGTGTTAAACTTTCTCTATTATACTATTACAAATAGATGTAAAAGCAAAAAGGAGATAAGCAGATTGTTATTAAGGTAGCGCTAGTAGATATAAATATATTCTTTTTAAATGCAAATATTTATTTTTCTTTGTTGTGACGTCAATTTATCAATTGACGAGTTTCCAAAAATCATATTAATAAAGGAGAATCTTGAAATATATAATTAACATGGTTTACATTTGGAATGTCAAAAATTAAAATTCTTTTCTTGTTGATTACACGCGTGTGCTCACTTTGATACTCAAGGAATTAGTTCATTATCTGAACGTATCATTCATTAGTAGTGACCCGAAAATTTCCCTAGAAAAAAAAAACTTCATGAAAACGTTGATTTGACTAAGTCTTTATTCAAGTATCACGCGGATCACTTGTATATTTTTAAATTCGTCCTCCATTCAAGATTTTTACGTTTACTCGCGAATTTGCATGACTTTTAAAGCAGGTATCAACTTGTGATACTACAAAATCACTAATTGTCTGCAGCCAACCGCTAAAAATCAAAATTTAAAGATTTGTCCGCAAAAATTACTAGTAATGCACAATACGGTGTGCTTTTAAAATTCTTAAGGAAAACATATCCCTTTTATTTAATATTGTTAACAACTTTGCACATAATGTTATGAATTAACACTACCATTTCTTATTTCCTGTATTTTTTCTGAAAAAATAGGTGAACTAAACTTTTAGTTATGCTGGTGAGAAAAATATTAATTAACTGATTTTTCTTTACATCTCATATTTAAATTTTAAAAATGTTTAACTTCTGAATAATATTTACTAGTGTTTATTATAATTATTAAAGGATTTATTTAATTGGGTTCAAAAGGAGTTTAGTTAGGTAGAAATGTATTTAATTAGAATAAAACGTTTTTCGTTAGATTGAAATATGTTTAATTAGTTTAACATATGTTAACTGTTAATTATTCACATTGTTAGGCTGACATATTTAATTAGGTTGAATGTATTTAATTGGGTTTAGATGCACTTAATTAGGTTGAAGGGCATTTTATTTGATTTCTATGTATTGAATTAGGTTCACATATATGAAATTATTAACATATATTTATTTAGCTTGAATAGGTTTATGCATTAAAATAGGTAATTATGTAATAGACCAAATTAATTGACATTTATTGAATAATGTATTTGCTAATTAGGCTAATTGAAATGTAATACTAAATTAATTTGGCATTACATAATTAATTAATTACGATATATTCTTATAGTCCCAAATATTTTAATTTTAGGCCACCATCTATTTTATTTAGTTAGACACTTATAGTTATAATTTGAATAGGTGTGAAAAAAGTGTAAGTACATATGTAAATTCATTATTTCTCCACTCCACTGGATATATGCGATAAAGAAACACAAATATGTCACACATTTAGTTCAACAATTTCTGAATAAAGGTACATTACGCGAGTAAAACCCCAAGTACCTGAGGCCCACCCCGATTGAAATATAAACATAATGTATATGTAGTAAGCCTAATTATCACTACATTGTGCATTTTAATTAGTAATGTAGATATTATATATGTGTGTGTATAACTTTAATGTGTTAAATTGTACGTCGTGAAAAGAGAAAATTCTCTGGTGTAGCTGTCTACGGGTCAGAGCCAAGAAGGCCATGAACCGACAAACAAAGGAGGGGGACAAGTGTATGCCACTTAAAAGACCTTCCGTTGGCGAGTGTTAATAAAGTCTAGGCTTTCGAATATGTTAGGGCAACGAATCCGCCAGCCGCTTGTGTACAGTTAACTTTAAACCAACCAATATAAATAAATGTTTTAAACTTTCAAATAGCATCGGGTGACATGCATTGGTAAGTGAATTTGAACCAGTTAATAGTAGATATATATTTTGAATTTTTAAAGCAGGAAGGTTAAATTAACTCCTACAAATATAGTTAAAAATTGACTTTTAAGCCTATCAGAATTTATTGTAGTCCTGAGCGTAAAACTTGCATTTGCTTGTGTGATCCCCGTGGGCTTGGTGAAGGCAACGTCTATTTAATTTGAATCGAATATATATATATATATGTATATATATATATATATTCGATTCAAATTATATATGGCTTGCTTGCTCCTTTGAGGTAATCAGCAGCCGGTAGATAAGTTCGTCTGTTAAGTAGAGAGATGCAGTTCTCAAACTCACGCAGTTCACAACTCAGTTCGGCAAACTAGTTCAACTCATTTCATAGCTGCAGTTCATTTTCCAGTTCAGTCAGTGCAGATCAGACATTCAGATAATCAGTCACAGTTCGTCTCCTAGGAAATAGTGACAGTTAAGTTTATATTCGATGTAGCTAAGTTCTATGGTACCCAGAACACCAGAGGACGCGAAAGATGTGTGAATAATTAATTGCCGTGCATATTCCGATCTGATTACCGTGATGAGTGGCTGAGGTTGTTAAGGCGCGGACTCGTGAGTGGGAGGTCTGGACCCACCAGGACCGTCCTCCCTGACTGAGGCTTTTCCAGGTTTTCCTCAGTCCTCATAAATGACAAATACCGGGGATGTACCCAAAACTTAGGCCTGAAACGTTTCCTTCCTTTAAAAATCCTTTCCCAATATTTAATCTCATGTATCGTCAGTGTCCATCGCCTGTGGTGCCTTAGTAGTAAAAAACGGGCGTTAAACACTATTAAAAATAATCGCGTAGTTATTAATACAGTTGATACCTTCTCCCAGTGCTGTTTAGCACGAGTCACAAAATAACGGAACAAAACGCTGAGATATTGTTGTCATGAAGCGTGGGCAACAACACCAAAGCAATCAATAGTCAATTAATGGTACGCAATTACAAAATATGACAATCAGCGACTACATCGCTTCATAATTGGCTACCAACCTGTCCCCACCGACTAAACCACTTCAATTTGCAGAAAATGGTAAAGAAAACAAACAGAAGAAGAAGAAAACAAAAGAAAAAAAAGAAAACTTTTGCAATATACTTTTGTTGTGTTTTTTATTATATTACATATTAGTAGTCTATTATAACATAATTGTACTTTGTTCTTTCGTCCTCTTTGCATTCAGCTGTTATTTTTCTCTCTCTTATTTCTTGCTAGATACTTTTCATTGTTCTGAAGTCTGTCTTTCTAATTTTTGCTTTATACTCTTTTTGCAACGGTTTTTACACGGCGAGTCCTAGCATTAATTCGCATTTTGCTTAGAACTTTTCTTCTTGTTATATTATCATCATTGAAGCAAGTTACTCATTATTAATAGCTATTTTTAATATTGGCTTGGATGTAAAACTTGTCTTAATCAAGGAACTCAAGAAATACGTATACCCTTTGGGTTTTCCACCTACACACATTTTGAGAAGTTCTGGGTTGCAGAGATTTCAATAATTGGGGTAACTGTTTTCAAGCTAGACAAATCTTCATTTTAGGCAATATATAAAACATACACTCCTAAAAAAGACATTAGATAATCATAAAATAAACAGCACTTTAAGCCTTGCTGAAGTGAGTATGGCTCTCTGACGTAGTAGACTCTTTAAACTTTAAAAACTTAAAGAAACATTTAAAAAGGCATCATTCATTAAGACACTTTCACAAAAAACAAACTTTTAATTTTGGGGGATTTTGCTTTGTTAATGCCCTTAACAAGAACAAAATATGGATGAAACCTGAATAGCACACTTGAGTTCTATAGCTGTAACTGTTAATTTGCTTCCTATGAAGAAAATGCATTTATTTTTTTGGTTTAATTTTCAGTGTTACATAACTTTTTATCATACCTGATTACATTCTTTTTATTACATATTTCGCGCGCACATGTGTGTCTGGTAATTAGGAAAACCTGCATTTTGGTATATTATATCCACCAAAAATTAGGTTATCCTTACTTCTGTTCTCGCAATTAGCTGTAATTTCAGCTTATGCATAGCTTTATATTGTTTCTACCAACAATATCTACATATTGTTATTAGAGTAATAGAAATTCAGTAGAAATAAAAATGCACTAAAAGCACGTACTAAATTATGCAAATGCGTTTTAATGCTGATTACAGGACTTTTCAAAAATGTAAACAATTCCGTATGAACGCCAGAGGCAGGTACTGTGGGAAGAAACCTCATCTCTGAAATAGACGTTGGTCTATCTCTCGCATATATATTTTGATAGTAATCTGATAAACAAATGTCATAGATCCCAGGTATATTAGGAATATTTTGGCATTATAATTATAACAACCTAATAGTACTGATTTTTTCCACAAAATTTTTTGTACCTAGCTGTGATGTTAATAGAAAATGAAAGGGAACCACCGTACAGCTATAAATGTATGCAGAATCCATGCCATTTTATTTGGCATCTGCAATTATCTTAACTTGCTATAAATCTGGGCTAGACCTTGAAATCGTAATTTGATGAATTATTAGGAATTACATCCCTACGGTTAAAGAAATCCTTGGATATCAATGAATGTGAGTTTGCGCGAGTAGAAAAGTTTATACCGAATCGTACGCAGTACAAATTAAGCAATTGCTCAGTCATAAATAAATCATGATGTTACCTCCCATGTTGCATTAGATGCAGCAGGGTGATTTTGTTGGTATTTCATGCCAAAGCACAGAGAAAGTATGTAACTAGAGGCTTAAAAAGAAGAAGGAAAAGGCAGTCATTTAGTGAGTGATTTGAATGCAAGATTAGTCTACAACCTTTTAATTTTTATGTTCTCTTATAACTGGGGCTGCGTTTTAATCATAAACTGCAAACGATTTCTTCGTCATTCTATGAGGGGAGCACTTAACAATCCTATCATCCTACTGACCGCAATTTCCAAATGGGTCACATTAAGTGATTTGTAACAAGTGAAATACAAGTACTCGGTTAATGTGTCGATGTGTTTGATAATTATGAACAAGGCAGCTTTTGGGAGGAAGCAGGAGACCGCTTCTCCTTTCCTTTCACTCCCCTTAACATTAAACTTTTGCTTTACTAATCTTGAGTATACATTTACAGTTCAATTTAATGAATGAGTTCATGATTGTACCATACTGAAGCTACCACGAATTAGTACCTCGTACTGAAGGCGAGATTGTGCCTGTGATGTCTTGATTGCTTTGATTATAGGTCACAGTCATTCACCAATTTCATGCTTGTGAAGTTGGTTCGTGAGGCACGTGAAAGCAGGCCGCAAAGTAAAAGTTTTAAGCATAGAAATGTATCGTTCTTTAATTATAAACGAATATATTTATTTATAATTTTAGTGTCGTGTGTGTGTTAGGTATATCGATATCTATATCCTTTTTATTGAGTGAATGTGAACAAACCTAGTTCTAGTTCTAGTGAATCTAATAGTGAAGATGTTATAAATAGTTTATGGAGATTCCTATTTCAAGAAAAATAATGTGTGAAAGAACTAAAATTTTAAATCCGAAGAAGGCCTGCACCATAATACCCCTACTGCAAAAGAATAGAGAGCTAAAACTAAATTAATTGAATGCGCATGGTACAATAACCGTAAATGGTTGTGTGAGGCTGGCCCTGTAAGCTGCTCAAATATATGGGTTCTCTGAAGGATATGACGATAAAAAAATACTACCCAGGTCAATAAGTAAAATGAAAAAAGTAAATATCACAAATTTACATATTTTTTATTAAAACATTGTGCAAAGAAATTTTCAACATCGAGCGCAATAAACCCTAAAATTACACCACAATGAAGAAGTGAAAAAAAATTAGAGAAATTTTAAAATATGAATTTAGTACATTATGCAAACAAGAACATTCTCTGAGAGACATTTGGAATCAGATGATTTAAATATTCCTGGAAATGTAAAAATTTTATTATAATTAGAAATGTGGGGCTAAAAGAACAAAAGGGGAAAATGGACTCTCAAAAAACTTTTGGAGAACAATTAAGAATGAGCAAATCGAATGTACTGAAGATATTCAGAGTTATATTGACAAAGATAACAACGCTACCTTTTTCGCTTACATTGTCAATGAAACTACAGACATAACAGATAAATCTCAGTGTGTAATTATTGCTGTTCTCCTTATAGGTGCTTTAGGGGACATTTAGGGACAATATTCCCAGAATTTTATGATATTCAGAACATTAGAATATTAATTATTTTAAGTAGAGGACTTACAGAGTTAATAAACCAGTCATGAAATGTTAAAAATAATGCAAAGTAAAGTTTTTAGCATTTTGTAGTACTAATATTGTGCTATAACATCCACTCATGAACCGCCACTTATATAGTGAAGATTTTACGAGTTAAAAGCTTTTTGGTACATTTTAAACATTATTTCAAAGACCAAAAATCTGGGATCTCTAGAAAATATGGTATAAATAACTTCATATTTGCTCTCTTTCTGTTATGTGCGAATGAAATAAAAAAATCCAAGATTGCGTATCTTAAATTTATTAAAACTAAAAGCCAAAGGTCTTATAGAACATTAAGGCCAAATTATACTTATATTGTAGAAAACTTCGGAATTATTATTTTGTAATTTTTTGAAGTTTAAGGTTTGTATTTTCATGGAACATGGTAAAAGTTAGGCGCGACTCTCTAGAGTCGTTGATGGGAATTTAAATTTGTGTGTAAGTGGTCAATATTTGTAGACTTCAGTTTCTTAATAACTTCATTTCACCTTTTTCATAGTTTGCATGGTGCAGTTTTTTCACTAAAAGCGTGTAAAAATGTGACCAAATATTAAAAATAAATAAAAAAGAAAATTTATCATTCTCCTTTCTGAAATAATATGTAAATAAATAGAGAAATATTTTTTAAAAATATTTGATAATGAAAAAATACGATAAGATAAAAAAGATAAAAAAGATAATTCTAGCAGAGCTAAGAAGAAAGATGAACTTTGGACAGTTTGAATTATGTATAACGCATTCAGAATGGATTATTCATTATAAAAAAGTATTAGTTTATCACACAGAGCTGATTAAATATTTATTATAAACATATGACAAAATGAATTTTCAAAGCAAACATGAATAGTTAAGTGAACAATTGCATGCAGTAATACACAGACTCCCAGTTATTTTTGCCCTGCGTCAGCAGCACGCAAAGTTATACCAGAATAATAGTTCGTGCTCTGATGGCTGAACTGAACAATCAGTAGCAGTTTGCTGTTACAGGAGTAAGCATTATATCGTTATTATTATTATTATTATTATTAATAATAATAATAATAATAATAATAATAATAATAATAATAATAATAATAATAATAACAGAGTTTGCATTCAAGAGATCGGTATAACCTTTTTTGTATTATTACTGGTTATTGATGCGCTCGTGTTATTAATTATAATACGTTGGTGAAGTACGTTTTTCTTTAGTGTACTAAAATATTCTTACAAGAATATAAAAGAAAAATAAAATCTACAACAATAACCCCAAAATCGTAGAAGTATTTAAGAAAAATAGAATTACAAAAGTAGAGTGTTGCAAGTGAATGCAAATTACATTAAAAATGTCAGCAATGTGTGACTGCAGACTAAAAATACTCCGAATTATAATAGAGGTTACTGCTCATTAAGAAATAAAACCAAAATTATATGCATGCTGTTATTCATCAAATCTGTGCTAGTAGAAATACGAGGAAAACTTATCTATAGAAGGACCCGGCGACAGACGCTACCTTCACCACGCAGGGCAAAAATAACCCTCTGTATATTTTAATATGTACAGCTTTCGCATAACAGTGAAACTGTACTTAAGAAGGGAGGAATGCAGCAGGGAAAGGAGAGAAAAAACACATAATAGAGTATAATACAAACAAGAGAGTGCAAAAGTTGAGGAAAAGAAAGTGCAATTGGAAGAACAAGAGAAGGCCTACGGAAAGCGAGAACAAAAGGAGAGAGAAGATTGGACAGTTGAAGAAAAATGTAAGATTTTGAAAAACAATAGCAAAAATACACATACAGCATTACTTAAATTTAAAACCCCTTTGTACAGAAATGGATTGCTTTAGACCTCGTAAGATTTCCCAAAAATATTTGGAAGATGAGGAAATATTTTATTTTATTTGAAAGGGTCGCCCAAGAATAACGAGAAGTAACAGATTATAAATGAGGATAGAAAGCCCTAATTAGCAATCAATAGTTGGAAAGCAGATACAGGTCAAATGGTAAACTATTAGCTCCAATTTTATCTGCATTGTTCACAAAATATTTATATCCGCTTTATTAATATAGTTACATAGTATACACATAAATAAACGAAAAACACAACAATGAACAAGGTTCTCTGTTTGTTACCGTAAATATTATATTTCACGGTTCACATGCAGTCATCTAAATTTTTAACCTTTTTCATAGTCTATCATTGTTCTAAATATGAAGGTAATGCAATGAACAATTGACGATATAAAATTATCTGATCCTTGGTCAACTATATGCAGATAAGTTCTTTACGTATTGTTTCAAGGCATACTGAATGGAGATTGGATAATTTGTAATTAAATTTGAGTCAGAAAAAGACTAGCTTTTTAAATGTTTAAAAGAAGAAGCAGAAGAAGAAATGGAAGAATAAAGGCCAGAGAGAGAGAGAGAGAGAGAGAGAGAGAGAGAGAGAGAGAGCTCAGTTTTTTTATTCTTCTTCGTCTCCTCTTCCCACTTAATCGTATTGCATTATAAAACTGAGGAAGAAAAACATACTAAAAGGTAAGAGAAGGAGAAAGTGATAGTTTGTGTATATAGGTGGACTGTTTATTTATTATTTTGTTATTATAACAGTCCGCCCTTAATGAGAATTCTGGTTGATGCAATCTTCCAGTGTTCCCAGGACAGGACGGCTGAGTTCGTTGTTGCTGTCGATCTCATGCAATGTGCTGTTTTACCTGTCCAGGGTACGTGGCTTCTGAGAAAACACATTGTCCTTGATGATTCCCGGAAGAAGAAATCCAGTACCCCGGAAAGCCTTCCATAGGATCCCAGCGGTAGATCCATTTGTTGGGAAACTCTTAGTTAACCACCTGTCGAATGCATTTTTTCCTAGCATGGTAGCATGCAATCCTGTTGGAAGAAAACATCATATTCGTATCTGATCTGAGGGATGACACTGTCCTTCAACATTCCCTTCAACATTCAATGACGGTGCTATCAAAAAACAAGAGATCAAATATACTATTAACCATTCCTAACTGGAGTTAATTAAAAGTGGTTAAAGTTCTGTTAAACGGGAGTTTTCTTGTGAATATAGACACAATTGTGATGATTTACAATTCCAAACAACTTAAAGGAAGCCTCTTCTGAGCAAGTTATTTTGAACAGGATTCCAGTACCCCCTTTTTCTTCATTTAACAGCATTTTACAACAGTCAAGTCGACGGCCGTAGTCATCTTCCAGTTGTAGACTAGTTTCAGACGACAAATCTTCATTCCATAGCGATATAGTAACCCCTGCTGCGAACTTCTAGTAATGCCAAACTCATATTTTGCTTTTATCCGAGCTCTTTTGTCTTGTTCAGCGATCAAGAATGCATCGTCCTTGCTCGATCGCAATTCTCCGTATATTTTCATATTCTTAAACTTCCAGCATTTCTTCAGGATTCACTTTGTAGTTCGAAAGTCAAGTAACAGTCATCATGGTACACCATAGAATAAAATTGACTTGATTGTTTACTTTGCATAGTTATAATATGGTTATAAAGAAACTCCTGAAATTTTAGCATAGGATTAGATTATGCCACCACAAAAAAAAAAAAAAATGCATAACCCTAGACTGTTTACTGTAACTGGCAATATCATAATGGCCGCTCTGTAAACGAATATAATAAATGCAACTAAAATTTCCAATGTTTAGTTCAGAATTTAACTTTAAAACCAAATTTGAATGTGCTATGGATGTTCTGACTGTACAATAAACGTAAGGACTTTTATTGTATAACTAAGCCAAATTGAGTTATTAATCTGAAGCACGAGGAAAATTCAGAAGCTCTTTCGTGGGAGTTATAATAGTACAATAAACATAAAATGTTTATATTATATATTAAGCAAGAGAAGAAAACTGGTTTTCGTGCAAATTAGCTACTATTGATATGCAGTGAGAGAGGGAGAAAAAACAAATAAACTCAATCCAAGTACGAAACTGAACGTCGAAGTCAGTGTGGGGATATAGCCGCTTCTTTCCTACTTGCCAAGAGTGTGCATGTCGTCGTAAGACTCAGTGTTCGTGTGCCGCATCTTAATTACTGAGGAACGTTACACGAAGTCAGCAGCAACTTTCATTGTGCTTGACCCAAGGAGCGAGCCAAAGTTTCAACTCTACAGGCGACAGGAAAATGTTATTTCAGTAAAACAAAAGGCAAGATTCTCATTAATTGTATTAGGAGTCTCATGGCTTCAAGGTAAAACAAATCACATACTACTATTATCGCTTGATATACCGCGTGTCTTAGCTAATTCTGCTACCTCAAATATTTTCGAAATGAAACAAGATGTGAAAAAAATAGTTGCGCAGGAATGTACACATGCCAGGGGCCCACGTATTGGCAGAGTATGCACAATCCAGAAAATTATATATATATTACAACAGAACTTTCAACTCAAAGTTACACCTTTTTAATAGATTATATACGTTTTTCTAGCGAACTGAAAACTTAGATTAGTGATAACAGAATTGGTTTACTTTCCCAAACAAAATGACCAATTACCTACAGCTCAAAGAAATTTCATGTTTGTTAATTATATTTAACACAGCAAACGTAATCAGTAACGTCTTATCTGATAGAACTGTGTCACTTCAGCAGATGTTCAAAGTGACTTCAGTTTGCATCAATATTCTTGTGAAAGGTGACCAAGCGAGCGTTGCCAGATTGTAGCGTTTTTACAGATATTGCCGCGCACACCGCGATAATACGCTGTTTTATATTCTTTACTGTCGTAGGGAGTTCCATCTCGTCCTATCCATCGATTTGTAAACTGTGCATCCACAACTTCTCTGGGAACATGAGCGAAGTGTGCGGAGCACCCATCATGCTGGAACCACATTGATAAGACGCGTTGCCAACCCCACGTTCTCCTTGAGAAGGGATAGAGTGCCTTGCAGAAATGATGCGTATTGCTGTCTGTTTAATATTCCCTCGTAAAAATAGAGACCTACAACGCGGTTGCCAATGATACCGCACTACCCATTGACACTCCACTGTCGTTGATTTTTTTTTTTGTTAGTGCTTAAAGCCCGTTTTTACTACTGAGGCACCACAGGCGGTGACACTGATGATACATGAAATGATGTATTATGAAAGGATATTTTTTTAAGCAAAGAAACGTTCCAGACCTAAGTTTAGGGTTCCTGCCCGGCATTTGCCATTTATGAGGACTGAGGAAAACCTGGAAAAAACCTCAGTCAGGGAGGACGATCCTGGCGGGATTCGAACCCTAGACCTCCCGCTCACGAGTCCGCGTCTCGACCACCTGTAGCGGTTCTGTCGTTGATGAGCAACCTCACGAAGCCAGTGGGATTTTGCACCGACAAGTAATGCATGCTCCTCAAATTCACATTACTGATTTGTGAACGAACAATCCGTAAACAAAATATTACTTAGGAATGCATTATCTTGCTGCTGCTTCCAACCGCCTGTGGTGCCTCAGTAGTAAAAACGGGCGTTAAACACTACTCAAAAAAAAAAAAAAAAAAACTGCTTCCAAATATCACTATGGATCAGAAAAGGAGACACTAGCACACTGAGCAGACGGATAATGGTTTGTTTACTGCGTGCTTTTAGTAGACACATTGCAAGTAACCCCATGATACAGAATACACTCTCTCTTTACGTCAGAAACGGTGTACCCATTGCCATTTTTAAAAGTTTATCTATTTCAGAAGATATACTGTTTAATGCAGTGAAACAAATTCTGTTATCACTAATTGGACCTGTAGTTTTTGGCTTGCTAGAAAAAAAATATGTATGTTCCATTTAAAAAAGTATAACTTTGAGTTGGAAACGACATATTTTTAATTTTCTGGATTGTGCATACCCTATTAATTCCTACGCAACAGAGTTTTCGTATCTTTGTTTCATTTCGAAAATGTTTGCGGTTACAGAGTTAGGTGAGACACCCAATATATTAACCTAACTTGTTGAGCGCAGCATTGAATGCTTTTGGCCAACAGCAACCGTTTGCAGTATACCAACCATTTGAGTTTATGCAAGCTTTAAGCTCTAATTCAGCTTGTTTCTAACTATATGTTTAATCTGGTAGTTTTCCATGGCGAATATATCTTTAAATGATAATTCTGTACTCTTATCCTGCCTATATTCAAGACCTGAGCAATAAATGCAGGAGCAGATAATATTCTTTGAAATCAGCTTCCTTGGTGAAGAACAACCTTAAATTCAATGTTTTAATCAGTTTGTAATATACTGAGCTTTGTGTTTGCTCTAGTAGGCGACGTTGTATGTAAGAAAGTAAATTGGCATGGTATGATGGCGCAGGATCTTCCGGAAATGATTTACAATTGCAGTGTTTGCAATTACTGCGCAATTCTTTCATAGGGCGATAGACTGATACTAGTACGACAAGTAGACGCCAAATGGCGGTATATTTATCTGCAATGTATACACAGTTTGTCTCCGCAGTAAAGCGAGAGGCGTGACTGAGATTAGTAGAAACTTTTAACAACATCGGCACTAAATTCATTTCACTCTATTCACTGTGGAGAAACTTTGAATATAGTTTGTGTTATTTCTGCTTTATATTTTTTATCTTGAAAGAAATACATATTTGTTAGGAGGATTTCGCAATGCGACACTGATGGACCTATTGTACATATGCCCTCCAAGGAGACACATCCGGAAGGAAAGGATGAGATGAGAATACATCAGGTGACCAGGAACCTGAGAAGGCGATGCACGGGTGTAGGTGGGGTTTCTAATGGTTTTAGAGATACGTTCCAGGCACCGGTGGGCCCGCAAGAGCCACCCCGGTATTACTCCGACGGAGCCCCCAGACAGAACCCGCCAGACGTTAGAACAGAAATGTTCTTCTTAAAGCAAGTTACCGCCGGGCTGCACCGCACCACAAGGCACCAGTCCGCCTCGCCTGGCACTTACAACTCTGTAATTGATGCTATGAATGAAATGAAAGGAAATAAGAGAGCAGAAAATCCGTAAAATGCAAATAACCATCCCAGCAAAAGTTGGCAATAGTTAAAAATAAATAAATAAATAACCACCAGGATCTGGGTGCCCACGTGAACCACCCCGCTCTGTTACTTGTTAATTAAGTCATTTCACCTAAGAGTATCTTACAATGGTTCATAATTCTGAGCTTGTTGTATTGTACAGTCAGAAATAAAAATGAGTACTAAATCCGAGAACATTTAATTTATTTACAAACGCTCTTTACAATTTCATCAGTGTCTCATTGAATTCAGGGCGTGAAACAGCCGACAAATTTTGCTCAGAGGCCTCTTCTTCAGGCTTGAAATCTTTTACATGCCGTAAATCTACGACATGGGACTTACGGCTTTACTTCCCTTCCAAAGTTTGAAATAATTAGACTTTTCGCCCTCGAAAAAAATCCATCGACCTGACCGATTGGATCTAGGAATCCAGAACAAGCCTCTCGTTTTGAATATGTAGAAAAAATTTATAGATACTAAAACTAAAATATATGACTTACAACTGAACATTGTAACAGCAACAATAACATAACAATCAACTTCTAGGAAAAAGTGAAAGAAATGCATAAAGGCAGAGATTAAGAGTAACTGAATACCGTATTAAAAGACGCAGCCATTCTAAGAAGAGTAGAACTGAGACATGATGAAAGAGAAATAACTGCCTATGAGTCGTTGTATAGAAGTATAGTCGGGGATTACCACAACTTTCTGATATTATTACATATTTCCGCCCTGGAATTAAACTACCTGCTCCGCCTAGAGCACTGAATCTGAATTGAATATTTGTTTAAAAAATCTGGAATATATTTAAAAAAAATTATCTCAAGTTTATTTTTGTAAGTGATATAAATATTAAGAAAAAGTACTGGAGTTTAAAGAATGTGTATTGCTGCTCTACATTAAAACTTCAAGATACATAGGTACAAAGGGGGGGGGGGGGGGAACATACTTGACATCATTCCTTTCTGACATTTTTTTTTGTCTATGAATCTTCTTAAGTGTTATATTGGTTATACAACCATCGATATTATTGAACAAATGTTTTGTATTTCAAATACAATCTTTATTTGATAAAGTGCTCTTTATTATACTTATCGAAGGTGTAATCACAAAAGTCAAAGCTGAACGTACAAACAACATTTATAAAAAGTACTTTTGTTTTATACGTTCGAACTACCCATTGCGAATGAATAAATACGAGAGAACAAGCTTTAAAACAACTGCTGGTTTGGGAAGTTTCTGCAGAACTTTTTAATCCAAACAAATAAAGAAGAAAACAGGTTGACAAAGCGCAAGAACAAACAAAGAAAACAAGTGTGAGATTGGAAATTCCAGAGCGGAGAAACAAAGAGGAAAGGAATGGCATAACTACAGCGACAAGCGAGAGGATCATATGAAGAGACAATGCCCCAATTGGAAGAAGAAATCAGGGCGGACCTTCGAGCCGATGCTCTGACCTGGCCTATCACTAGGAGCAACAGGCGGCAAAGATAACTAAAGGGAGAACGGAGAATCGAAGCGAATCTGTGATGCCGGTTCAGCGGCTCGTATCTAAACGAATTTGTCAGAGCGAGGGGAAACTTTTTAAATAGCAATGCGGTTCGGTGAACATGACTTAGAATTGCACTGAATTTCACGTGATGGAAGCTCCACGTTTATTGAGAGAATGCCAGGTTCAAGTCTTGCTTGAGGCTCTTTCTGTAGATTTTCTTGTAAGCAAAATATGCATGAACTTTCAAAGGACTTCATCTTTGTATATAATTAATTTCATTCATCGTTCAAAAATTCCTGACTGTCGATATGACAAATAAAACCACATACTGCTTTTCAGGATTAAAAAATAAACAAATAAAACAAAAAGGAAACATTTTATTAAATTGTACTAATACCAATTTACTATTGGGCGATTTGAAAGAAAAGTTTAGGCATATGATTCAGCTAATAAAAATATGAGTGTGTCAAAATACAGAAAGGCAGCTTTGCTTAGTCATACTTAAATAGAAATGTTAGTGGAGAATAAAAACATTATAGAAACTTTGATTTATAAACAAATCGTATATGTTAACCTTTTATCATATAGTTTTATTTATAAATTGGAATTATATATTATATAATTATATATAATTATTATATATATATGCACATACACAAATGCTGGTGGAGAATAAAATCTTTATAGAGACTTGGATTATAGTAAATTTTATATGTTAACCATTTATCATATAGTTTTTTTTTTATAAATCTGGAATTTTATATATTTATAATCTAAAAACTACTATTGTTACACAACTGATTGAAAACAGTTTAATTAATTTTATTAAATTAATATATGTATAAAATATGTAAAAGTAAACAGAGTGTAATTGAGTGGCATTTCTTGTTTTAAAGAAGGGATGTTCTAGTTCTTATATATATATATATATATATATATATATATATATATATATATATATGTTTACAGAATGAGGCATTTATAATGTCTTGGCCATTTTCCTCCGAAACGAAGAGGAAAATAAAAAAAAAAAAAAGCGTCTGACAAAATTTGAACTTTTCCAACATGTGTAAATTGATATCAGTAACGTGAAAGTGAGCGAAAAACATTTGCTGTCCTATTTGTCCATGCTCTTTCCATTCCCGTAAAAGAAAAAGTACATCATTTCATTTGAAAAAAATCAATTTGACAGTGAGAATGTCATTTCAAGGACGTATTATGGTCGCTATCTTATGTCCACCTAAGAGCACCTCAAATTTTGTCTGAAGCCTTTTTTTTTATTTTTTTTTTTTTTATTTTACCCTTTGTTTCGGAGAAAAATGGCCGCGACACTATAAATGCCTCACTTTGTATGTCTAGTATGGTGTGAAAAGTGTTTTGCAGGCTTTTGTTTTATGAACCTTGATTCTGGGGAATGAGATGATAAAGTTTCTTATAGTTCAAGTTTCACAACAAACATAAACATATTTATTATATTCTGTAGATAAATAACAACTTATTTATTGCTATTTTCCTGTAGTTTTCCGGCAATTTTAATTAAAACATTATTGTCCGTTTCTATTATATTTGGATACAGTAACCTGTTAATGTTTTATCTTCTTATCGTTTTGAAATCAAATAATAAGCGGAAAACTAATACCGTATCACTAGTAATGGATACTTTTTTCCCAAGATTATTTTATCACTGGGACATATCAGCAAAACAATAAGAAAGTATAGATTGACATAAGCACAATAAAAGAAGAAGTAAAAGACTAAGAGTCAAAGGAAAAAAAAAGATGAAAAAGGAGATAAAGTACGAAGAACAATTTTCGAGAATTCTGAATCTTTGGGATACAAAGCAGTAGTAATCGAAATTTATGAAAAATAAGAATTTTTCATAATTTATTACACGGGCATACTTTTTTTTTTCCAATTTCAATTCTTAAAATATTAAAAAGAAAAAGTCATTTCTGTAATTTCAATTAAAGACTCCAAATAATCAGAACAAATTAAGAAAACACTTCTCTTTATCCGGCAGTTATTAGTTAGTGCCTCTCTTTTATTGGATAATTTGAAATAAGATTAAGTTATTAAGTAATTCAGAAATTGATGGTGATTTTATGATTTATACTTCCATGACGTACTATTGAATTTATTTTATTAATCAAAGTAAACACATCATCTATACAATTTTCCAGTTAATAGTATATTTGTGCCATTTATAAAAAATTACGCTTTCTGAGATAATGAAATCTCTAAGTACTGTCACAGTGCTTAATGAAGACGTTATTCTTCAAGAATCTCGGTAAAGGCTCCGATAAATATGCTGTATGAGTTAATGTTTTTTAGCCCATTTCAGTTAACTTCTGGAGAGTTCTTTCTGAAATTTGTGATCAGCATTGACATGAAGCAAATTTGACCCCCCCCCCCTCCTCTATTAATGACTGCTGACTGTTTCTGGCGGAACTCCACTTCTTAGAAAGAATAATTTGGTCGGGATTTTGTGCACAAAGTGTAGCATACAGTCGTCATTATGAAGTCTTTCAGGGCTCCATCAGGGCCTTCATACTGACAAATTTCTGATTCTCGCTTAATTTGTGGCATCCATTTATAAAATATATACGTTTCTTATTTTTGCCAAGAATTCACGAATTCTTAAAAAAACAAGTATGACTTTCTTAACAATCTATTGAGTAACTTTCTTCAACAATGAAATGTCCTAAAAGTTTAGATCTTCAGTATCAATCTTTCCAAAACAATACTAAACTACTCGTAAAAATTTGGAAATGCATCCACAATATTTCAAGCGGTTTCCACAACTTTATTCCGAGTTAGAACTTGTCCTAAAATGTTAAGCAAATTTTTGCTCCCCATAATAATTATCAGAGGCTTAATATGATAAAACACTTTCATTACTAAAGAGTAGGTTAAACGCAAACTTTAAAATTATAGCAGTATTTTTTGATATTATACGGTTAAAAAGTCATAATATAAAAATCGCCATTAAGTTTCAACAACATATTGGCCAAATAATTCTTCAGTGTTTTCATTTGTCAAAATCAGTTTGCAGACAAGAAGATAAAACAACTGGGTTAACGAGCTTTAACTCCCACCATTCAATAACACAAATACCTCAGTGCCCCACCAGAAATATGATTAGCACGTGAGTGTGCAATTCAAGACTAGCGATGTAAGCGATACACTTGGCTCAACCGTCACACATTGGACCCTGGCCTTGCCCAGCTGGAGACCCGGGTGAACCCGTGGGAAAGAAACGTCTTTGCACATCGCTGAATGACCTTCCAGATGAGAAAAACGAGAAGACAGAGGAGGCAAATAAAAACAAAAGGCGGGACAGAAAACGAAATCCTTCGGCGGCACTCCAAATCTATCCGTCTTGCCTCTGCCTGTCTGTGGACGCGATACGACGCTTTGGGTTGACATTCCGGAGACTACAAGGCATTGTGTCGAGTTGCATGCCATTGTTCTTATGTCAAAAGTTGTGTTCAGCGACGTGCTAACCTTTTGCTACTGCGTGTGTGTTCACTCGCGTAACAAAACAAGATCGTCGGACAGAGAAAGCTCTCTTCGTTTAATACAAAGCTTTTCATTGAACACAATCGAAGGTCCCACGGGAAAGACAGCTCATGAGAAACTGGTACGCTTTGTTTAGATATTTAAAAACATCATTGTAGTCTTTTTCGGTATTTGCATTTAACCTAACACAAGTACTATTTAATTAAAGTTGCATAACACTGGATAATAGCTCATAATAATGGAGCAAATTTTTCTTCTGTCATGGGCTAGGTTTCCTAATTTTCTTCTTCTAATTGGACTGCCAATATTTATTTTATTTTTGGTTGATGCAAGGGTTACCTTTTAAGTTGTGGCAAAAACTAAGAAAGAGACAAACAAACTTATTATTGCTTTTCAAAATATTCGCCTTCATGATTTCAACACTTTCAAACCAATTCTCGAATACAAACAACATGAGGGTCCATCCCTAATTGAGAAAATACCATGACAGGTTCTGAAACAGAACCCCGAATCCCGGGAGTAGTATAGAGAAAACTTTTTATAAAGGTGAAGAAATACGAATACATAAAAAGTGAAGCCATTTAACTTTACTCATCTTTCAATGAACTTACTATAGCATTTATTTTTCCCTTCATGTTGAAAAGTCCTGAACCTTCTCTTTGACTGCATTTAAAACTCAGTTCTTTACTTCTGAATTTCAGGTATGAAGTTTCCAACATTGAACGAAATAATGTCTGGTTTTTTAATTCATAATGTTAATAATAGTAACAGTGCAGGTACTAAAGCAGTCTATACATAGTACTTTTTATACTAAACTGATTTAGAAAAAACTGCCTGAAGAAGATTTTTTCCGCTTATGCTTTAGCACTGTTTCAAATACATTTTCAATACTAAGGATAACACACTGCCATATTAAAAATGTATATGCAGTCCATCTATATTTTTATGAAATACGCAGATAGGTGCATAAGTTTCCGCCCTCGCCGATAAGGATTATCGCCTTCACAAAACCCTTATCTGGTGCTATACCTTATCTGTTAAGTAAATAATTGCAGTTGTAACTTCCGTTCCGCTGTGTTCAGTTGTTCAGATATAGTTGCATAAAGAAGGCTATGTGTAGAAGATTGTGACATTTTCAAAATGGAGTACCAAGCTGTTGTTAAGTTCTTCACAAAAGAAGGACTTACTTCAAATAAAACTAAACACCAATTAGATAGTGTATATGGGGAAGCATCCCCTTCATACTCTACCGTAAACGAATGGGCCAAACTTTTTCCAATGAGTCGAGAAAGCATTGAAGAAGAAGAGCGTGCTGATAGGATCTTGGAGGTATTTATTCTTGAAAACATCGCTCTTGTGGAAGGAGAAATTATGGAAGACCGACTATTCCAATTTACAGAAACAGCAGCATGGTTGGGTCTTTCTAAAACAACAGTCCTTCGAATTATTCATGAACATTTTAACATGAATAAGATTAGAGCAAGATGGATGCCTAGACTTCTTTCCTCAGTCCAAAAGCAGCAACGATTCACCTGTTGTCAGGAACTTTTGGAGCTCTGCCGTGGCAACGAGAGAGAAGTTGTGCAAACCATTGTTACAGGAGATGAAACTACGGTCCTCTACTATGATCTCTTGTCCAAAAGAGAATCAATGGAATGGCGTAAACTTGATGAAGCACCGCCTCTAAAGGCCAAGTACACTCAGTCAAACAAGAAGATCACGGCCAAAATCTTTTGGAACTGTTATGGAATACTCTTCATTGGCTTCAGGCAGAGGAACGCCACAGTAAATGGTGAGTACTACAGTAAATGCTGGCGTACTACACAGACTACGTGCTTCCATCAAACAGAAAAGGCGATGAAAGCTGAGTGGTCATGTATGCTTTCTTCACTACAACGCGCCTGTGCACACAGCTCTTGTTGCAAAGGAAGCTGTGGAGAAATGTGGCTTCAAAAAGAGAGATCATCTATCATAAAGCCCAGATCTAGCTCCCAGTGACTATCTCCTCTTCTCAAAACTGAAGAATGACCTTCAAGGGAGGAAATTTCAGTGTGAGGAAGAAGTGATGAATGCTGTTATATACCCATTTTGCACTATTATTGGAGGGGATTGAAATGTTAATTGAAAGATGTGAGAAGTGTATGGAAACAAAGGGTAACTATATTGAAAAGTGAAATATAGTTTTTGTCTTTATCATACCTAGAAAATGGCTATGCCGGAAACTTACTGACCTACCTTCGTACATATCTGTAGAATGCAACTCTAAAATGGTATTTTCAATAAAATTTGTGGTAAGTTTTGTAACAGTATACATTTTTGGTGGACAGTTAGTTATAATGAACTTATCTTCTCAATTTCTCATACTCTATATTAGAACAATAAACTTAACTGTCTTTGAGACTTCCTTAAAATGTGACAAATATTTAGGAAAATTATTATCGGTTCTTATAAGTTGTCAGAATATTTTGGGTGATAACATATTAAGACTACGCCTTCTTTTGGAGATATACATAGCGCTGTTTAGGCTCTAAGCTAAATTTTTCTGAAACATTCAACAGGCTATTAGAATTAGAATTAGAAAGTTTTCTTGCCCTCGCTATTTTCAATAATTCTAATCGCCATACCTAGATATTTAAAAGGATATACTAGAAAAACAGGCCATGTTAAAAAGCTTACGGAAATACTTAGTGCATGAATGTGCATATAATTATTGAAAGTTTTCATTGTAATTAACGGTATACCTTAATGGAGAGTTAATGTACATCATATTATTCTGTCATTAATTTAGAGCATCTGATGCTCTAACGGATCCTTAAACGAAGCCGCATGCCCTTAAAGGAAAAGCATATGGTGCCATTAAAACTTAATCCACTTAGATCTAGAAATGATGGAATCTGTAGGAATGCATTGATACGCTTACGATACGTTTGCTCATATAAAAACACAGGTCATTTCTGAATCGAAGAAAATGGGACCAACATAACATCATATAGTACGCAAAATATTGGAGTGTAGTGTATTTTGTTATTTGATAATTTTTCTTGTGTATTATGTGTCGATTGCAGGATCAATCCTGATATACATTTTAGATTTCCAATGAAATCGCAGGATCAGTGATGTCACAGAGATAGTTTTAGTCTATGCTAAACTCTAGTTACACTAAAGTACTGAATTCGATCAACGGATGCAAACGCACAAGAATGGCTAGAATGCCGTGATCACGCGTTCGAAATGACGCCACGATAATGAAAAGCATGAGTATGTTTCAGTATTATGCTTTTTTTATATTTATTTGCGGCGATCTTATAATTTAGTTTCAAGTAGATATGGGTTTCGGTACTCTCGGCACCTTTATAATAGCAGGTGCATGACTTTGTTTTGACATACCGAGAGTGCAGAATGTCATTCCGAGAAATTGGTGCTGATGCGAGATAAGTAGATTGTGGTAGGACGAATGCACAGATGTGAAGGTCCTCCAAAGGCCCCATCAAACAACCGAAAGAAGACATTTCCACATGACTACTGTGATAACATACAATGTGTTGCAATGTCAATGGCCAGAATTGTATATATGAGCATTATAAATGATATAAGAATATATAAAATACACGAAAAGCAGAAGATGGAGAAAAATATTTTTATCAGAATACATTCAAGCAGCAATATACTACATAAAAACAAACCAAGTGGTGATGGAGAGTTTGATATTTTACATTTACCTCTAAGAGTAAATTGTCTTAATTCTGTTGATTCATTTGCTGTTTTTTTAAACAAACTATTAACAACACATGTTATATTTGCTGTTGCTCCGTCTTGTTGCGTTAATCAACTGTAACAATTTCCAAGAAGAATGAGAAAGTCTCCTCTAGTCAGCTTTGTTGGAGACACTTCCGTTTGCCTTGATTTAGGACTTTCATGTTGTTGGATAAAAAAGTTCTAGATTTATTGAAAGAATTCTGGTCCTGCAAAAATGTGCCCAGCTTGACCAGACATTCTAGTTGCAGAGACAATCAATTTTGCAATTTTCACTGTATTTAGTTTGGGTAGGATCAAATTAATGTTGCGGTTTCTTACGGTTGGCTAGATATGATCTACTGAACGGTTTTGGGTTCTGTGAAAGTTCTGAATCCGGGGATCGATCCGCAAACTGACCTATCTTTGGGGGAGACAATGTTAATATAAAGGTTTCTGCCCCATTGTTTGGTATGGAATCGTCCCTTCTGAAGTGCTCGAACCCTTTGCAGAGTGGGTGCCTGCATCGGGTTGTTCACTCGAACAATGTTGGGGACCCCGTCTATGTCCCGCGTGGTTCTTGGCCGCCCGGAAGTGCTTCCACTGAGGGCGTAGGCACAAACGGTCAGTTTCGACAAGGTTTAAGTATCGAGATACCCTAAAAATCCAACCAATTCATATAATCCAGAGCTTACCGCTGTTCTGCTCTGTACGGCATTATCTAAATTGTTTTATTGAAATTTAGCAAAGAATCAAATCAAATGCACATAAAACTGAACCATTTACGGGATAACCAAATGTTGCCTTTTACTTTCCATTATTTATTTCCTACATTACCGAAAATATTTTGTTTATTTTTGGGAGATTTCCCTCAATATGATGACACTAACCAGAATAACTAGTTCTTGTGCTGCTCATTGCATGCCTTAAATCCTTTTGCGAAGCGACTTTAGCGGAGCCTGGAGAGATCGTTAGAGTTCTCTAAAACAACACGACTGCATAGAGACAGTTATCATCGCCATTATCAGAATATGCAATTAACCATTAGCTGCTTTCTTTCCAAACTTCAATCTTAGCTCCCACGAAAGAAAAGTTAAACCATTTTCTCCTGGTCTGTTTCAAAGCATACACATTATGTAAAATCAATATGCAATCAACTTTCCTTAAATCCACTCTCTAGATGTGCTTATGCCTTTGCCACACCCGCACCGTTTAACTAAATTTGCTTTGAATCCCCTTCAATCGCACCCGAAAATTTGCTAAAGTCTTTCTTTCTTAGTGTGTTATAATTACTTTTTGTTCAGGAGTTGGAATTATCTAACAGACAAAAATATGCGGTGTCGTGATATCCAATCATTAGCATCCAGAAAACTTTCAGTGGAATTGTCTGAAACGGAATTTAATGTGGTCACACATCGTTGCATAAAGACAATGCTAGACATGAAGCTTTGTGTAGAACGTTCATTTAGAAAACGATGCATTCCATGGGTACCAGGTGAAATCACAGCTTTCGACGGACTAAGTTGTGTAGAAGAACATTTCGGCTCTTCTGGGTTTGAGGCAGTGCAATATGTCAGCTCAAGCTTAAGTTATGTTTGCAAGATTCGATTCGATTCATGGAAGCGCCAAATTGTCTAAATGAAAAGTTTCTGATTCCAGGCATCTTCAGACTATGCTCGCTGAGATACAACCACTGGCGACAAGCGACGAGATATGCTTACAAACGTACACGGCGGACTATGCACGCGCTTCATCTGCTCCTTTGAGTAGCTGGATGTTTTACGAGGTGCATTCAAATAATAATACCTCTGCTTTTTTCCCCTCACTAATTAATCACACAAAAACTATGAAACTTGTGTCACTTCTCGACGTAATCTCCCTGCAACCGTACGTATTTTTCACAACGTCGACGCCATGATTTCATGGCCGTTGCTGCGTCATGTTCGTCCGCTGCGCTGGGGCATTATCTTGATGAAAGAGCAAACTTGCAGCCTTTTCCAGCCGTTTTTCACGCAATGCTGGAAGGAGCTTCTTCTTTAAAACATCTTCGTAGGATGCACCTGTCACCGTAGTGCCCCTTTGGATTGCAATGAGTAAAAATTATCCCATCGCTGTCCCAGAACATGACCACGATCATATTTTTCTGCACTGACGCTTACCCGAATTTTTTTGGTGGCGGTGAATATGATCTGCTTGAACTGTCGCGTCCATGAACGCACATTAGACACATCCATGACACCATCACCACATGTCTCACTCAACTGGCGATGAATTTCAATGGGTGTCAAACCACGCAAATGGAGAAAACGCAGGATTCACTGTTCTTGTAATGAAAACGTCGCCATTTTGAAGTATCAAAACATTGGAGGTGTTATAACTTGAATGCACCTTGCAATTAGCAAAGAAACTCATTAGATTGCAGAACCGTAGAAGAGAAAAACATTTTATGAAGCCGTGTTTCTCTTAATAGATTCTGTCATTTCCATACTGCGAACTAGCATCATTTAAGACGAGTCTCACAGAGAAAGTAATGCTTGGTGTTTTATTTAATGATTTTGACTCAGAAGGAGAAGGAAATGAAGATTTTGATCTCTGTCTCTACCGTGGTCTAGTGGTAGAGGCGGTCCAGCTTCGATTCACGCTTGGACCAGTTCCATAGCTGAGGTTTTTTGGGGGGCTTTCCTTCAGGTCTTAAAGTGAAAGCCTGGGAAACTAAGATCACTAAGTTCTCTGAGCTCATTCGACCGAATTATCATCTACCATTCCTCCCCGGTAGCTATCCTTGGAATAAATTAGTCGCCTACACTCTGGCCATGCTGGAGAGCATCCCAGAAGTCCTAATGCACAGTGGTGACATTCAGAAATAAGCATTTTGATCTTGATGATGATACTGAAGATAATTATAATACATTACTGAAAAGTTTACTTTATAATAGTTAGAAATTAGTAAGAATTTATATTCCAACCACGGTAAACACACACACACACACACACACACACACACACACACACTCACACTCACACACACACACACACACACACACACATATATACCTCGGAACGTTTACATTTTCCTTTCACAAAAATAACTACAGAAATATACTTTGGGATATTATAATTCATTAGAGAAGTTAACTTATTTTAAAACATGTAGAACCACTACAAGAGAATGCTCGTGTGTGTATGATTAGATGCGTAGAATTGTGTCATTAGAAGCATAAATGTATTTTTTGCTTATACTATCAAAATACTTACGTTTATCTTGTATTAATTCAGATTTATTCTCTATTTACTTTTTTAATTTTAAAAACAGCAACATACTTATTACTAGATGCTGCTTTTTATGAAGAATTTTAGTAATAAATATATTTAAAATGTAGTAAATGTAAACGTTAAAACCAAAAGAGGATCATGAATTATCTAAAATCATTCAAGAGCTATGACTTTTTTAAACCGTAAAAAAGCCCTAAGAAATGATGTACAAAGCAGAGACCAGAAAGGGTTTACCATGAGTTTATAGTTCGTAATTATGGAACGTTTACAGTAATTAAAACTGACCACCAAATAATATAAACATATTTTTGTATTTTGTGTAATAAACAGTTATTTTCTCTAGTTCTGGACTGATATACATAAGCGGAATATATCATTAGCTTACAAAACATGTTCATCCAACTATTAAATTTAAAAGTAATCATTCTCACTGTTAATGTTTTTTCTTTACACTCGCCGCAAAGAAGTTTGTTAGTTTGTTGGTTAGTGGCTCTTCACTAAATCACTAAAAGCTGACGACGGGAAGTTTGTATCGCTGTGTTGTTTTGCTATATGATAGCGCAAATCATCTCATGGCCTACAACGTGAACATCCTGCAATATTTCCGCCGTCAGTTATTCATAGTCCATATCACTTGCTCTGAGATTATAATATCTTTTTTATTTAAGAGGCCTTTAAGATGTAATACTTATGATACTTTAAGGCTTACTGTTAGGATACTGCCTAAAAAATAACAGTATCTACTTATAGAGTAGGTGGCGAATGAATGTAGATAGGAGTTAATAATCAAAATATGTGCTTCTCATATACGACTAAATCAGACTGTTTCATAGAAGATCTATATTCACTGTAGCCTTTTTTTAATACTCCTAGTATGGATCTTACAATCTCTTCTTCTGTATCGGACCTGTTCATGTGTTATATATTGCCAAACAATATGCCTACTTCCAAATTGTTTGTATTTACATAGGTTTCATTTGTCTCGAATATTTCATTCTTTGCATGCATATAAATAGTTTATTTTTATAAATTTAATTTTTATATATTTTATTTTTGTACAATCTATATGCATTGTATACAATTATATTATTTAGTGAACCCTTCATACATACTTAAATGTTATTTATGTAATTCTGTACATTATTATAAAGGCTTGTTTTTTATTCATATACTGCCTTAAATACCATTTACCTATATTCTAGTTCTATTAAGCACAGTAATGCTTTTTTCCCCAATTTTGTATAAATCGTTAGAAGGTTGACGTTGCAAAAATTTTGCATTTAAAGACACCTCCCAAAGGTACTGGTAAACTGAGTGTTAAGAAATTTAAATAAAAGCAATTGTACCTTCTGTCTTCCTTGTGGTTTTGAAAATGGAATACTGAGAAAAATACTTAAAATATTTCAAATGCATACAACAATTTTCAATTAATATACAAAATGAATATGATATAACAGTTTGAATGATTAAAAATAACGGGCTTATGTTTTCCGCATTACGAAAAGGTGCTGTAATTAAAACAAAAAATATTATAGATAGTAAAATACAAGTTTTACTTCATACAAATAAATATAGAAATTCATCAAATTAATATAAACTAATATTGTAATTAAAACAGAAAATATTATATATAGTAAAATACAAGTTTTACTTCATACAAATAAATATAGAAATTCATCAAATTAATATAAACTAATATTGTAATTAAAACAGAAAATATTATATAGAGTAAAATACAAATTTTACTTCATACAAATAAATATAGAAATTCATCAAATTAATATAAACTAATATTGTAAGAGATTTGCTAATATAACGTAGCTAACTTTCAGCTGAAGAAAAACATTTGTGTGCTGGAAAGAGTAATAGCAGTAATGTTTTGGTTCAAAGAATAAAAAAAGTTATTTGTTTTATTGTAGAGTTACAATCACTTCATATCATCAATGGTGTTGTTGAACACGTGTTTACAAAATGATCTTGGTTATGAGCCTGGGTTTGTACCTGCATTATTGTTCGATACTTCCATTATCTTAGGACTGAATCGGGATTGTACAGCAATTGGCTTATAGGTTCAAAAGTTGAATATTGTTCTGAGTCACCGGATGGAATAAATGAACCAAATTTACATTGGAGTGAAATATTAAGGTCATTTATGTATATGTACTGTGATAAAGTCGTCTCTGATAGGATTTTTACAATAATTATGAACTTGAAAATTTTATTCGTGTCATTCTTCTTGTACAAATGCATTTGTCTGATAATATCTTATGCAGAATTGACATAATAATCATTGAAAACGTATTTTTTGATAGCAATAGTGAAGAAATAGCCAATGTACTTTAAATAGAAAAAGGGGGGGGGATAAAAGTCGGTGAGACAATTCGTAGAAAGTTTGATTGCTGTAGATTTTTCATTGTGCGGTAAAAATTATTCTTGTTGTTTGATTAGTTAAATACATAAACATATTAGTTAAGGAAAATAACTTTGGTAGGGAGAGTAAAAAAGAGAGTATTACTATTAGGCACATAGTATTAATATTACTATTAGGTTTATTATTGAAATATGTACCTTTGTACCTATTACAAGAATGAACATAAAATGGAATATGAGGGAGAAAAAGGAAAAGAGAAGCATAAGAAATTGAACGAATGAAGAAATATTATGGCATGTAAAGCATTATTGGAAGAAGAACAGGAAATAGAAATAACAGTAGATATTGTTTATGTGTGTGTCTAATGCTCTGATTTTGGCTATAAAGTAATTTTTCTTTGTACTTCCCAATATTTGTTTTTTGTAAGTACGTCACTTTATATATGCTTTACACCTTTTTCTTCTTATTTCGAGCAACAAAGGACAATTTAGTGACGATTATAATTGACTAAATGATCACGATTAGTAACAAGCCTATAAGTAACTATAGATATAGGGAAGTCTGGAATTGTATTATATTGATTTATTACCATATTCCACCGTGAATTTTCATTATTATTTTTAATTATGGACTGATAAGTTTGATTAATGTACCTTTTAATGATTGATTAGTTTTATTAATATTATGTATGCAGAAATTAAATTTGTTGTATCATGAAAAAATATAAATCTATGATTTGAATCTTGAATCTGTGATTGGAATAAAGAAGATATTCCACCAGTTTCCGGATGAATATATAAAATCTATTTGGTTAATCCATTCATATTAATAACCATATTATTAAAATGGGCAAACAATACAAGTTTGAAAGTATCACGAAATTGTACAAACAAAACCGTAATTATAGTTATTTAAACTTTTCTCGCAATATAAGGACCTTCTTCCATTTTCCAATTAGCGATTTAATCATTGGATTTTTTTTTTTTTTTTTTTTTTTTTGCGCTTCTTGACTGTATTATTTTCATAGTTTCTCATAATGAACTGTTATTAGCAATAATAGTATTTCTGCTTTTTCTGTATTTTTATATTAATTTACCTTTATTGTTACTGTATTAATAAAGCGATGAATTAAAAACTATGTGATAATTCAGAACTCCAGCAAATATGCCGTGTTGTGTCCACTGAAAAGGAAGCTATTTTTGTTTTGAATGTTATTGTTTTATGGAAAAATATTTTAGTTAACGTAAATGTATCATGCCTTTTGTTATTGGGCATTACATAAAATGAAACGGAATTGTTAACATTTATTTTAAATTTACAAATGCAGCTGACAGTATATGTTCACAACAAACACTGCATATAGATTGACAATTCGTAAGATGTATTCACTGGAGTTTGTAGAAGCAACTGAAAAGTAATTATATATTCAGGAAATACCACCGAGGGTATGTGATGGAACTGCGTTTTACAAACGGAAGAGGGAGGGAGAAAAAAGTATAAATAACCAACATAAAAAAACTGGAAATAAGTAAGAAAAGAAAAGCTGTAAGGAAAAGGGAAATAAGAGAATGTAAAGATTAGAGAGCGCGGAATATGAAAAAAGAAATGGAAAAACACTTGATGAATTAGAGGCGAAAAAGAGCGCCAGGAGGAGAAGAGAACAGGAAGATCTAGTTAAATAACTTTCTTTAATTGCATTTCTCTTTCGTAACCGTGGAACAAAGAACTAAACTGGATCACCGCCCAAGGAATGAAGAGTGGGCAATTGTGAGACCCAGATGTATACGCTGTTGGCATTACCTGCGGTCACACGTGCTTGTTCTTGTCTGATTATTGTTTATTACTCGTTTCTTATTCTTCACGTCCGCTTTGCCTTCCACCACGTGACCTCCGGTGACCTCTCCGACTACCTACTCTAGTCTTATTCGAATTCTGAATCAGTACCCCTCCCTTGATACCTTCCTACCTACCCTGAGTTGCCCTGCCCTGCCCTGCCCATACCTCGGCATTCACCTCGGTTTAACCTCCAGAGGGTCAACCGCCAGTGTCGGCTTCTCGTTTCCTATATCTCTTGGACTACAAAGATAAAGTCGACCGACCAACACGTGAACTCTATCGCAAGAAGTAGCTCCGTAGCGCTTGGTGGGTGTGCCGTGAAATACTAACACCAACACTATTTTTCAACCTGCTGCTAATAAATATCCATGCATTGAGTTCACCACGAATATACCTAGCAGCTGAATATTGTTTACTGCATGATAAGCTATTTATGTGCTTATTAACGTTCCCTGTGTCGCAGTTGAATAGCTTTGAAAGGTTTAATGATTGATTCAAACTATTATAAATACAGAATTGCGTCGTTAACCGGCGATCAGACCACTTATCTTTGATCCTAGCGCCCGCGTTTTATTGTACAGTAAGCAAAGAAGCATCTGGCTAAGTTTCCCAAAGGTCCTCGGGTATCCATCCATTCAAATCCTCAACTCTGTCTTCATCGGCCAGAAAGCTGTAGTTCACCAACTAGAACATTAGACTGTCCTCTGTTGGGGATGATATTATCACCACATACCACTTAAAGCTGCCTAATATGAATACATATCGACAAGATCTAAATCATTTTTAGTTCTCAACTCATCAAATATCCATAATGTATTTTCAAATCATCAATTAGCTAACTACTACATGTCAAACATCCAAAAGCTTTGCATAGTACATATTTTCTATCTCAAAGAACAACATGATAAACATAATTTGTAAGGATCGTTCACATATATCACAAATGTAAAATTGTCGCAACATTCATGCTTTCTACCACATTTTGGAGGTAGTTCTGATAAAATCTGGCAATTAAGTTCATTTTGTCTCTATATTTGTCTACATAAAGCTATGCTCAATAATACCAAAATTAAGTGTATTTAAAAGTATTATTAAATATCATTCCCTCATTCTTCTGTAGAAATTGTCATTTCTTTAAACATATGTTTAAAATACAATGAAATAAAATATAATGAATTTTCAAGTAAAACAATTTCAATTTTCTGTTGCCAAACTTGGTAGAATAATACGGATATTAAATTAACGTTACAGTTTTTATTAGCTAGAATGTCATAAAGTTATCCAATAAACAGAAATGCTAAAACAATATAAGATAAAGTGAAACTTCGGCAAAACGAAGACCCTGCCCTCAGCAGAAGCCCTAAATACTACGAACTCTGGTAGTGGAAGTTTTTGCTTCTAACCTGCGATAAAAGTAACATGGCATTGTTTTCTAAAAGAATTAATTTTTCATATGAACCCCAGAACTAGAGGAAACCAAATTCTATCTCCCCATTTTAGTCCTTAGCATTGAATAACAACCACAGACGAGTAGCTTTGATTCTAGCTGAGTTCTGGTTATTGCAGTTTGCATATTAACTAATTAAAATATGCGCCATAACCTGTCATAGACAGAGATATTCATAGATCAGGGTAAACAGAGACTTGATTCCCTGCCTAATTTAGAAGTTGTACAGTGAGGTTACTTGAGTTGCGGGCCAACGGAGCGCGGCTGCGTATTGGGAGAAGCCAGTAGTCAAGGCTTATATGTACACGCATACAAGTTTTGTAAGTTTGAGGGAAACTTTATCAGCGAGTGGTGGCGCGTTAGTGTGTTACTCGGTACTTTCATTGCGTGTAAAATATTCTTGGTTAATTTTGCCTCTACGTAAATATAGTGTCGAAGATTTTTTTTTTTTTTTTTTTTTTTTTTTTTGCAATATATATCATGGAAACGGAATCTTGCAGAAAAGCGTTGAGGCGATTCATAAGAAAATGTTCTTGAAATTATGTTCCAGGTTGAGGAACTATTCGCCAACTTGTTAAAAATTTACGAGACAGGAACTCTCAATGACAATAAACATGTATCAAATTGCCGTGTCCTTACGGAAGAAAAAGTTAGATGAAATACAGGAATTTCCTACGCAATGCCTGCAATGTATTGCCACTGAGGGACATCATTTTTAACATATCTTGTAACATAGATTAGTACTTATTAATTTCAGACATTTGAGGGGCATTATTTTCAACAAATTAATCTTTTTAAATAAGCATCATTTTATGCTTTCAGTTAAAATATAAACACTAAAATAAAGCACAAATTTTACGCGCAGCAACTTTCATAACCCGTTTTCCGGCTGAGAAACGGCTGCACTTTCCCAGCAAGCAACCATGCTCAGGACCCGTACGCTTTAACGTAACATTTACAGCGTAGACCTTGACGAACTTAATGTGACAGGAGCAGACCGGACAACTGTGCACAATGAAACTGCTGCATACTCTGCATGAGTGTCAAATGGGCGAATGTGTAAGTAGTAGTTTGGGATTATCTCGCTGTATTAAAACTTTCTCCACAGTACTTTTAGTGGTCAGGCCGTTCCAGCAATTAGATATGGCTTTTTCCTACTCTCTCATATACGCGGTTAATATTTGCTGAATAATTTTCCTAAACATTTTTAAGTCAGTTCCATCCCTAGAATAATATCTATTAGAGGCTACACATACAAGTAATATAGCATTGAACCATTTTATAATTTTCTTTCAAATGGTTTATAGTGACCATGGCATAATATAGAAAAAATGATTGAATTTAGATTGTGTAAACATAGCTGCTGTACTAACTTGCTGAAATCTTCTCAGAATACAATAACTTAGAAATTCATTGATAGAATAAAAATATTTTATTTGTAAATATTTTAACAGACTTAATCAACTTAGGCACCTGCAAATCTATAAATAAGTGAGGTCTGTGCATTTTCTAGACTTCAGGACGTTCAATGCAGTCACATAACACGTCTATGACCTAATGCTTGATGAAAGACAGTGACAAAACTGAACAGGTGCAAACTTGACAGTGCCAACTTTTTTTCTCTCTCTCTCCCTTTTGGACGTGGAGACGAGACTAGAACTGGTCCTAAGGAGGAGCGGGGGAGTGATTCTAGAGACAACAAAAAGTTTCTCTGGTTGAAATCCACGTACAATTTATACTGCGGTAATGGTGTTATGATTGCCGAGCATGCCAAGATACTTTGTGGCCGTTCGCTTGAGTTCTCATCACCCACCGCGCGGTTCGGGCGTTGCCCCGTCTGACTGCCACTCGATCGTCCTGCTGAAGAACACCTGGTGTGGTCGGAAAACTTCGATCACTTTTTCAACAAATAAATTGCAGCGCATACCAGGCTTTAGTCAATGCTCGTAATAAACGCGTTCACTTTGTTTATTCTATACTTCTTTCTTTTTCTTCATTGGTTTCTCTTTCTGGTTCTTTTATCTTTTTGTGCTTTTTCTTCCACCGTTGTTACTTCCACTCTTTGTTTTCCACTTATTTCATTTTAGTTTTATTTCTTCTATATTAGGTTTTGAAAGCTTGCTTAAAAATTTTCTCTTTTCATTCCTTTTCTTTAGTCTGTACATCTCTTCTTATTTTGCTGAAGATAATTCTCACTTTGTCTGTTTCATTCTATTTTTTTAAATTAAATTTTCGTAATCATGCATTAACCCCACTATATTTTAGTTTTTCTTTTTTTTCTTTTTCCAAATTGTTTACCAAGTTGGAACTAACTCCATGTATGCTTTATTCTACCAATAATTTATCTCTCCTTGATTTTTCAGTTTTTGGGCGTTCTTTTGCTTCATACAAACTTAGTCTTTGAATTTGACTTACATTTTAAAGTTTATAACATAATTATATTTATTTACTATTTAAAATATTTAAACATATATCTGTTTAGCGTTTTTCTAATATTTTTTCTTTATCCTTGTTCTTTTCAGCAAGCTTCTTAGTAAATTCAATCATTTCTTCACTGTTTGTATTATCTTCCACCCTCCGTATAAAACTGTCTCTCAGATAAAACAGTTTTATTGTATTTATTTATAATTTCTCTAAACTTCTTATACACATCTCATTCAATAATTACAAGAAAAAACTCCGGCACTTCCTTTTACATTCACTTCCCACCGATAAAAGACAATAGACAGAACACAATGAGGTAGGAACCTACGCATGTTGTTACAAACGCATAAACATTATTGACGATTACCATGAAGTGTTTTTACTTATTCTAAAAAAGCTCTCTCTGAAGAACGCGATATTCTTATGTACCAGATCACACTAGGAAGACACTTTCAAATGTATTATTTTAGTGTGCATAGGGAAAAATTAAGTTCATGTAAATAATTTCAAACCTTGTTTAAAGCGAAATTAGTTCTTGATCTAGATATCAAGGAAAAAAATATTGCAACATTAAAAATAAAAGTTTACTGCTATTAAGGGGAGTCCCCACCTATGTTGAATTTAGCAAATTAATTGCTCATTATTTCAAAAATATTTATTAATGATATGTGATTTTTGCACGATGTACACTTTTCTGTGATTGTTGAAAAGAGAAGTTGCATGGAATAGTAAGAAAAGTACAATTTATTAAAATTGATAACAAATTTTACTTCAAATATTTTTTTTTTAAAAAATAACTCGCATATCGTTTTTACACTAAATCAATTGCTACACTGTAATAAAACAGCTGCTAATATTTTAGATTTTTATGCTTACAAAATTTTATGGCAAAATGAATATTTCGGAAATTACAGTTAAGCACGAATTAAAAGAAAGCCCCAGGCAATGAAATAGAACCTGAAGTCTCTCCATTACTCCAGCAGATGTCTCTCTCTCTCTCTCTCTCTCTCTCTCTATTATTGTGTATTTTTCTTCTTCATTATTTATTTATCAAACAATTAGAAAAAAATCTCTGTAGAGGTAACATTTACAAAACTATTAGCATTTAACTGAAGAACAGAATAAAAATATAGCTGTGATGCATAACTTTTCAAAACGTTTTTAAAGTAATTAGAATTATTGTGCCGCTTTAAAACATACATCAAATTAAGTATATCAATACATTTAAATGATATATAAAAAAAAATGAAAATAATTTTGACTCGAAATATATGCGAGTTTGCTGTAATGTTTCTTTTACACAATTCATCTTTCAGTCACCGCGCCTCCCTCCCCCCTCTCTCTCACTCTTTCCATGAATTCTTTGCAATTTCAGATATTCATTCTTCTTGTGATTTTCTGTACATTTTTAGATATACCTTCCTTGATTACTCTTATTCCCGCATTTTTATAGGCCCACCACAGATTCCTATTTCTTCTACTGATGATTTATTTTCAAGTATCTGTCTTCTGTATTTGTTCATGGTGATCTTGCTATCTCCATATTCTACTACGCTTCCACTTTCAATTATGCGTTTTTGTTATAAACGTGCTGATAAAGGCACTAAAAAGTTTTCACTACAACTGATGTTACAAATTTTACTTTCCTAATTTTTGCTAAAGAGCAACTGTTAAGCAAGAAGGAATAAAAGTCAATAGAAAACTTCAGTCACATCATGGATAAGTTTATTTTATTTAAGGATTCCTTCTAACGTCTCTGGTTATTACATTCAATTCAGGGCGTAAAATGGTCGATATATTTTGCTGAGAGGTCTCTAATTCAAGTTCGAGGTTCTTTACGTACGATAAATCTACATCTCCTTTTTAAGGAAATCAATTTTTGATTTTTATGCCGGAAAAAAAATAATAATCGACCCTGGTCGAGTTTGAACCCACGACCGGTCTACCATAGCATGGAGATTGTGTCAGGACCCATAATGAAGAACATTCAAAGAAGATAAGATGTGAATCTTATCTTCTGTTAGAGAGTTGGCTTCAAATAGTGTTCACTGTGCTAAGAGTACCTTCAGTCATCCGGCATACAAGAAAGACTTCAGTTGCTACAAGTTCATCACTTTTGATGATATCTAAGATGTAAAACATTTAAAATTGTAAAAAATAGGAGGGTTGATCAATAATTATCTACCAAAGTATGAAAGAGAATTGTGAGGCAGTTGAAACAAGTCTGTGAATGTTGTAGCATTTTACGCAGGCACAGTCTAACATTGGAAGAGACAAGCTGTCTAAGAAACCTTGTTTGAATTATCTGGTTCGGGACATCATTCGGTGATCGTATTTCTCACAAAAGAAGGGAAAGTGCAGGAGGAGATCCATGAACAAATGACTATAGTTTATGGCGAGTCTGCAGCATCATGTCATAAAGTAAAACTTTTGGAGCAAGAATTTTACGGTAGAGAGTCCAATGAAGATTGTACATTGGGCAGCCTGTGGATGCAATTTCCAGAGAAGCGTACTAGAAATTTTGAGGATTTAATTTTGAGAGACAGACAAATTAAGGTTTCCCGAATAGTGAAAGATATTGTTATTCTGGCAAATACAAATTAGAAAATAATTCACAAAAATTTGGGCATATCTAAGGTTAGTTTACGATGGGTTCCAGGCCATTGCTTCTCCTACACGTGTCAAGTACAGGCTGCCATACAAGAATGTGGATTTCAGCAGCTGAACTGCGCATCCTACAGTCCGAATTTGGCCCCTCGAATTTTTAATACATTTTTCTTTGGACAGCTAAATTCCTGTTTTTCATAGCAATCAGAGGAGATTTGTAATGACTTAAAATCATTGCAGGAAAGTGAATTAAATGTGCTGAATTGTTAGAGATTTATATTGAAAAATAAAGCAAAAACAAATTTCGTATATCTTTTAATTCTTGCTCAGATAGGCAAAATAACGAACACCCCTCGTATTTTTGATAGGAGTGAGAATTCTTGTGATAATCTTGAAACAGTTAAATACTTAGCCATGCAAGAAACACATGTTACAATCCGAGAGTGATACAGGAAATCATTGACTACATTCCTACTTCTCGAAGTAATTTCCTTGACACTGTTTGCATATGCTGAATCTTTGAATTGCTTCTCAAGTGCACTCCGAAAAATTTCAGTTGACGCAAGAAATACAAAGTTTACTCCGTACCTTTTCTTTCAATGATACATCTCTCTCAAAATTCCTTTGCCCACATTCCGTTATGGCAACAAATATTCCCTCATTGCCTTGCATGTTTGAAAGCCCTTGAGGAGTGCAGGTCCCTTTGTGCAGAGTAAAGCCGAGGACAAAAAGTTTCAAAAAGGAGGACATTGTTAAAGAAGTGCATAAAATGTCCACTTAGATTTAGGCTTATACATATCATAGTTAAAATTATTTTATGTATTCCTTTGGTTTCTGAATGTAGAATGTAGGCATCCTTGAGCTTATAGTTTTGGAATTTTGATTGCATAAATGGTAATATATAACACATTTTAGAACTACGTGGTCGAAAAAAAGTATAAGAGAAATAATCCTAAGTGTACGCAGCGCAGAATAAGAGAATGAGGAAATGGAATTCGCATATCGATCCGCTTCGATCTCTCGATTTACTACCTATCTTGTAAGCAAAGAACATTGATGCTGCTGCCATCTATAATCAACCACTTTGAAAACGCGCCAAAACGGATAATGTCAAAATATCAAGCATACAAATTAAGAAAAGGAGGATATTTAAGGATTTTTAAAAATCCGCCCTGACATTGGACAAGGCTAAAAGGGAGGACATGTTCGAACAAATAGATCGTCTAATCAACCAAAGTTCAGAACTCTTTATATTTTAGCTTCGCATTCAACAATTTGCAATAATGCATGTTAACGAAATTGCACAACAACTAAGCGATCATTTCTCTACAATATATTTTCTTTTCTTTCTTTCAACCAGACCAATTCGAAACCCTTTCCTCAAAGGTCATGTTCTTAACTTAAAAATTAGCTGCCAAATTGAAATACAGAGTTCTAAAATTAAAGGTTAAAACAAGGAATATGAGAATTTGAGTAGCCCACGAGTAACGTATTCCTTCACAGTTCTCTGATATATATTGAAATCTAATTGCACAGTTACTATAGGAGAAAAGGCACAGCAAGATATAAAACAGAATGATATCTAAACAATTGTTTTTTAACTAGACGAATGCAGTGTAAGTATAAATAAAGTATGTTCCAACAGTACAACTAAGTGCAATCATTAGAGCTATTTACTCATGATATGAAACATTATCAAACAGATGCGCATGTATGTGTCTTATTCAACTTGCGTGCTGACTGTTTATATAACATTTAAGACATTTCCATGCACATTTGCGGACTGATTGCACAGCCTTGAACTACAAAGAAAGTTGAAGGCTCTTTAACAACGATTTCTTATCCATTTTCTGGAATTAATTTTAACATTTTTGTTTTCAGGTTGTACATACTTATGAAGTTGGGAGAGCATTCGTCATAAAATGCATAATACATACTCGTTAATATTCACTTTCTTGGCATCTATTCTAAGCTTTAATCTCATACGCTGTAAAATGCTTATTATTTTAACGTTCGTAATAAGTAGATGAACATAAATGCTTCTTTTTATGGATGATGGCAAGCTGCATAGACGCCATACGGCAAGTGGTTAAAACATAAATGCACGCACGCCCCATGTCTAGTAAGTTTGCCACAAGACATTGTCCATTGCACGAAAGAACATCTGCACAAAATTTATTTATTCAGCAATTACATGCAGTTTTTCGCCGTCATTCTCTGATGACACCTCATTAGTTTGTATTACCGAGAAGGCTAGTAACGAACCGGCGGCGTAGTTGGTACCCCTGAAAAAGGATGCGCAATAGAATTCGATTGGCATATCGATTCATGATCGAGAATAGTGGGATAAATTATAACTTGCTATTACTGGATAACACACGTGTAATATATTGTTTTGACTCGATGGTAACCTCAAAAGACCCGCTTGTCGGGTTCAAGCCATGCAGGTTATCTACCGGATATTCCTTTTTGTGATTGCTTATCGTAAAACTTAGCTCGTAAGAGTTACCTGTCCGCGGGGCAGCACAACTTATGCAGTCGTACTTCAGTCGTTAACACGTAGCCGAACTTGGCTTTGCTCTAGCTCGAGCTGGTTTCTATCTTATGTTGCAGCACGCAGGACTACCAATTTTATCACCTGATTTAAAAAGACTTGGTTATAAGCAGGGGTGACCATATTTCTGGAGGTCTGAAACGCATTTTTAATAAAAGCTACTATACTTGACAGAAAATATTACTACTCAATCACTTTTGTCTTTACGTCATAAGCACTTCTCATAACTGCTTCTTCTTTGAAGCATTTGTTTGTTTTTCATTGTTTTTCATCACGAACACATAACATGCGTTACATTTGCTGCTCTGATCATAAAAATTCATCTTTAGACTGGGGATGTTCAACTTGAAATTTTCTGATGTCCAGACATTATTCATACAAGGAAAATCTCTTTCGACAGATGCTGAAGTACTGGTGAACAACACTGTTTGTACAGCTTTTTACAAACGATCAAAATTAACATTTTACCAGTTCATTCTTGACATTATTGATTATCTCATCATCTAAACTTTCGGCAACTATTACTGCCATTAATAAAATAAAACGTATTCGGTCTTCACAACCGACACGATTACTACACAGGTATCAGAAGGTAAGGTTGCCACATTGTTTGTATTTCAGACCATGATGGGGTAGATGTCTTTCGTTGGCACCATAACTGTTTGCTCACTTTTCGATGTATTCTGTAAAACGATATCACAAATTGTAAGAACTCTTTTCGATTTATTTCGCCACTTTCTTCCACGTTTGTTAATTTTCTCCTTACGTTCAAAAGAAAAACGTGTACCTTGCAGTTTTGTCTTTAACAAACTAATTTCTCGGGTAACTTCTATAGCAGACATTTCTTCAGCATTTATTGCTCTGATAATAGTCTGTAATGCCTGAATTTGAGTTGAAGCAAACATTAAACCACAGTAAAGTGATCATTTATCAGAGCAGGCCACTTTTCATATGAGTCTAAGTCAGTATAAATATGAAAATACGGCTAATTAATGATCCAAGTAATAAAAAGCGTGTGCTCCGTTTATCTAATCTGTTGATATTTTACTAGCTTGCCTGTTTCCCCCACACCCAGATTTAGAATCACATTTGTTTGCTCTTTCCCTACTATTCATCAATATTTACTTCTATATTTATTTTATCATATAGATGGTTGGTTTAGTGATTAGTGTTGCTGACTGTTGCTCGGGAAGCCCCGGTTCGATCCTCGATATCTTAGGAATTTTCAAAGTTATGGAGACCTATGAGGAAAATTGCCGAGGTGTCTCATAGAGAGGTAGCGTCTTTCGATCTCGAAAGCCGCATGATAGGCAACCGGTGGGTGCTGGTATGCTGGTCACATGGTTTCCTGCAATCAGCCATTCATCGATGAAGTCGCAAGATGGAGATAGAGGACGCAGCGGTCACTTGGGTAGGTCAAGCTCCAATATTGGAGTATCTCACCATTGAGGAGGAGGTTATTATAGCCAGATTGTTTATAATAATATTTAAATTCTTATGTTTTTAGTTTTGAAGTGCATATCATACATAAATTATTAATGTATAACGCTAAGTGCCTACCGCTAACGTTTTAAATGTAAATCTAACTCGTAAAATATCAAAATGGTACCCATAAAAATGTAAAATTTAGAATTCAAGGCTCTTACTGACTTGCCTGAAATTATAAGTCATAAGTGTTTTGATTACTAATAGTCAGGGTAACCACACGTCTCGTTTTCACCGGGACAGAGATCTGTCCCGTTGCTACGACATGTCCCGTTCTGTTCTTTCGTAAAAAAAAATATCAGTAACAATCCATGAAAGTGTTAACAACTTAAAAATAATAACAACGCTAAGAGGAACGCTGTAACCTCCCACAAAATAGAGAGGCTTTTTCAACTTCAATTTGTTAAAAGCATAAACGGTTTGATTAGAGTACTCATCCTATTTAATTTAGCGTGAATAGGTGTTATAAAAATTACCCAAGGACTACGCGCAAGTAACAAAGACAGGTCACCTATTTCAAAATATCATAAGGTATTAGTAAAGGAGGCGTTTAGTAACTCATCTATAATAATTTGCGCGGCGTGTATATTTTAAAATAAAAATGTTTAATCTTCTCACTTCCTCCATTTTATGACCAATGGGAGTGTTGGGTTTAGATGGGTGTCAACTACGCGCCGCATTTCGCTGAAACTAGGTCAAACAGGGCTATGAATACAGTGCCATTTAATGAATTTTCTCAGAATGTTGGACATTTACTAGATTTTCAAACGACCTTGTACATAACATTTATTTAGTGAGCAGGTGTATTTCATTCGCTTAAAACTCAGAAAGAAAACACGCACCATTTATTGGCTTACAAAGTTAATTGATTACTGCTTGTAAAGTTACTCTTTTGATTGGAGCATGTTTTCAAACTGTGACTTGCAAAGCCTCTGGAGGTTTCCAAAATCTTGCATAAAGTTTTCAAAAATGTTTATGCATTAGCGGACTTTAAATTTTTAATTGCTTTTTATTATAATGACATTATTATTACAATAATGTCATTATTGGACTGTCGAACCGTGCCACCATAGCATACTTTTTCAGGTCTTTGAAATGAAGCATGCGTTTAGATATTTAGTGACAGAGTAGTTTCCTTTCTTATAAGGAGAAAACTTTGATAATGGACACGGAGATGCGTGCCTCTGGACGGAAGGGAGGAACACATGGACGGATACAAAGGCGCGCGCCGCTATGCTATATCAAAAAGCAGCTTCTGGTTTAGAATAATGTGCATGAATATAGAAATGTAACTTTAATAATAGGAAAATATGCTATTTCATGATTAACTTAACCTGTTTAATTACGGGTTTAACGTTTAAATGTAATATAAATGTGCACTTATTTACACTTACATAATTTCAAAAATTTAAATGTTGTTGTTCATTTTTCAGAATCCTAAGGTAGGCCTGTTTGCCGTAACTATTGCAATTAATTTAGTGTTGTTCAACGCTTCATTCGTTTAGCTCAGATCTTTAGGAAGGGGGATCGTGTTGAAATAGTTTGGGATCCGCTGGATTAGAGCTTTAACCATCTATCAAGGAACACAAACATCTGATTTTAATTTCACTGACATAACATAAAACGATTTGATAATAATCTGAAGTTTTAATAATGTTTTAATTGCATATCTTGATGAATATATGAGTAACTCGCTAGGAGGTACTTACTAAAATAACAATAAAGAGTATACGTGTTTTTGCCTCTTTCCGGATAAAAATAGTGTAGACTGTGTTTTTACATTTTAGTTGCATTTTATATGACAAATTTTCTTAATCATTTTTAGAAAATTTTGAAATTAAATCATGATTGCAGTATGCGGCGTACATTATTTTTAATGGTCGCTTTGCACTTTATAGATTTAATTTTTGTCAAAGCACAAAAGCTAAATTAAAAAAAAAAATGTTACGTTACAAAATGCAAATAAATTATAGTAACAACGGTTAAGTATACTATTTTATTATCCCATTATTACTCTCTTTTAAGAAAACCTATTCATACGAAACTATTGATCAGATATCGCATCATGAAAAGTTAAATGACGGAAAGAAGTATAAGCGTTTATTTATTAAATAATTTCCGGAAAAAATATGTCCGCGGCAAAAGATACGGGTCCATCTGCAGTGGCTATTAAGAATAAAGCACAAAAAATGTGTTACATCACACCTGGAGCACCTGCTTTACCATAGTAATGACGAAGCAGATTAAAAAAAATACCCTGGTTAGTGCACGCTCTGTTTACTGTGTGGATAAACTAGTTACATCGTACATAACGGCAGATTATGTTTAATATAATTCTTGGGACATGCCCGGCTGATTTCTCCCAGTTAGCAGGTGGTAACTTGCGGTATAAATACTTATACAACCTCCTTTAGTCACTGAATCCTTGTCAAAGGTTTGAAATGGTAATTACGATATTGTTTATAATGTGATACGAGATATCATTCCATGAATAAATGTTTATGAAACGAGTGAAGCTAATACAATACTTTTATAACATTATAAACAAGTTTCGTAATTTTTTTTCATGCGAGAATTATAAAAGGTTTTTAAATGTCGAGTTTTAAATGAATTACTCTGAAGTCGATGTCTTTTATTACTCTTTATTACTTTATTACTTATGGCATTATTGTTATTTAGTTATTTAGTTGTTGGACTATTTTTGTGCTGTTAGCAAAGACGAATTTACAACAAGAAGTTTTAGCATAATTTTACAGTAGAGGAATCAACTGGCAGGTACATTGTGTTAGACAAACTTTAGAAAACCGGGGAATCGTCAGGTCGAATGTACTGCCGAACTTTTGAAGTCTGAATTTTCCTACATACTGGAATACAATCAATTTATGACAGCATTTTAGCAATTTAATGATGTAATTGTTACTGTAGTAATTTTATGCAATTAGTGTGATAATGTATACTGTATCAACGATTGTAACAACAATAAAGACTAGTGTGTAATAATGTACAATTCTAAGGGAATTCATAAATTCGAACAAGAAGGTCGAAATGGTTTATAACAAGCCAAATTGCTTATACATTAGTTTTTAATTCTAAAATGCATATTTGATTCGAATATGAGCTTTTTTACAAATTTAAATTTCTTAGTAGACTGTGAGAAGTTTTCTCTTTGCAAATGCTCTCTGTCTCTTCGTTATTTTATTTTAACTTTCATCTTTTGATGTGGAGAAACCACTATCAACGCAAAAGTCACAAAATGAAAACTTCTTAAAAAGAAAACAGCATATATTTTTTAAATTATATCGAATAAAATGTGAAATTAACGTTTTTGTGTAAATTCTACTGTGGTCAAGTTATAAACATTTCACAATGAAATATACGAGCATGAGAAATGCGAACCTTATAAGTATATTTTGGACAATTTCCAATTCGAAGCACTTTAATGCACATAGAAATGGATTTCGATATCGGATACATCCCTTTTGAAGTGCCGCTACAAAAGTTGCAAGATTTATAACCTTATTATTACACAGTAATAAAACTCACATAAAACATCACAACATTTTATAAAAACTGTCCCATGGTGGCTATTATCTCTTTTTCGCATTGTGGTTAGTTATCGCAGATTTACTTTGAACTCTTAATTCAATGCTCAGCTTATACTCTTCCTTCCATTTATTTTGATTCTATTCCATGGCCAATTACATTGTAGCTGAGACCTTTCCTGTTTCGTGGGCGAAATAAACCTTTAGATGCGGCCCTTCGAAAGACCTAGACACTCCTGTATGACGCTATTTTCACACCAATATTTTATAAACAAATAAGATATTTTTATGAGATCACCATTAATATTAATATATTAATTTGTTAATTAATTGAACACTGCAATTATGCCCTATCCAGCAAATTTGAATGAAATAAAATTGGCATGTGCTGCATGGAAAATTTGCGAATGGAATTATTTTGAATTAAAGACAAAGTGAAATTGTTAGTTTTTAGGCACAGTCTCAAAGAAAAGACAATGAACCAATATCGAAATTTTTACTGTAGCTTTATAAACCCAAGAAAGGGAACCCAAGAGGTTATTAGAATTACTGGGCGCCTGAGCGCGGCTGCTTACTGTGTTAAGTGTAGCTGCTGTTACCGAATAAACGGAGATAAAGTCATCGTGCCCAAAATTAGTATTTTTATGTTGGTATTAATACTTTTATCGAAGGAATATAATAATGATAACAATTAATAATAATAATAATAATAATAATAATAATAATAATCCTCAAAAGCAACACATTGCTGTCCTCTACGTGGGAAATTTCTGTATTTCATCTAACTTTTCTTCCATTAAGAACACGGCGGTATGAAACACGTTTCTTATCACTGAGATTTCCTGTCTCCTGTAACTATTTTACAAGTTAGAGGACAGTTGCTCTACCTGGAACACGGTTTCTTTCGGATCACCTTACCGGTTCTCTGCAGGAATCCTTTTTCACATATTTTTTTTTCCATTCGCTGATAAAACCGCCCTCAAACTAAGCAAAAGTAGCTACCTGCATATGCATTAAAAGCCTTAACGACAGGCTTATCTCAGAACTCAGCCTGTACTCAAATAATCTCAATGTATACATAAATTCAAACTTACAACAACGTAAAATGTAATGAATCGCCACTTACTTTATAAAACAAAATTGTTAAAGTTCTTCTGAACTGACAGAGAAAAAACAATTTTTCAAACACACAAAAAAGCTCCTTGTTTGTTCATTTCCAAGTCATGTTCTTTTAGTAGCAAAAATAAATAGATGTGGTTTTCTTAATTTATCTAAATTGAACCTATATCAAAAATTTAATCTTAACCTATATTATTATATACAAAGGGTAGCTATAGTGACTTAATAGGTTATATCCTAATAGTCTTTTACAATTTAAAAATGGAACTTATACATACTAATCATTTCTTAGAATATTAAGAGTTTTTGATCCAGTATTAATATTACTGATTACTGGCCGGTAGGTACCGGGTCTGATACCTGGTACTTTCCTAGACATTTTGTAAGTTAGGAATGGGGTCAACCCGTGAGGACAATTGGGGAGCTGCCTGATAGGTGGCGTCCTTTGATCTGCGTAATGACGACCGGAGGGATGTCAGTGTGCTGATATCATGTCGCAAGTGGTCGCTGCGGAGGTTATAACCCATGAAGACTAACAAGCGTAGAGGAAGAAGTTAAGAAGTTAGTGGGTGAGCAGATTATGAATTTCCGGTGTGCGGGAGCAGGACTGCCTAGGCAGCGCAGCCCGTACTCGTAGCCATTGGCAACAGAGTTCTCGCTTTACCAAACTACGACTTTAATATTTGAGCATACAAGAAGAATCACTTAAAGACACGCACTCACCCGTTATACCAATGAGATGTCAGAACTGATTTTCTGCAATTTCCAAACATTTGTGTAATTGACTAACGAAAGTACCCAATCCTCTTCTTAATTCCCTTGTTTCTTGACGGATGCTTGCTTCCAGTTCTTCTAAAGTGTGCAAATTTGTCCTGTATACTTTATCTTGTATTGTACGTCACAGATAACAGTTACAGGAAGTTAGAATGGGTGAGATGGAGACACCGGGTGGTGAAGCATATACAAAGACAGAGTTCCTAACACCATTTCCAGACAGAACGCCTGATGGAGTTCGAACCCCTCAGGAGGGCCACTTCCATGTAAGATGTCGGGACAGAAACCTTTTCAACGTGCAGGCCATCGTCACACCGCATCAGCCCCCCTTGCCCATGTCGCCTCTGTAAAAGAATCAACGGAATAAAATGGGAGAGCGGAAACTTCGTGGCAGAAAAGGTTCATCCCAGCATTCTCCTGTTATCAGGCCCCAAGCAATTTGAACCCGGGACCTCCAACGGTTACTATCTGAGCCACTCTCCTCGTTCAGCTTTTGGATTAATAGCATCTCCCACATTTTTTCCAATACGAACTTACAAAGCGGTTTTAAAATTGTAACTACAAGAAATTGTATTCTTTTTAATTCGAAAAATAAACGCTCGGACACTTCAACCCATATTTTGTGAACCTTTAATTTATAAAAACCTAACATTTTGCTAAACTTTATTAATAAAACTTGTTAGATCATGGACAATATTTTTTGATACCGCGGAATGGGAAGAGTTTCAAACCTCTATTCAAGGAAATGAACTTGGAATTTCTCTGAACAACTACAGTTTGCATTTTAGAACTCAACATATTTTTTTTCTAGCGTCTACACAAACACAACAAATGTTTTATGAGTAAACTAATTTCTTTGAATGTTAATATTGTGTCTACTCGTACACTCAAATGTATTTTAGAAAAACTTTCCATTTGTGATTAGACAATTATTTTTATTCATGTTTAGCACATTCTTTGTCATCCTGTCTTATAATTTCTCTTATTATCTCTTAAAATCTTAATTTACATTAATTGTAACCCGAAAATTTTCTTCGCAGTACAAGGATTGATTAAAGTGATATAGTGTTTATAATCTTTGTACACAAATTAAGCATTGCATAGCGATACAATTTACCTGTCCTGTGCTAGAGTTCCTACAGTAATGATGGTTAAAAGGTTATATTTTCATTAAAACTGTACAAAATATGACTGGATGTGTCCGAACATTTTCTATAAAAAGTTTTAATTGAAATTATTGAAATTATGATTTACTTTTGAAAAGGGGAAACTTTGGATATTAATAGTTAATACAATTTCTAGTACAATAAAGCAGCTATCTGCAGGTAGTTGCAAACTGCAATAATAGTAGGTGTAAAGGAGATTAAAAATAGTGGTATCATATTTTCACAGCAGGCAGTATTGGCCAAAAGAAGAAAGTTAGGTATTGTGAAGTTTCTAGTTAAATATGAGCCTTATTTTTTGTGTGTCACTTGAATTTGTTCTATGTGGTTTGCATTCATGCTCACTCATTCTTTAATCCTCCGCCTCAGAAAATCATTCGCAGCTGCCTACTTCCTGATTTGCTGAAAGGAATTAAATTCACGTTTTTGAAGTATTTGTACATCATTGAATACACCGCAGACTTTAATGCCCATAGATCCAACAGTTTAAAGGATTCAGGTCAAGAAATTAGGTTTGATCTCCCCCTCCAATCCATTGCTTAATGTCGGATAATGCGTAAAAAATTAAGTGACGCATCATAGTACGCATGCAAGTAAATCTAATACGGCTACATGCGTAGGTGTCGGATTGTGATCTTCTACAATACTGGGTGAACAATGCTTGACGCAACGGCGGGACAGGCCAGCAGCGCTATGTCGGCGCAGATGGGGAGTATATTTCCCCTCCGCTGCGTGAGGCTTCAGTTTAAGACCGTTTTTGGTTACTCCATCAATTGCGAGAAATTGATTAGAATATATGTAACATTTTATTTCAGTTGGCTTTACAGGGTTCTAACTATAAAAATGTCAGGGAAAGCAGGAATTCTTGCTTGGATAGCAGATGGACCTTTTGGCAGACAATGGAGTAAATTCTTTCATTTGATCATTGGAAGGAGAGTTGCTGGCAAAGAAGCACGCTGTTAGTATGTATGCTACCGTTAAGGACGATGAACTATAACATACGGTAGATATTGAAATTGAACGCTGGACGAATCGCCTAGTGGTTACGTTCAGATAATCTGACTAGCCAATAATATGAGAGTTGCATGAAGTCATCGATAGTCTATGAGGATGTCTAAATCCACAGTGGTGGGAAAATGCAGCATCTCTGTATCACGTGGTTCAGCGAGCCTTATTGAGTATTTAAGGACGTGAAATCACCCTTTTTTGATCACTCTGGTCATTCAAGTGCTCAATATTCGGCAGTCAGAGAACGCATTCCACCATCAATGTTTGAGCTTCACTTCTGCTCGGCGCGTCTTCTCAGCAGTCAGAAAACGCACTGTTAGTCAAGCATTATAGCTCCGCGTGTCTGCCAAACGTCTCATTACTGGGGTCCGAACAGAAACGCCCTGGTATGCACTCTTTGTTGAATAACGACGTCAACTGGCAGATAACAAGGTGTTCTCTCTGGTCAACACATTACCTTTTAATTCCCTTCATTCAACCCGACACGACGAGGTCCCAAAAACCAGCAACATCCTGTAGATCGACTAGAAGAGTTATTGAGTGGTGAGCTGCATCGCAAATAATCAAACTTCCCATCAAGATTCCTCCCGTCCAATAACTCCTTCAAACTTTGGCTGCCTACGTGGGGCATGCTCAAAATATTTTAAAACACCACCCACGCCACCAATAACTCCTTCAAGTTTGAGTTGAAATCTTGCGCAAGTAGTTCGTGCTTGATAGGGGGCGCAATTCAATGTATTGAGTGAAAGTATGTCAAGTGAAATGGGGCAATACAATTATTATATTCCCTAAGGAGTATTCGTGTATGATTCATACGTACGTACAGAATCAGCGCGTGATATAAGGAGATTATTTCAAGAGGAATTTCCTGATTCTCCAGATTTAAGCCCCTGGGATTTTTATATCTAGGGTAGCATTAAAGAAGAAAGTGTACAAAACAAATCCACACACATTAGATGAACTTTAAAACTAACATTCGTCAATAAATTGCTGCCATTTCAGAGAGAGCTGCAGAATATAATGAGCAATTTCCTAAGCAGATGTCAGAAATGCTTGAACATCGAAGGGAGCAGTTTTAGCACCTTCTGTACTTAACATACGTGAGTAATTATTTTTCTTTTTAGGTGTTTATGTTATTGATGTTAGAAATAACTTACGCGACAAACCGTACTATATTTATTGCGGACTTCCTGTCACCCGCACCGCCGGCACAGCAGGCCCGGCCGCACGCCGCCAAACCGGTTGCGTGAAGGGTAGTTCACCCCATATATTTTGCAGCATATGACATGTCAAGAAATATTTTCTCTCTTTCTCAAGTATACAACAGTAATAGCATATTTTTTTTTTCATATTTATTATACAATAGTGTTCAATGGGAAACAATTGCTTGGACACAGATCCCTTGTAATTTGCATAAGCGATATCATTGGATGAAGGTATCACCCAGTGCAGATGTAATTGGAAGCACATTTCTTAAAAATGAAATCAGAATATACAAGAGCTCAGCTCCTTCAACCTAGACCACTGGCATAACATTTAGATTAGTATTTCAGTGTTTTTGCTTTGACAGTTTTGTTTCTAACATTTTGATTTGCGCATCATTGCCTTTCCGAGGAGTGCTTCATTATCCAGATGAACTCTTTATTGGTGTAGAACGTAGATTAACTCTTTCATTTTTTGGTGGCACTCAGTGTTTTTAACCCGTCGCTCAATGGTTTATACAGAGTGCTCTAAAAGTCCCGTCATCTACGAGAAAATACTCATAGATTTAAAATGATTTGTTGATTAGGGCTTTTGTTTCTAGTTACAACGGAAAGCAAAGTGTAGCCGTTATTCTTTCAAGCACTGAGGTTATTTGTTTCATTTATGAAAAACTTTGAAGAGTAATAGAAACAAAAATATTTTCTGAAACCGAGGACATAATCATGACACCGAAATGTTAAGAGACTAAACCAAAATCTGTTAATTTCCTTCCGAAGGAGAGAAAGTTTCTAAAGTTTTTGCCTGGGAATTCCATCTACTTCGATAAAATGGGGAATTGATTTTGTTTACATTTGGTTTATTCAATTGAACGGCAAAACTAATTCAAAGACATATTTGTGCATGGAGATTTTTATGATAAAATGCATTAGAGACAAAACGGATAAAAATATTGCATATGTAAATCCATTTGCTTGAGGAAAGGTACGAGATGCGGTCCATAAGTTTCCGGCCTAGTCGTTTTAAGAAGGTGACACATGTATCATTTTTAAACGTATTCTCCCTTTACTTCAATGTATTTCTCAAAATTTTGGATTAATATTTAAATTCCTCTAAAAATAGTCTTTCTCTACAAAACGCTGGAAAAAGCGATTTTCAATGCATCAGCGTTCACGAGAATCTACCCTGGAAGGTCAAATTTCAGTTTTGAAAACACTGAACAAATAATAAAACGTCTGGATCATGTTCGAATTCCCCTTATGTAAATACTACGCAAAGCGGTTATCAATTTAGAATTATGTACATTGTCAAAGAAGTTTAGCAATAACAGTATCTAGAATCTAGTTCAGTGGGATTCACTCTTTTTACACACCCAGAGACATCTTTTCATTTAAGCTTGCACTCCCAGGATTATCTGAATTCAAATTATTCTAAACTAAATAAAAATAATTTGTCACTTATTGCATTTTCAATTATCTCTGATCATTCATTAAATGCACATGCTAATTTTAAATCTTACATACTCCCTAAGAAGCCTTCGCATAACCCAGGCTAAATATCACCTTTTTTTTATTGGATAGTGTTTAACGCCTATTTATACTGAGGCACCATAGGCGGTTTGAATATCACTGATCTAAATATCCCAATGTAAGATGTTTCCTAGTGGATAAGTAAGGAAGATATTTTCCGTCTGACTGAAAAATGACATCGGTGCCAGATGAAAGGACAGAAATAGCCCGTTTAGTGTAATCAAGGATGAATCCAAAGAGAAATACCGGACGATTTAATGCTAAGATATTGGAATGCGTCAGCATCTGACCTTAACCCGCCAGACATCCGGATTCCTGAAGGTACAAGAATGTATTATAAAAACTTAATATGCTCGTCATTTTAAATTGAACATTATCAAAGTCTGTATGACTGTTACTCTCGAAACGCTAGAGTCGAAATAATGGGACAGGATCTAGCGAAAGTTTCAAGCCGCTATTGGAATTATTTTTTCCTCTTATGAAACCATTTTGAAAATGCTGAAGGATACATATACATTTGATCCACTTGCATGGTAGCTATGCAAAATTAAAGAATTGTTCTTTAATTGGGTAATAGTAACACTAACATTTGCAGGCAATATTAAAAAATATTTAAATTACTTGGAGGAAATTTTACATTTTCATTAGTGTTATTATTAATATATTTTAAGGCTTTAAGCATTGCTCTAAAATCTTAAATAATCACTATATTTTCACTGTTATAGAGAATTATATCAGTGAGTCGAGAGACCTAAATCATGCATTCCATTAATAGCCGGGCCATTGATCGCATATATGCGCAGTTCACTTACACTGCAGTGATCTCTGTATTATTCCATTAGCGCACTACAGTGAATGACCCGCTCAAGACTACGCTGTGTTATATTGTGAGCTGCTGCCTTCCGTTCGAGCTGTATCTCAAAAGTGAAACTTTACTCAAGACATCTGTGTTGTGTATGAATTACATTATATTATTCTTGTTTGTCCACTGAAATGCCTACCGAAAAATTCAGGCTCGAACGAAGAATTTTTATGTACGATACATATGCAAAAACCGAATCATTTAGAGAGATGTGTGGACAATTTCAGGAGAAACTTCTTGATATTCCAGTTCCAGATAGAGAAATTGTTAGATGTCTGATTAATACGTTTAGGACAGAGGGATCGCTAAACGTTAAACGTAAGAAGCATAAAGAAAGGGAATTTTTGACGAAATTGGTGTATCATTCGAACGTTCTCCAAAGAAGACGTGTTGTAGGAAGTGAGTGTATCAAAAACCTCTTCATAGAGCTGCTAAACTTTTAAAATTAAAACTCTATAGAGTGACTATAGTTTATAGTTCATGAATTACAAGCTCATGAAGACGAAAAACCAGTAAATTTCTGTAACTGAATTTTCAAAATATCGTGGACCGTACTGTTGACTTAGATTTAATAATTTTCTCAAATGAGGCAAGGTTTTATTTAAATAGGAAAAATTCCCACACCATAGATAAACTTAAGGACAACTTAGGAATGTACATTATGAACATTACGCAGGAAGAACTTCTGTGAATGGAAATTTCATCCGAAGATGCCAGGAATGTCTGAATGCAGTTGGGCACCACTTTCAACAATATTTATAACAAGATTAGTGGTCATTGTGCATATTATACTATAACTCATGAGTAAGTACCATGGGCATTTAAGAACGGATAACCCCAGTGTAATAATGCGCGGTGCATGCGATCCGCGGCCCGGCAATATAAGAAACGCTCTGTAACAGGCAAATAACTAATTTCAGAATGAAAAGGTGGTGGTAATATACAAATTTTGTACAGTAAATAATTATTACGGTCCTGGAGAGTTTTGGCATTTGTCGTGTAAGCTCTGATTTTTTTTAATGGAGATCTTCCGTTTATTTGGAATACATTCCACAAACATTCTTTGGTTCATTTAATCACACTTCATATTATTGACCCACGGACATTTCGGCGATGGCAAGACATTTCCACCCACCTCTTAAGACATCCTGAACGTACACTCACTTCATTGGGACAACTGACTCCCCATGGTGGTTTTCCAAACAATATGGGTCCCCTAGAAATGCTGAATGTGTATCTGATTCGCAGATGGGGCTCGTTGCGCCGTAGTGTTTATTCATCCACACATGTGAGGACACTAAAAAATCTATAGACAAACTTTTTTCAAACATCGCTCCCAACTTTCCTCTCTTCATTCCTTATTTTATTCATAAAGTTCTTAAAATACATAATGGAAAAAAAAGAAAGAAAAGAAAGAAAGAAAGAAAGAAAGAAAGAAAGAAAAGAAAGAAACATTTATTTGTAAGTTAAAATTATATTTGTGCTATTATTTTGCTCTTAGTTTTTTATAGACGTTTAACAAGAGTTAAAATATATCAGACATGCTATTGAATAATTAAAAGCATTTTAAATTGGAACATTTCAAGGCTAGTTCCTCAAACATGACTCTTATTTTGATAATATATTATAATATATGAATATTTTTTAAAATAATACATATTAAAGAACAATAAGCAGGAGTAAAGGGTTAAGCTATTACACATAAATGGACTTAGGCTCTTATTAGAGAGACTACGTAAATGTAAATATATTTGGTACACTAAGAAGGCACCTATTATACTTTGCACCAATATTTCTTATTTGTTGAAATTTAAACGTGGTATATGACAGCGTTAATATCGTTACTACATACTACAGGTACGTGTATATCATGCCAATCATCTGTTGTTCGTTGCAGAAAGAAATAATGAGAAATCGAGAGAGGCGGATTTCGTGGTCAAATCGCTTTGGAAGACCAGTATTTTACGTTCTAATTCCGTTCTTGTTGGCCGTTTTAACCCGTGCGACTCACGCACCAGCAGTCAGCCAACTACTGCAGCAAGCTTGCTTCGAACTCTTTCTCCTTCTTTGTCTTAGAATTCCAATTCTTCCTTTCACTCCAATTACTTTGGAAAATGCAGTAGCTTGACCGTCAGCCTTGCGTGCTGTAACCAGCCAGCTCCAGGAGCAGGTCTCTCTCTCTTTCTCTGTCGACAACCACCTGCCAGCACTGAACCTTTACTCCAATTACTTCCTCTGCTATTGCAATTGTACAAGATTGATCGGCCACATTAACTCATATTACGTGACAATGGTTACGGCTCAGACCTGTCTTGGGTTCCACTTAAGCCTGTCTCATTCATACGATACTACTGATAAACAAATTTTCTGTAGAAATAGCTCTTCCTCAGAGAACTTTGCCATTGACGCTTAATAACTTGCAAAATATAGTTGATTCATTGCCTGAAACCGTTCTTGAAACCGTTCAACCATATAAATAGAATCTGGGATATCCCCAAACCGCAACTGGGCGGGTACTTTGCGGATAATTAAAGCGCCACTAGTCTTGAAAGCACTCGTTCCACTATCAAAACATTTAACTGTTAATTGTGAATATATGTTTTACTTGTCAAAGATTCTGAAAATGTTCTCCTAGTACCTAAATGTATGCTGTTATCTCTACAAATGTATTCCTATAGATGATCTGAAGTATTCTGATTGATGGCTCCATGGCTTCATAATCTGAAAGTTTTCTTTCAGTGTTAGGAACAGCATGGTTGCCTGGGAGCTAAATCTGGAGAGTAAGCAGGGTGCTAAAGCAGTTTAAACCCTTCGTTATCAATATAGTCATTGCAACTCAAAACTTTGAACTTGAAACATTGTCCTGAAGAAAGAGCATATATAACTTCATCCTTCTGCAAAGTTTTATGTTGACTGTGTCTTGTAAATTTTGAAATTAGAAGTGTAAACAAATGATCGATTATTACATCTCTTCTGTTTCTTTCAAGTAATCAAACCAGAATAATATCTTATACAACCCCAAAAACAGTATGATTTCGCCCTCCGGAATTTCTTAGTGGGTGGATACTTCTTATTTTTTTATTTTGCATCAGGATCATAGTGAAGGGCCCATAACTCATTCCTAAGCATTAATGTGTTAAGAAATTTCTGACTTAGATGTTGCTTGCTTTTAAGTGGTTTCATGACACTCATTTGGCAGTTAATTTTTTCATTTCTAATTGTTTAGTCAAAATATTTATACATTATGGCATGAAATGCATGTTTGCTGTACTACAGTATTTTGCAAATATCTGGGTTCTTGAAATCTTATAATGAGTTCGTAAAAATTTTGTCTCTAATTGTGAATTTGGAGTTTTTGTATTATTATTATTATTATTATTATTATTATTATTGTTATTATTATTATTATTATTATTATTATTGCAATTTGCACCTGAAATATCAAACTGTTACCACCGTGGATCAGATATATACTTTCCAGTTCTTTGAACAGTTTAGATAGTAGTGACAGAATAGTGAAGTAATCCTGTAATGGTGCAACTTAATTCTATCAACATTTCAATACTGTCAAAAGCAGTTTTCAATGTCTCGTTCAGATTAAAAAATGCGAAATGTAAAAAGATAAGTTTAAAAGATAAGGAAATATACTGTTTCGTTATTAACCCTCTGTTTAATTTCGGATTTAATGTTTTAAATGTAAAATAAATGTAGTTTCAAAATTTTGGGCGTTTGAAGGGGAATTTTGAGTTAGCCCTATTTACAACTTTAGGCTAATTTGAGGTTGTTGCACATTTTGGGCATTAATAAGGGGGTCACTGAGCCCAGGAAATTCGCGAATCGAAAAAGTTTGGGAACCACTACTCCATTAAATAACTGATAGTCCTTCCTCGATCGTACAATTCACCTATTTTCTTCTGTTTTCTGTTGACAGTTTTCCAAGGGCCACTATATTGTCGGATTTCGCTGGATGTTCTAGCACGTTTACTTTCACTATCATCTTTTTCACTTATCCTATTCCCCAAAGTTGCAGATGTATATTAATGAGTCTCAGAAGGGGAAATATATTTTTCCGTCATTTGCAGGTATTCTCTCACAACTCTTTGCTCGATACGCTCCATTTTCTTAGTGAGTCAGTGGGACTTACTATTTCAACAGCTGTTGTGGCGTAATGCAACAATGTATGGCGGTGTTTATACTTATATTTCAGGAATTTTTGTGCTTTGAAGTAATATTTTTAGATCTCTTAGAAACGGTTCAAAGTTGGATTTTAGGGATCAACTCTCTTAGGCGTGTACTAATGGAAACACTATATTAGACCATGCAGAAAAAAGAAGAAAAAAGAAAACAACAAATTAAAATAATGGAGATGTTTTCCATTCCTTTTTATATTAGGAATATTTGAGCACTCTTCGTTACAAACTTGACTTTTGATCGAGTACTCTTTTAACTGGAAATTTAGAAATATGCACGCTCCTTTTGTGCTTAGCAGAAGCAGCTCCACCACAAGCCTACACAGTCAGTTGTTGGGTTTCTAAAACACCTCATTATCTCCATACGCTCCAGAAGAAAATAATGCATACATTTTCCATTCTATCATATGCATCATTTCATATTAGTAACTAAAAAAACAAGTTGTAACAATTTCAAGTGATACATTTACACAACGCATAATCACGGGGGATTAAATAATAAAGAATACGACTGCAGTATATACTCACTCTATTTTACAGACCACAGCTACTAAAGAATGGCTAAATCTTTTTAGAAGTAAATCAACAGTTGGTGCTGAAATATTGTTTACTTTTAGATAATGCATTTTAAAAGGTCTCGTTGCTTAAGACTTTTGTAAGAATTTGAGTTACAAAAACCAGGTGAGGTTGAATGATGATCCGCTGGCGTTCTAGGTGTAGCATGAACACAAGGTTCTAGGTGTAGCATGAACACAAGGTTCTAGGTGTAGCATGAACACAAGGTTCTAGGTGTAGCATGAACACAAGGTTCTAGGTGTAGCATGAACACAAGGTTTGACCAAAATTTGTCATGGTATTTTAATTTAAAATACAAATATAATATTCACTTTTTAAATATAATTTTCTAACATAAGTTATGAATTCCATTTCTGAGTAATAAATCTGGCATTGCTGATGGATAGAGCAATATGCCATCACGTTTTGCATTTACTATTGATTTTGTTATTCGTTGGATGTTAGAAAAATGATGTAATATACGCGAATTATTTGTGTTATTCATGTCTTCTGCTGTTCATTAGAGTTAAGAATAGCATGGGTAAAAGTCCAGAAAATTGTAAAAATGATATTTAGACAAGGCCGACTATATTTACCAGACCCCAATAAAGAAAAATGGCGGCCGAATGCCACCAATAGCAAATACGAAACTTTTATGCAGTATTGTGCTTACAAGATGACATTATTCATCATTAGAAAACATTTCTATGCTCTTTAAGAATCTGAAATTGCTTACAAACAATATTTCTCGTATGTAAACGAAATATAAATAATATGAATCATAAATTTCTCCACAGGTAAACACAAGCTTTATTTATAAAATGCAACTTGCAAATAACTGGATACCTTAAAACTAATGGACATAGTGCGACAGCATAATGTTTATCATCGTCTATTGTAAGGAAAAGGGCATCCAAAGTTTTTCTTGGGAATAGTTATTAACGGGAATACCTGTCTTACCTTAACCTCACTTGCAAAGGAATCGAAACACAATATGCTGCTCACACATTAAAACTCCTCACTTCATTAAAACTTTCTTTATCTCGCTCCAAAATCTGCTTCATACTTCTTCCGGATCTTCCGTTTTCATTATCCCTCCCTGTCACATATAGTAGATTAAGGAAAATTTCACATAGAAAATGTCATTCGTAAGCACAGGTTTTTGAACGAAATGTTAATACACACTGCAGTTTCTTCAGAAAATGTAAATGTGGCATTGTGCGTGCAATGCCATAATTGAGGCATACAAGAGCAACCCATTTTGTATTAAACACTTTCTAATACACAAGTTCCTGGGTTATTTCACTAAATCAATATTAACTTAATAAAAACTCTCATCATCTTTCTCCAAAACCCACTGTATATGTTCTTTGGATCTTTCCTCTCATTGTTAACCCTCACTGTCACATAAGATAGTAGATTACGGAAAATTGCACCAAAAATTGTCCATCCTAATCACAAATTTTAGTGAGAAACGTTTAATACACATTGCAGTTTTATCATTTACTTCATAACTTGCACGGTGAATACTCTTTATCCACTCCTCCTTTAATTACTGTTATTTAGGAAACGTATGGTATTATGCTATGCACTGCCATAATTAAGATATACAAGAGTAATCCTTTTGTATTAAACACTTTCTATTACACAAGTTTCTTGTGTGATTTCACTAAATCAATATTATATTATCAATATTAAACTTAATAAAAAATTAAAGAACTAACACCCTGTTATTTATATACTTCCAACTATAAACAACTGTACTAAACCACGTAACTGCAATGAACCAAATAAATAAACACATTAGCAGTAATATGAACGATTTTATCACCAATGTAGTGTCTGCATAACCTCACTTCGACTCGAGTCTAAACATCACGCTCACTAAAAGTCCCATCTTCTCAATCCAATTGGCGCTTCATACGTTTCCCCCCCCCCTTTCTTCTTTTTTTTTTTCCTTCCGATTTTTCCTCTCTTTGCTAACCCACACCGTCATATACAATGATAGATTAGAGAAATTTGCTGGGAAAATATCCTCTCTAACCACAAAGTTTTGTATAATAGATTTAATGTCACTACAGTTTCATCATTAACTTCAAAATTTGCACGATGTATATATACTCTTTATCAATTCCTCCTTTAATTACCTCTATTTAGGAAACGAAAATACGATATTATCCGTGCACTGCCATAATAAAGACGTCAAGAGCAAACCCTTGTTGTTCTAACACTGAACCATTAAACAAGTTCCTGGTGTGATTTCACTAAATTACTATTAACTTAATAAAAAACAAAAGAAGAAACATGCTAATGTTGATTTACTTCCACTTATAAACCACTGTAATAAAAACTGCAAATTAATAACGAGTTGAAATTAACATACGGACCTCATATCCCGCCATTTTGTCTACTATCGATACTTATCATGGGGTCTGTACATAAAGCATAATTAATACATCATATTTGTCCCAATGAAAAATTAATTACGCTCTCTTTAGAATTATTCCATTAGTTAAATGAACAATAAAAATGAAAAATAATACATACAACTCCCGATATTTCAGGTCAGCTTCCAATGTGCCTATTTTATTGTATTAAAACATTTTATTCTTGCTATTATCAAGTTGTATAGATATGTAGGAATATTTTTTTCCTCGGTAGCTGTAGAAGAAGAACATTAATATGTACTTTTTAAATATGCTTTCACTATTAGTCAGGCATTAACAATCACAATGCCAAAAATGAGTTTAATAACAAAACGTGTAATAAACTGGAATCTGCATTATTGATTACTGAAATTTATCCTTAACGTTCAACGTGTGGAAGTGAAAGGACTTTTTTCCCCTCTCAGACATGAGCCTAATTTTCGGTCAGAGCAACAGCACATTCACTACATTTTGTTAGCCAAAAATCAGAATTAGTATAAATATACTCTAACTAAAGACAAGGTAGGAACTTTCCCGGGTTGTGACACTCGAAATATAGCTAATTTATTGTATTAAAACGTAATAAAAGTAACAATATATTCTTCAGAATATAGAAACTTAACTGCAGAAATAATAGTTATGCAATCTGTATCCATATCCGGATAATGAGGCTGTAACAATACGTGTATCGATTTAAAAAGAAGCAAATGATTGCATTACACAATTCCACCTACAACACTACAGTCTTTTAACATATAACAGATGTCGGTGAAAGGCAAAATGAAGAATCGGCGAGAAGCTTGCAAGCTGCTACTGTATCTTTCCCCAGTTGAAACATTCATATTTCTATGACATTTGTATAAATATGTTCATTAATCTTCCCATTCTGCGTTAGTAGTAATATTGAATGAATATAATTGTGTGTGTGTGTGTGCATGCCTTTACCAAAAGTTCTCTAATCTGCATAAGCTCCAATGTATGATCGACTCCTTGTTCTGCTGCTTACATACCTATATGTATCTACCACAAGACTGCGATATGCAGCTATCTTACACTTGTATTACTGGCCACCTCTTTCTAAATTCTTAGACTCAATATGTTCTATAGTTTATTATCAATGAAAGAATGTTAATTGCGATTTTGAAAAACACGCATTTTAAACAAAATATCAATTTGTGATACATAGTTAAACTACCTAGAACACCCATATAAATATTTAAATATACAGGTACAAACTTTCAAAAATTCTTTATTTTTTAAAATATTTTTTTTATTTTTGGATCCTGGGCTCTGATCAAAAAAGTGAATGCGCCGCAAATGAATCGAAGTTCATAAAAAGGGGGACGTTTCTCAACTGCCTATAGAAGACTGCGGTCAGTGCACACAATTAAATCTGTACATAGCTTTATAAATCGTTAGATAACACATTCTGCATATTCCTTAAGTTTGTTTGACACCCAGAAATTGTCGCACTTGAAATGAAATATTACTGGTTGGCTAATATCTCTATCTCAATTTTTAATATTTTTGCAGTTTATATGAAATAAATATTTGTTTTTATTATTTTTTTAGAATCTTTAGAATAACTTCAAAGATTATTTTACATTATATAAGATTTTATGTTATTTTAACCAGCTAATTTAACAAAAGACAAATAAAATGATAACATTTTAAGAGAAAGAATATATTAAATCTACGGTAATAAAGATTTTAATAATAACACTATTAATAACTGGAGAACAATTTTAAGTACCTAAGAATAAATACTTCATAAATTCATGCTTCATAAATGCTTCATAAATCACAGGAACTGTAACAAAGACTTCGAGAAATAAGCCCAATAAACCTCGAATAGAGAATTTATTAAAATTACAGAACGTTTTGGACGTTTATTTCTGCTTAATGTGCTAAGAATACAACTTTAAAATTAGAAGTTAATTAGGAGAGCGGGAGAGAAAATTTTCTGATTGCTAGAGGCGTCTCATGGACCAAATCAGGAATTCTTTATTAGAGAACGATACTAACAAAGATACGTTTTGTTTTGGATAAAATAGAATAACACAGGGGGAAAAAACTGGCTCTTTCCCATTCAGAGAAGACACTACACGCAGTTATTAAACTTTTACCATTAGGACACAAGATGATGGTCGACGAATGGTAAAATGATAAAGAACAGGTCAAGAGCGGTAAATCTGAAGGTACATAATGATCGTATGTGTATAATTTTAAATTTATACTTTCTCTTTTCTTTTACTATATTCATCCAGCAGCCTAGATAATTGCAGTTGGTGCTGGTTTGAATGTTCTATTATTTCACACTTTTGTTCCAGTGGATTTTTTCCCTAGTAATAATAAAAACGGCCCGGAATACTTCAGCAATGCTTACTTATAAAACTAGACTATTTTGACTGCTCGGATTTCACATAAAATAAATAAATAAATAAATAAATCGATAAAAAAGCAGTAAGAAGTATCCATTTTTTAAAATATTCAAAACAGCTTTAGCATAGTGAGTTATCTATTTTCTGGTCTCTATCATCAGACAATAAAACAACAAGTAAACAAATAAACGTATAAAATTACAAAGATATATGGGCCATAATCTGCTTCTGTAGATAATTAAAGTTGGCGGAGATACAACGAGGAAGATCTTTCTTTCCAAGTTTTATCTAGCGACTTAAATTGGGGTCATGGGTTCTTTAATCCAGTTCAATATTCAGTCTTTAAGGAATCCCACCATGAAATCTGATAAAATTCTTGCAACATTTTTATTTTGGGGGGGGGGTTAAGTATTGATTAAATTTAGGGTTCTTGAGTTGAAGAAAGTTGCCGAAGAAAAGAACAAGAAAATGATGGTGTATGTTCCTATAAGCCATGAGGAATATTAGCTGAGAACATGTACATTTTTATTTGATATTTTAAAAATAATTGGTTTTTCCTGCTCTTATTATCTTTAGATAATTTTGATTAAAATATGTCACACAATCAAGCTTTTAAAAGAATCTTTTCAAATGCTTCATTGCCTCATGAAGCTTGGTAAAAAGAACACATGCAATTGACACTAGTTGTTGTCTTCATAGTATTAATTTTTAAATTTGTATTAATGTAAAAAATTATAGGCAAAATGGAAACCTTTAAGCATCGAAATTATGAATGTTCAACTTCTTTTGATACACCCCATTAAATGAAATTTAATGAGGTGGTTAAGTTGCTGATTGTTGGCCGTGAGGCTCGAGTTCGATTTCTGGTACCTACTTGGGGCTTTTTCTGAGTTAGGGAAGTATAGAACTCATGAGGATAATTCGAAAGCTGTCTGATGAAGAGGTGGCGTTCTTCGATCTAGGGAGTCGCGTGATAGGCGACCGGCGGGGTATCGGCATGCTGGTCACATGCTCCTTGCACTATAGCCCTCTACCAATAAAATCGTAAAACGGAGGTAGAGGAAGCAGAGGTCTCTACTGCAGGCCAAGGCTCACCCCGGGCTGTAGCGCCAATGAGAAGAAGAAGGCCTTCTTATAATTTCCGGGTCAATTGTATCATATTCAAAAAAAAAAAAAAAAAAGAAGGAAAAAGAGTTTTCTCTGTACAAACGAAGTATCACAATTACGCATAACACGTGCCAACATAGGGAATTAAAGTGGACTAGGAAAAGCAATATTTTAACGTTGAGTTTAAAAGTGTCAAAGAGAACTTAATTAGAAAAGGGAGTGGTTTATAGAAATGTTACGGCAAACTGTATTTTTTGCCTGATCTTAAAAAGTATATATACCATATTAGATCAGATCGGATCATAGGATTTAAAATTATAGACAGTGGTCCACAAAAACCCGTCTTCTAGGGGTCTTGACTGTATCCACGTTCGAGGCTCTCTTTATGGCCAGGCCGGTATTTCATGGGCCACCCGTATAATATAAAATATAAATACTGCTTTGTTTAAATAGATTGTAGCCCAACTGTGACAAAAAATTCATTGACTGCTTTACTAATCAAAATATGTTTGAAAATTATCAGTTATATATATGCTTGTTTTCTAGAGTCTAAATATTTGGAAATACAATAGAAGCCAAAAAGCTTCCATTAGTAATATAGTATAGTGATATAGTATATTAATATAGTATAGGAGAGAGAGAGGGAGAGAGAGAGAACAAGCATAAAATACACACTGCGTTGTAATTCAGGAAACAAATCTAATATGTTAAGTACGTACCTCATATATCTGATGCAGCTTTTATATATTGTGAGGGGAAGAATAGCTTCATGGTTTAACTAAAAAAATTACGTCTTTTACAAAAGTGGAACTATGATGAATGTTTGGGTCAAATGCTTGTTCTCATATACGAGCATCTTAAGTTTTTCTTTTTGTAAATGTTGACAGCCTTGATGAAATCCAGGATGATCGCCGAGTTTTGGATAAAACGTTCCCACTTGGTAGATTAGATATCATTAACATGTAAAATGAAGGATCGTTTTTATGTTTATCTGAACACGAGCAGGGTTTTAATGTGTCAAATGAGTCCTCTGCGTTAATCTATGTATCTTTTTTTAATTGCAGCACTCTATATGTTATCGAAGTCCATGATGCTTTCATTGAACTGCCGCTTATTAGCTTTGTTGTAATGTTGCAATAATCAGAAGCATTAATTTTTGTTAAAAAGTTTTACTGCTGAAACGAAAAACCTTGAGATTGGTTCCAGTTTGAGGAAATCGCATGTAGTTTTCTTGTTTACCTTTGCTGATATTCCAGTTCAAGGAGAAACACCTTCTCCAAATACTAGTTGGATTTGTGAAAGTCTTTTAGGAGTAACTGGCGCAGTTTTGGAAGTCAAGGGCTGTAATTAAAATCACGAACTGAATGCATTTGCTAGCGGCTTATTTTGAAATTACTAGCTGTTAGACTATCAGTAATAAAAATTAAATTAAATATGAATGTCGAGGGTTTTTGTTGCGGAAATCTTTTCTATTTACACACGTTTATGGAATCCTTTAAATTACTGCTTTTCAGTCAGTGATTTTATATCTTTTGTAAGGCTAAGAAAACAAAATATAGGAGAACAGTTACAGCTCTAATTTCACGCATATTCCTAACCTGCTGCAGCCAATCTAAACCTTTCAAGTCTTTGCTATCTTTTGCATTAACTTCTCTTTTTCCTTGCCCTCAAATATTGTTATGCAATTGTATCTCGATCTTCTACGTCTTGTCGGGTTTAGTGGTGCAGTGGAAACTACACTTGTCTCTTAAACCCAAGATCGCGGGTTCAATCCCGGCCAGGATCGATGGATTTTCTTGGGCATGAATATGGTTTCCTTCGGAAAGAGAGTAAAGCCGTGAGTCCCATGTCTAGATTTATGGCACGATAAAAAACCTCAAGCCTGAAAGAAGAGGCCTCTGAGCAAAATTTGTCGGCCATTTCACGCCCTGAATTGAATGGGATGCTAAGAGATGAGATGTTAAAAAGCGCGCGCACACATACACAAAACCAAATTCATTCGGTATTGCTACCAAAATATAATCTATAAGTAGTGTATTTCTTTTCTTACGCATTTATTCTTTATTCTTTGGATATCAGGTTATCTTTACAGCAAATTGTTAATTCCGTTTTCTTATAAATAACATTTCTGATCCAAAAAGCCACACCTTGTATTAAATTCTTACATTTTGTTTATCTTTCCATCTTCTTGTCTCAAGGACTTTCCCCCCTTCTTTCCAAAAGATAAACCTTTTTAATATATATATATATATGTGTGTGTGTGTGTGTGTGTGTGTGTGTGTGTTTCAGAACTTTTCATTCCTCCTTCCATTTCTTCTCTAGTGATTGTATCCTCCTTTCAGGAGTTATCCTCGCAGTACGCTCATTTAATTTTCTTCTTGTAATGGAAAATACTAAGAATTAATCTGTCCCAGGGAAAGAATACCTCTCTAATAATGCGCATCTTAAGGTCAATTAGCACTATCTACAATTCCGTTCATAAGATTACCATAAGTGGAAGCTCTATATTCGAAATGAAGGCAACCCACTCAAGTTTAATACAAGCAGCACAAAGAAACAAAATAGAAAGCCGGACCTTAACAGACATGATTCTATTTCCTTTTACCTAACTCTCAGGACATAGTTTCATAGCATATTTCCAAGTTTTATATCTAAAAATCAAATGAACTGCGTTATGAGCTCTACTGATGGCTCTGTTCAAACTGTGATGCAGGCGAAATCACAAAGCAACTGTTATTTCGTAACAGCACTAAGCAGTAAACATTAATTACTGATCAATCTTATGCACAAATCATGACTGCTCATGAAAAGTTTAACGTTTATTTTAAAGAAACTACAATTAAATCATCTAATTGCTACTCTGCTTGTGTAAAAAACGCAGGAGACGTAATTTTTCAAACAATCGTGTTATTAAATATATCTCTCAAAGAATTATTTATTTTCGTCTGTAATTTATATAAAATGTTCACATTTTAACCCCTGTTTAAATTACACTTATGAATTCTCCGCCTTAGCGTCACCTCGCTAACACAATGTGAAATATAGTTAAAGGCAGTTTTCATTTAGTCTTGGAAGGAAGAGAGTGGTGGCACACGTTTTAAAAGTTGCTGTTATTTAATAAAATTATTTCATGTCAAGTTGAAGCAAAGAGTACTACATTTGAATTTTTACTACCCGATAAGTCGAGAAAGAGATGTGAAATTAAGTACAAATTATTTAAGGAAGGTGTAATGGTTTTTAGTTCCTGTCGTCAGTAACAACCAAACTTATTACCGTAAACTCCACTTACTTCCCTAAAAGCAACATCATAATTATCATATATACTATAGTGGGGGTGAAAACATTTTCAATTTAAAGGTAAATATTTTAATTCGCTCCTAAAGGTATACTTAAGTTAATGCGAATGAAATAAAAGCCAGTGCACATTTATAAAGAACTGAACCAATAAGGCAAATTTAAAATTAAAGGAAACATCTTTTAGAATGAATAAGAATCAGGCATTTCAACTTACTACGCGTGCATGCACATAAGAAAACCGAACTAATGTTTATACCAACATTATTACGATCGATAACATTTAAGTTCCGTTAAAGCAATGACAATTATACATATTTAATTAAAATTAAATATTAGTTTTATCTTTCTTTAAATACTAAAATATATCACTATTTTATGCGTTCATGTAAATCAATAACGCCAACTTCAACTCGGGCGTAAACTTTGCAGTCACAGATAAAATCTAGTTTTACTTTTGCGCCATAAATAACCTTATTATTTCATCTTCTGAACGATTAAAAAGGAGAGCAGCTAAAATAAACTAATGAGATAGAAACACTTAGCGAAAGGAGTCTCAGCAAATGATTTGGAGAAAATTCGTGCTAAACGTGAGAACTCTTTTGTTTTCATTGAAAGTTCGGTAAGTTCATAATTTTTCAAGTTTATTGTCAACATGACTTTGCTCCTGATAGAAATAAACACAAGGCTAAATCTGTAAATTTTCTTTGACGTTTACTATAACTGGGTTAAAGATTAGTAATGAGGTTTTCTCGTGATGTATGGCTTCTTGCACTTAACCTATCTTTCCAGGTGCAGAACTGCTTTTAAAAATATTAGCATTAATATTTTTGTTATTAATCATTATCAATATATTTTCAGGGTGGAAGCATTTTCTCTTGCCCGAATTATTTTTTATACACCTGTCTTACCTACTTTCATTCTCCATTCCACTTCTTTGTTTTATCTGTTTCCTCTTGCTTATTTATGTTCTAAAATCCTTTACTTCTCTTTCCTCTAATATCGATTTTAACAGCGTATCTTTCTCGAGTCATTAAACCATTATACCAAATCTGTGTACTCTTAACATAGTCAATGATGGAATTTTAGTCCTTAATCCTTTTAAGATATCTTTAATTTCTCACTGTCCTAAATCGAACGTTTCACAGACAATCTTAGAAAATCCGTTTTCAAGATGGCAGTTTTGATTTATTTTTTAAATTTAACATCTATGCTTCTGCACTTCAGTTGATTCACTCTTAGCTAGTTTTAGGTATATGTACTTATTTATTTTGTATATATTCTAGTTATTTTAATTATTTGTTTACGCCATAAAATTCCATTTAATGTACTTAATTTTGCCTACTTTTGCTAATTTTATGCCTCGTCTTGTTTAAGACAAGCTTATACAGATATTTAAAAATATTTCGGTTCTAAATAGAATATTCTGAAATGTTGCCCATTTGCAAATTTTATAATGGCACTGTTTTTAGTTTACAAAACACCTTTTCTTATACATTTTCTATATTATATATATGGAATATTTAAGCTGCCCGTTGAAGTATTAAATTCAAATCAAACGCATATCTAGTAACTTATATTAATTACTCAGTATTGAAAAACATTTTCATAAACAATTTATTATGATTGCAAATTGCCTTTAGTAGTACCATTATTTAATACCTAAATATTTAATTAAATATTTTCTATATTAAAAAGCACGTTAATTGTACATACGTATAACTTTGTCACATCGAGGGCTCGTCAATGAGAACGATTTTTTCCCGCATCACACTATACAGATACAGGGGTGACACAATCTTTCTTGGAAAGAACAGATCTTACTGATTGGTGGGAAAAAATTGGAAACACGTACGCGTCTTAGTGCAGAACGCCAGCAAAAAAAAACGAGTGTTTGTCAGTCGGTTGCATGCATTGGAGTCGCTTTGTAACGAGCAGTGTACGCTGTTTTGAAATTTTGCTTCGCTCTGCAGAAATCCGGAATGGAAACTTATGCTAAGTTATAGCAAGCCTATGGCGATTATGTTCTGCCACAATCAGTGGTACAAAGAATTTAAGGAGAGCCATGGTTCAATAACAAAGCAGGATGGTCCAGGCGCTCCAACCACTGCAGTGAACGAGACCATGATTAAATACAGGTGCCGTCATTGTTCGGGAAGATGGACAAATTACAGTAGATAGACTGCAGACATGTACTTCGTAAGAAATTATTCATTTTCAGTTATTATTGGCTAGCTCGCGTGTTTATTAAGCGCTTGAGTGATTTTGGAGAAAGAATGTACATAAAAATAACTTAAATACTTAAAAGTTGTGCCAACCTTGGCTTGTAAGGTTCAACAACTCTAACATAATGTCGAAAATCCAATATAGATTATTTCTCCGTTTTTAAAAATGAATCTTACTTTATAAATTATCACTTTATCAGTTTATTTATAATAGTTTTGGTGCTCAACATTCATATATTTCCAATGATTTTCTTGACATAGATATCATTATTAACTTCATATAATACTAATTCATAGTCAATAATTATAAAATACATACTTTACTCTTTTATCACTTCCATTTGGAATTACTTCCTTTAAATTTTTTCGAGTGCTTTTTGAACCTATGTATATGCACATTTTAAATTATGACAAAAGTTAAAGGCAATTTTTATTTCTACCCGTTTCTTTCCTATAGATACTTGTCACCTTTTAATATTCCTTACAGTTGAGAATATCCTGGTAACCATTGCTTCTTCATTGAACATTTTGGAACGATTGATCGAATTTGACCCTAAAGTTAGAACTATGGCGAATGCAAACGTCCCTGAGATGTGAACGTGTAGGAAAATGTAGAACGTTCTCATTTGCTGTCATCGTTAGCTACATACGAACAACTTTACATAGTTAAGGAGTGAGTTTATAGCAGGACTTTACAACTACTTAGTGATTTATCCACCTCAGAATTCTCGCACCTGACTTGCAACTCCTCAAAATCTACCAGAGCTGTTATCCGGTTTCCAAGTGCATGCAAATGCAAATACTGCTAGAGATTATCAGCCATTTGCATGCTGGCGTCACTCAAGTTGAGCGTTAAGGGCTTCTAGTACAAGAAGCAGCAATGTTAAAGATTTATTACACTGTAAAATCTTTGCTAGTATGTCGAATCCTTGTGAATGCCTAAGATCTCTCGGTTCCTCAACTTTGCAGGCTTATTCCATTGTTAAAATTGCTAGTCATCTTTCCGGTTTAGGGTGCTCGGTTTAAGTGAAACACCTGTAACAAATTGACTTGGATTTAGTGCTGCTTCTCAGATGCCGTTAATTCTTAACCTAAAGGTGATTAACTGTATTTTCTTTGGGAAAAAGCTGGTACAGTCTGAATAATCAACTTGCAAAGATATCTAATGAAAGAGCAGATAGTTTTAAGCACAGCTTTTTAAAAATCATACTTACCATTGCCCAGTCATATCATGCAAAAGATTGATCAGTGCGCTATGCCAAAGCTATTAGACATGTACTCTCTCGTGCTTGAAACAATACTTGGTCTGTGCTTGAGCAAGAAGTTTCTCTGTCTATTCTACTGATAAAACAAATGAATCAACAATTGCACTATCTTTAAGTTTCTGCCGGCCTTTTACTTAAACCAAAGAGATAATTATATTTCATGCACTAGTGCATAATTTGTGGACAAGAATGGGATATTTTATTCATGAAGATCCACACATTTATTCGCTTTTGGTTTTTAAGTTATAGGAATCATAAACAACAGCTGTGGAACATAAAAAAAGTACATTTCGGTTACATGAAATTAACAGAAAGGAAATTAATGTAGCCGCTTGAAAATTTCCATCCTGTCATTTGTAAACTCATAGCTTAAGATAAAGGAACTAAAAATGCATAATTAAGATGTTTTGAGTACTTTAACATCTGTAAAGAGTACAGGAAGATTTGGCAACATCAATTAAAAGATAAACAATACATTTACAATACAGAACTAATAAAACTTGATTTAATTTACCTATTTTAATCGTAAGTTAAATCATTGTATTGCGTACTCTTGGCCAACCTTTGCGGGTAAGAGTAAGCAAGCAAATAATTGTACTCTACTGAAATATTCGTAGAAGAGTGTATAGAGCGTCAGCCCGGGAAGCTGAAGATTCCTGGTGTTAAACCTAAATATTTTTGTGCATTTATTTCCAGATCACTTTCTTTATTGTATTGCAACAAAACATTTGGTTACAACATCAAAAACCTAATTGAACATAGAATATTATGACAAACATTACACATTTGAGTTCAATAATCGGAAGAGGCCAGCACTAACACAGAGAAAGTTACATCACATAGTTGAACATAGCAAGAAGGTTGCCTTGCCATAACATAACCACAATATCATATTACTCAAACTATTTATATAGGACTTTTATATAGTATTAAAATACAATAAAATAAGAATTAAGTTTTTATCTTTAATTCCAAGGAAACGTCTAAAAACTGTGACTAAAACTTGATAATAACATCGGAAATCATATAGCTATAGTTTAGTCAAAATATCCAATAAATCGACTAGTACTCTTAGTCTCCCTCGAGAAATAGTATGTTATTGTTCATAGTACCTTCGGTTAGTTTTCTACATCTGTCACAGCGTGTTTTGTACTAGTTGCATCAATTTGTCTAACTTTAAAGTCATTTGTTTAATATAATTTCTCTTATTATTTTTTTTTTCGTTTGCCATGGCTTCTAGTTTGGGACTTACATTGTGTTACAATATGCTCACATTACATTGTATAGCAGTGGAAGAAAGCATCACCAACAATCCTATGTGATGGCAGATAGTGCGAGAACGACAAAATGATTCTGTTCATAGTTTCTTTGGATGGTGATAGATTCTAATGGAAGCAGAGGCAAGACTCAGAACGGTGTAAGGGTAGTAGGCGACAAAAAGAATATCCGGTACTGGAAACTGTGAGAAACCTTCTTTCGGTTTATTTTCTGTATTGTTTACACTTTACATCTTCCAATTGTACCTCAATATCCTTATAATTACAAATGGAACAATTCCTTCTTTTGCATGATATCAGCATAAGCCTGATGCAAGTTAGGAGCATGACGTCAGAGGGAGAAGGTTAGAGTTTGTGACTGCAATGCAGAAACCTGCTGCAAAACAAAGAGAAAACACTAGGCAGAGTTCAGGGTCAGCTATTGGTATGGTCGATGTTAAGGTAAATTCACGTCCATGGTAACAAAGGTCTATCACTATTTATAGCTAGAGCCCTGCGTTTGGACACCTAAACGCAATCTGCAACAATGTAATTGTTCATGGAATATGGCGGGCGTCTGGCAGCAACCTACCTTACTTATACAGCTCTCTGCAGATAGTACAGGAAGGTGCTTTCTCTGTAGCTTGAACTGTTTCGACTCGCCACACTCTCCATTCAAAGCGAAGATTCTATAATAGAAGGGCTCTACTAATAACATGTAAACACCTTGAATAATGCGATATTTAAACTCAATCGTTTTACTTTGTTATGAGAACATTGATGCCCCACGAGAACATTAAACTACCTGGTTTTATCATCAGTGAGCCACGTGTTTTACTATAGCGCTGGGAATGAAGAAGAGTCATAGACACGCAGTTTAAATTAAAACGATGCAGGAAAATCGAGAGACACCCGGTAAACATTCTAACAGAAAACACAGTCGTAAAGACTTTACCATGAATTTCACAATGCAGCATCCATTTCTCGAAGAAAGTAACATGATAATTAAAAAAAAAGTTCCTTCAAATGTGGGGGTTGTGCAAACGGTTGGTGCCCCTCCTGAAAAAAAAAATACTATCTACTCACAAGAATAGAGAGACTGATGGTGATTTAGGACACTTTTAAGGACAAAAATGAGTTTAGAGATTTGGAACAAGATCTCACTGTACTGTATTTGGTATTTATGACTCAAATGAAAGGGGGGGGGGCGAAAAAACGCTAAATTTCTATGAAGAACTTTAACAATACATAGATCAAGGAGACAAATCAGATTACAAATAATAGGAAGCAATTTTCCCGAGGAGGTAATGTGCCAATAAGATATACAGTGAGTACGTTTGGAGATAAAGCTATGACTTACAATGGGCAATATACTCACATTTGCACTTATAACAAAGTACATATTGCAAATATCTTTTATAGACAGAAAGTATCCACATATTCGAGCTGAAACAGGTCAAATGTTGATAATCGCCTTTATAGTAGTAAATACTAAATTAAAGGCTCGTTAAGGACACGAGAGTCTTAAGAGAATATAATATAGATACAGTATATAAGTCTAGTTCAAAGTATTATTCAAATACCTCAAAAATGCACCAGAAAAAAATAAATACCACATAGGCACGATAACCAAACTTAATACTGTTCTAAAATAGCCACAGAAATAATTGGTATACAAATTGGGAGGGGGAAAAAAAAAACTTAAACTAAAGATCTGGACAGAGAAATTAGCAAATACAATTAAAGATAACAAGGACTAATAGACACCGAGTCATTAAAGACCTAAATGATTAAATACAATACAAATTTAAAAGAGCTATAGTAAGAAAATTAAACAGACAAAGCAGAGGAGATAGTTGATGTTAGTAAAATAAATTTAATGATATGTTTGTTATATGTTCACAAAGATTTGGATACGGTATTTTCAAACCCCTTGAATCACAAGAGAGGCGCAATTTACAAATAAATGCAATAACTGCAGAAAGACATAGTGAGTATTATAATAAACTATTAAATGAAAGACATGAATAATAAAAGTAGAAATAGTCACTGTTGATAACGAAATGAAATTAAGCGAATTGTAAGAAGAATTGACAAAATCACGAACTAGAAAAAGGGAGGAAATATATAATATTAGCATGGAATTACTTAAATATACAGAAGAGGGAATACTCCGACTTTTCAATTAAATCTTAATAGATGGAAATATACCAAAAGAGTGAAGGACGGTTATTAAAATAAATATAATACAAGATACAAGACAAATGTCAAAACTATGGAAATAGTACAGCATCCAAAGTATTTGCAAACATTATACGAACAGGCTCAGTAAACTATGAAACCACTCCTTGGAAAGTATATTTATGCAAAGGTTCAAGCAGTTATCATGAAAATTGTAGGCATTAGAATGTAAACAGCTTTGAAAAATACACTTTTGAGAAAATTAGGGAAAAACTTACAGATTGATGTAATGACAATTGAATCCTAACATGAAGCTTTTAGTTTTCTTTGGGATCAGTGTTAATGTAAAAAATTATCTTTAAATTCACATTTAACAATGTTTGGTTAAAATTTCCCAGAAGGAGGAGGAGGAGGAGGAGGAGGAGGTGGTGGTAAGAAGGTCTGCTAAAAATTCGGCACCCTATTAGAATGAAACAATTCAGCGACAGCATGAAATTAAAACTTATAAATGAATAACTTAAGAATGCCCTCAAGTAGCTGGGTAGATTTAAAAGTTCAACTGTCAGTGCATAACTAGGCCAATTTTGTAGATATAACGGAAAAAATATTTTAACACGCGTGAAGCTAAAATTTTATTTAACTATATATATATATATATATATATATATATATATATATATATATATATAAAATAAAAATAAAAATAAAGTAACACTATTAACAAGTAACAAATTAACAGTAATTATAGTAGTAGAAAAGGATAAAACACTAAAAAAAAGTCTCACTAGAGATCTAGTAATTTGCTTTTGCGTGTTTTGCTTTTGACTTATTTACTATTTATCTATTATTCTTTTAAATTTACTTCTTACTTTCTCTCTGTTTTCTAATACTTTTATTGTTTAGCGATCTCTAGTGTGACTTTTTCTTAGTGTTTTATCCTTTTCTAATATTATAATTACTGTTAATTTGTTACATTATTAATAGTGTTACTTTATTTTTATTTTTCTTTTATATTGTTTGCACCTCTGGTGTTGCTTTTAACTTTGCTTATTAAGTTTAATTTGCTTTTGCGTATTTTGCTTTTGATTTCTTTACTATTTATCTATTATTCTTTATATTTATTTCTTACTTTCTCTGTGTTTTCTAATACTGTTTATTGTTTAGCGAACTCTAGTGTGACTTTTTCTTAGTGTTTTATCCTTTTCTAATATTATAATTACTGTTAATTTATATATATATATATATATATATATATATATATATAAACGAATTTTTGACCGCTTAAGGTGCGTGTAGCCAAAAATGGAGGATACATACGAGAGTTAGGCTTGTTCGTTTAGGTAATATTTGTTCGGGTTGACTTCGGGAACTATTGTCCTGCTCGAAGTTCGCTGGAAAGCTTAACAGTGATTCTTCTAAGAAATTACACGTCAGCAGAAGAGATGAGTGGAAGGCAGATGAACAGAAGGAAGTGCACGGTCGGTCCAGATGACTGTGATCGTGCCTCAGAATGTGGAAATCTCTGGCGGTAAATAAAGACAGCCTTCTGACGCTAAATGACACAGCACCATCAACAGCAGCAGCATGCTGGGACAATGGCTGACCTTATCGCTGTTGCCACCTTTAAACAGGTGGGAAGTAAACGGAGCAACAACGACTGATGATGATGGAGCCTCCAGACAAGGCATGACACAGCAAGGAGGAGAGCACTTCTACATCGCTTTACCCGGCATGCAAATAACTATGTGATTACGGCCCGCACCGCTGAGTCAACGTGCGGCTACAAAACCGTGCTGTCAGCTCTGCATATCTCGTCTACTATACAATTACTTTGGGTCGAAAATTTGCTTCAGTTGGCGTCCAGATGAAGAGATCAGCCAGAGTGACATCATGGGAGTAACCGCCTACAATGATAAGGCAATACAAGAGCAGCTCTTGGAAGCAAGCGTGGGCGTCGGCATCAATTGGGAGAGTAGCCCTCAAGAAGATATAAAAATGTCAAGAAAATAAACGCAAATGCGACTAGAGCAGCGTTTGTCGTCTTTGACGTGCACCATGATTAGCTTTTCTATTGGCTTCTCCTCGTTTTTCCATTGTTATCCCTTTTCGTTTTCTGCTACTCCGTTTACGTTTTACACCCTCATCATTTGTGAATTTTTTAGAGTACACCTAATCCCCATGACACCTATAGAAATTATCCTGAAAACGTCGCTTAGACCCCACTCCTTCTAAAATGTGTTATAATTTATATGCCCGTTGCTATTAAAATGTCAATATTCTTTTTAATTTGACGTCTACGAACGATTTTTCCTTGTTGAGCAATTATATTCAGTCGCAAGTAGTTTTGGAAGAGCCCTAGTTCAAGACTACTTATTTTTGTATTGTTCATTTATAAATATTCCAACGCTACTCATGTGTGTTTAACGTATTGTAATTTGTAATTTTTTGGGTAAGTTTGTTGACGTTTTAATTGTAAATTTAATTCTTGTTACTTGTAGGAGAATATAAATTGCTGATACTTATAAGAGAAAAGAAATACCATGAGAAAAACTAGATTCTGCCACTCTTACACTTGGACAGTTCTAAAACGATGTTGCAATGTTTATATTTTAATTTTTAACCTAATTTTCCCAGGAATTATTTACTTGCACGTTTACTTTAACGTTTGTCTTCATCTATCTTGTTTTATTCTGCACAGTTATCACAACATTCACCTGGTTGAAGAGTCTGATTTCAGCGTTAATATTAATTTATACTGACATTCTTTTTTATGTTTCTTTTTATCTTCTCTCCATCTGCACTAACCGCTCTCTTTTTATCTCTAATATCCATGCTTTCCTTTTGTTTCCTTCATGCTCTCAATCCGTTTGCTCCCGTCATCGTCAATTCTGGTGGTCTAATAGTGACCATACTTGCCCCGTAGACGCAAGATCGTGGGTTCAATCTCGGCCGGCCAGGACGTAAAAATCCCAAATATGACTTCTTTCGAAAAGCAAGTAAAGCCGCGAGTCCGTGTCGTAAATTTACGGCATGTAAAAGAATCTCAAGCCTGAAAGAAGAGGCCTCTGAGCAAAATATATCGGCCGTTTCATGCCCTGATTTGAATGGAACGCTAATGACCTGAGATGTTAAAGAGCGTTCGTAAATGAATCAAATAATATTAACATCGCGCACTTCTTTCTTTCATTCATTCATTCATTCATTCATTCATTCATTCATTCATTCATTCATTCATTCATTCTTTCTTTCTTTCTTTCTTTCTTTCTTTCCATCTTTCTTTCTTTCTCCCCCCTCTTTTTTTGCATTAAGAAACCTATCCTGTTATCTTTCATATTGCACAATCTTTTTTCTTTTTTCTTTCCTACTATGTTTTTTTTCTATTTTATTATAGGGATTTCTACAAGTAGCAATTTGTTTTTTATTTATTTCTTCACCTCTTTCTTTTTTCTTCTTCTTTCTATCCCTTAGTTTTTGTTCTTCGTCCCTTTGTTTCTCATTTCTACTACAATTTATTCTTTCTTTTTCCCCTATTAATCTTCAGGGCTTTTCTTATTCTTACTCTTCTTTTATTCCATCTTTTCTTATGTATCCCTGGTAATTTTCACATAATTATTATTTACTTCTCTACACACTTTTGGTCTTATTTTTTCTTTTTATAGATAATACATTTTCCTGCATCTTTTCTTGTTAACGTGCTCTTGAAGCGAAACCTCAATTTTGCATCTGCACATTCAGTTCACGGATATTGCCGATGCCCCTGCTTTGGGCTGTAGATTCGCTTGAGTAGACGAACAGATAAAACGAAATGACATCATGAGAGTAACTGACTAACAATGGTAACGCAACACGGGCATTGCTTAAGCGAGAAGGGGGAAGGTGCTAAGAAGTAAATGCTGCCGTGCTCGGAAGCATGCCATTTTGCCGAGTGTACTTTTAGCAGCCTGTTCCTAAGATTAATCACGTTAGACCACGGAGCACAGCTGGTAGCGAAATGCAACAAAAACTTTCTGCTGCTCCAAGTACATTGACCGCTTCTCTTTCGGATAGATCCCTCAAGCAACTTGCAACCTCTTTCTTATCAAATGGAGCGAATTCTCTATTGGCAAAGCAAATGAATTTATTTTCCGATCCCATCAGTAATAGCCATAACATGATCTGCTTTCCAGCTCTTGGCTCCAGAAGGACTTAACGCTCAAGTAAAGGCACCCACTGTTATATTGCATTTTGTTTTAAATTAAATAACAGTAATATAAGCTATTGTGGATAAAAATTAAAATATTTAATGCTTAAAACGCTTTCAGTTGCATATTTGTGCATTTTAAATAACTCAACACACAACACTCCGAAACAAAAATTAAAACTAAAAATTAAGCAGTAAGAGATGATCAGCAAAATGTCTTTATCAACTACCTACCTTACATATCATTTTGACTTTTGACAGAAAGAAGTAAAAGACGATCACAAAGTATGGAAATGAGTTCCATGACACCTAGCATTTCTGAGAAATTGCATATTAACATTTACAAATTACTTAGAATTAAAGGAGCAAAAGAGAAAGATTGGGAATATAACAAGAAAAGGATATTTCTCATGAAAGGAGAAATGTTGGGGTTATGAAGATTACTATGAGTGTCATAAGTATAGATTTTAAAAACTAAAAATACTGTGATAAATTCAAGCGCTTCACACTAATTTATAAGTATTCAAGCGCTCTTCAGGCAGAATTTTTTAAAAAAATTCATGCACAATTATTTAAATATAAAATTAAAAAAAAAAGTTAATAAATATGCATTCACCTTTAGTAATATTAAGGATATTAATTTTTGTCTTTTTTGAAATTTAATGGTACTAAGGATTTGTGTAAACAGCTGAAAAATATTAATAAATAAAATTTGAGTGAACAATTTTATTTTAAGTTACTAAATTAATACTTTTTGTATATATTACAACAAAATTCATATTTTCACCATCACCATCTTTAAAATGCTCCAAAATATTCAAATAAGGACTATAAGCTATTTCTAAAACTTTACGTTTTCTAGCTTCTGTAGTTTTTGAGAAGCCTGTGCCTGTATAATAAAACTTGTCAAAATGAGGAAAAGTAAAGTTATGATTATATTAACCGTATAGTGGAAATAAAAACTTCTACATTTTTAATGCAAACAAAACTGAAATTTAAATACATAAAAGCAGAAATGGCCATATATAGGTTATGAGAACTATATTTTTGAAAAGTAATTTATATTTCTAAAGTTTTATTTTCGCTTTAAAAAGAGAGAATAAATTTAAAAAATGGAAGGAAAACATTTTATTTATAGTTAGAGATTAAAAGAAATGTCTCATGAATGTTAATTTCATTTAAATCTGTTCCGTATTATTTAAGATGGAGTCATATGATCGATTTTATACATAAAATATATACATTTTGATGTTTTAAATCCGCCATTATTTTAACAGCACCTTTTAAAATATATTAAAATTATGATCACAAATATTTAAAAATGCTAATGGATGCAATTTTTCTTTTCTTACTTAATAAGTTATTTATTATGAATGTTATTTTATGAAATCGGAATTTTAACTTTTTATATTTTATCTTCTGGGTATGAAAAGAAATACTCATTGTTTGTAGCTGTTTCGCCATCCCTGTTCTCATTTTTATTTTCAAAATTAAATTCCTAGTATCTGGTTACTTTTGTCTGGAATATCTTCATTGTTCTATAAATTTGTAATGTGAAACTCACATCTAGAACATATATACTTACTTGGAAGCAAATTTAATCATAATTTTCTGCCTAAATTTTAAGAAATTTTACTGCAAATTCAACACTAAATTTAATGATATAATAAGTGAAGTTTTAAAGTATAAGCTCTGTTATTTACGCAGCTGTATGCGCGTCAAGCCCATAAGGAAAGAATTCTCGGGCTTCCTTGTTTGTTCTATTCCAAGGAATCTGCCTTTTGTGTCCAGACCCCTCCCATCCTGTCAATAGCTCTTATCACTGTCACACCTCAAAGGTGCATTTTTTTTCTTCCGGAGGTAAGCAACAGCCAAGGTCACAGCTTGACCTGTGCCTTTCCTTTAAGGAAATGAAACTTTCCAGCACTCTTATATGGTAGCATGCAAACGCACCGGAACATAATACGCGACTTGTGTGGTGGAATGCAAGCACAAGGGTTCCTAAATCAAGGTTAATGAAGTCAGCAAGAGGAGTCACTGAAGGGCGTGGATGAAATCCACATACCTGTGTTCCTCTTGTTTACGATGTGGCAGAGCAGATTCTCTAATGAATTATTTATTACCGCATATATACCTAAAGCCAGCAATCGCTTTAAACAGAGCCGTGCTTGGATATCCTAATGCTCCTATGCAAAACTTTATGTCTCTTCCCTTCCTAGAATAGAAACGTTTTTATTTAGAGTTTTTCCTAAGCCTTCCTAAAATTAATAATTAACGTCTCTTGGGGATATGATCAAGACGAATTCGATTGATAAGTAAAATTTAAGTTAATAACATTTATAATTTATTTGCTAGGACAAGCAGCTTCTACATGCAAACTAAATTGCTAAATATTAAGTAAACTAGAATTATTTGCAAAGCTAAGACTAGATCGACTTTTATCCAGGCATGCATTTTAAATAAATTTTAAATAAACACATGACACAATCATGGCTATTCTTATTTCTGAACCTCTTAAAATGATGCTGTACTCGAATTCTGGTAGCAGAAAATGGGTATGATGAGCACAATGATGTCTTTGGCAAGGTAAATGAGAATTTTATTTTCATCATGTGTAACACCTATTGGGGATAATTGAATATATTTTGAAAATTGGAAATAGCGGTGCGTAAAATCTGAAATAAGAAATGGAAAGAAAGTATGTAACAAAGAAAAATCTGGAAAGTCAGGAGCACATCATTATAATTATACATAAAATATTCCAAAAATATTATCATTATTATTATTTATTTAAAATAGTCTAGTGCCCGAATATTCTAGAAGAAAGGAATATTTTACCAAGAAAAAATGTTCTAATATATTTCGAATGTTTAATATCAAGGAAAAAATAAATAAAAATGTAGTTGAATACAAACAGGAAATATGTTGAAACCTCATTGACATTTTCAAAAGTCTGGTCTATCAACGCACAGAATGCGATATAGTACCTTTAAGAAAAATCACAACTCGCACTGTTAAACAGCACTAAGTCAAGTTGAGTAGAAAGTAACTCCGTTTTTAAAAGTAATTGACTTTTGTTTCTAAACTAACACAAAACACAATGCATTGACCACTCTTACCGGTACTACAGAAGTTTCTTCTGCGACGAAACTATTACCGGGAAACTTAATCTCAGTTTACGCGCTTCGTTGCCTATTGTGTTAACGCACGTTTTCTGATTTTACAACCTCCTGAAATCTTCCTGCTGTATTAAACGGCTTACTGTTGTAAAATGTATTCCAAAATGACAGGACTTCAACAATGACTTGGAAATAAATAGCAGTAACTGCAGTTTTGAATGAACTGATGATCACAAGGACTGAATAAAAACATGATCTTAGGCGATATTTATTCATTAATTCAATGGTTTTCAGTTAGAATCACTTCTCATTTATGTACTCCTGAGAAAATGAATAGCATTTGAAAGCCAGGTAAATTTTTTGGACAATTCATACTAAAAGTAGTTCTTTTAACATAGAAATTGCTTTTTGAAGCACTTAATGTAACAAAAATGTTAAAACACTCCAGTGCTACAAACTTTTATTCAATACGCGATAGATTATAGTTAATCTATATAAATTACATTTTTTATAATGTAGCATACTTTTTTCTTTTGCATAAGTAGTTTTTTTTTTTTTTTTTTTTTTTTTTTTTTTTTGGGAAACTCTGCAACCTGTTAGGAACAAAATAGCACCTAATCCTATCATTGTATATGCCCAAGTTTCTTTCAGTGCAAGGATTTTAAACAGTCATTTAGTATAATGTATAAAGAAATTGTAATAATGAAAACAAAAATTAAACGTGTAAATCTTACCCCGGCAAAATACGCTTAAAAACCACCTATTACCATCCCTGTTATATTGGTTGTTGGTTATTCAGAGGTTTAGGTAACTTTTCTTCTATAATCCTTCCATTAAGAAATGCACTAATATTATTTTGTTTAAACCAGGAAAGTTTCGGAATGACTGGAATAAATGAACTTATAATTACTAATTTATTTATAAATATTGAGACTCTTAATGTATGAAATAGTATTAAAATTGATTTTATTTCGTTCATAGTTTATTTAACCGGCTAATTTTGCAAACATCCTCTCATAAAATTTGACTTTTATGTGTTTACTTTTAACACTTGTGTCATAAATAACGATTATCTACAGCAATTCTCCAAGATTTCCCCTCCACAACCTCCGTTTCCATAATCGGAAGCTATAGGAGAGAGTAGCAATTTAAACGTTCACCATAACATAAGAAAATGAAGAGAATTGATATATGCTTAGTCATAGATAATGGTTTAGAAAATAACGTAAATACATCCAACCAATGTACGTCTAATTACTGAAACATTATAGAATCAGACAAGAAAAGAGGCAAAATTAAAGTTCTATAAATCAATGATTATACTAGTGGCATTATATGAAAGCGAAATTTGGATTTTAACACAAAAAATGCCAAAAAGAAATACAGTTTGAGGGGAGATTTAAATAATGTACAAGACGAGGTAAAATGAAGAAAGAAATAATATTTGAGGAATTAAACATAGAAGAAAATAAAGGAATAATGCACATAACACATCAATCGATTAAGTAAAGACAAAATCCGGTGTTTCATCACAAGGTAGAAGAAGCAGAAAACTTAAAAGGTATTGCCATCGTATCATGCATGATATTATCTTAACTTTAGAAGTTCCTCAAAAATTGCCAAAAATTGGAGCGAATTAAAGAGGAATGCATAAATTTACACACAACTCTACCGAGCCAGGGCGATATGCGAATTGTATGAGATATGTGTAAACATCTACGGGCCAAGCCTGGCACATTGCAGACACGTACAGAAGAGATTTCAAGGATTAGCTTCCGGAATGCTGCGGCAGTACCAAATTAGTCGGTCCTGGTGGTATAGTGGTAACCATGCTTGCCTCCTAAACCTAAGATCGTGGGTCCAATCCCGGCCAGGTTCGATGATTTTTTTCGGGCATAAAAATCCTAAGTAAATCCTTCGGAAGGGAAGTGAAACCGTGGGTCCTATGTCGTAGATTTACAGAATGTAAAAGAACCTCAAGTCTGAAAGAAGAGGATTCTGAACAAAATCTATCGGCCGTTTCATGCCCTTAATGGAACTGAATGGGATGCTGATGATCTGAAATGTTAAAGAGCGTCCCTAAATAAAACAAATCAACATCAAGTACCAAATTAGTTCGTGGAACGATTCTGAAACCCTTCAATAGTTGATAGTGTTAAGATATAAATAGAAAAGTCGATTATCTGAACTATTACATTTTTAAATACGCGAATCTGCTTTATCGTTGCAGATATCACAGAAAAGCCCTAGAAATCGAAATCAATCGATGTTACAACTAAGTTGGACGACGAAAGGCCACTTAGTGCATAAGAAATGGTAAAATAAGTTGCAAAAAGTCAATAGATGTTCGGAATTCCCAAGACTATGCTGAAGAGACATTTTAACAACTGGAACCAAGACGCAATTTAAGACAAAACAATTAATTTGTAGTTGTGCTTTAATGTATCTATCGTGTGGAATTGTTGACTGATCTTTCTTTTTTCTTTTTTTATAATTGTTATTATTCACTAATCAAATGTTGAACTCGTTTCTTTGCTTGTTATATACAGACATATTTTAATAATTGTTCAATGGATGATAAAATTGGATTATATTTTACTGTTACATAATGCCAACTTGTGAAAATTATTATAACGTGAATATATTTCCGAAGAATCGCACAGAATGCTGAGATAAATTTGTCATTGTGCAAATAGGAAAACTGCGGCAAATTTAATTAAACAACTATGTAAATATAAATCTAAAATGAAAATAAAGAGAATGCTATTACATGAACAAAGTTTGTTAGAGAAAGTTCAAATATACGCTAATATTAAGTTAATTTAATTATGTTGCAAAATCCTTGCAGTGTTTGGAATTGTTCAGTTTCCTCAGACGAATATTTTGAAATGCGTGTACTAGCAACAGCATCATCACGCCGTCAGATTGTTTTAAGCAATATCCCAGACATTCTTGCTTTAGCCGACCTGAGAAATATTAGATATCCGAGAAACAGTTGCAGATTAAAAATGTGTGAGGACGGAATGGACGGTATTCTCTACTGATTTGGTGAAGAACAGCATTGCAGGGATAATCAAAATTGTTTTACGTTACTTCCAATGCAGGTTAATTTGCCCAATATTTGTCATGTTGAGTTTTTAACTATACATTAAGGTTTTTGTTTATTTAGTGTAAGGCCACCGCCAGGATCCTAACCTGAACAACTTAGCTATACTTTTCTTCCTCAGGGGTTTTGACAGTTTAACTCCACGCTGCGAGGCAGGAGCTTCCGTATTTCTGAAAGGAATGAGAACACACAAAATCAGCCTGATTAGCTGATCCCAATTTTTCATCTCCCCTGCCTTAATCTATCTTGAAACGGGTTACAGTAGGATGAGAGAGATAGAGAGGAGGGGGGGGGGAGAAGAGGGTTTTGTTCAGGTTTGCTTTATTTAAAAACGCTCTTTAACATCATTACCGCCCCATTCTATTCACAGCATGAAATGACCGATAAATTTTGCTCAGAACCTCCTTCAGATTTGAGATTCTTTATCTATGACACGGAACCAACGGCTTTGCTTCCCTTCTGAAGGAAGTCATATGTAGAATTTATGAGTACAAAAAAAAAAAAAAAAAAAAATCCACCGACTGTGGCCGGGATTGAATCGGCGACCTGGGCCTACGAGCAAAGAGAGAAAGAGAGCGAGACAGAGAGAAGCTAAGGTATACTATTACAGGATATGGTGAATTTGAAAAGTACTATTGAAACAGCGCTTCTCGTTGATGTAAACTATTACAAATTTATTTTAGGACGATTAGTAATGGCCACAAAATAAGTTAAGTAAAAAAAAAATCAATCCATACAGAAGATAGGAAAGATGACAACTTTATAGCAAATGAAGCCTTTAACCCTCTTTGCTGACAATTTAAGACATCTTTCAGAGCAGGTGCAATTACATTACAGATGTTAAGCATACAGGAAAAAAAAAATTCTGCCTTATAGGCTGCAATTCCCGCCTCGAGACAGGTCGAGCTTCATTCCTTGAGTAGTATAGAAACTTTAACAAAAAAAAAAAGGGCATATCTAATTGTCGGGAAAATGCCGTAAAAGCGAACCTTACACCCTCCTCTTACATAAATTACGCGTTCTCTAAGTGCTCCTACAAATACACATATCATTTATAACGTCCTTTCTAAGAACCCTTGTGACCGTTAACAGAGTGAACTCCAGACGTAAGCCATTCCTTGGCGTCTAAGGCCCCATATATTACACCTTCCAAAGTGCACCACTGGCAGTTTCTATCTTGTGTCCCAAAACACATCTTCTAACATTCTTAATATGAGAATTTTGTTAATAGTGGGACAGGTTAAAGGCAATGAAAACTGCAGCATGGCACAGGTGATTGATATGTAATGCTGATGGAAAGAGAAGAAATTAAAAACATTTTATGAAACACTGAACGGGTGAAGAAGGATGTCAAGTAAGGGAGTGATGGAAGAGCCCACGAGGACAGAAGTAGAAGATCTTGGATTGAAAAAATCAGAAAAGTTATCATACAACGTCTTATCACACAGTCTTAACGATACTGTTGAAGAAGACACTAAAAGTACTCCGAGATACAAATACCTTTTTATCCAACGGAATGAAAAATGTTGAATACCAAGTAATGGAGCAAAAGCTCGTAAAGCAATTGGTGGCCACCCCTGTGACATGACTGCTACCTGCAATCATTTTGACCCTCCTCTAGCAACCTTCAGCGGCTGACTGGTTATTGTCACACAAAAAAGAAAGCAGGCGGGGAAATCACTGAAGGGTCAGCCTCTACAACACGCTTTCAACCTTCTCCCTCAAAACCCACGTAAAAAAATTCCTTGACACTCAAGACGTGAATACAATATTTCAAACTGGTAGAAATTTCCCTCGTCAGCTAATAGCTCTTCCAGCACTGCAATTTAACCGATCGGCCGCGTTTGCTACGCCTTTTTGAATAGCCTGTGGAGAGGAAGTGCACAATACACATGATTAAAACGAGTTTTATCATAGGACCGGCTTAAAAACGATCAGAAATTAGAAATGAATTAAATGGAGTTGCAAGATCTATCCTTTTTCAAGGCCATAGCGGTCTTAAGGCATCGCCCAATTCCATTCATTAATATCCATTGCCATTTCAACAACTGAATGTCCTCTTTAGTGTTTTCGTATCATGTGATATCCATGCATATCTGCAAAATGTCTGACTTAACGTACCAGTGCTTTTCGTCTTGGTCAAAAATATCAGCTGGACGGCTGATAGCGCAAACTGAGTGGCAGAACTAATCAGTAGGTACTACATATCAAATGAGTAATGTGATAATGCTCGATATAAACCCGCTTTATGCACGAAATAAGTTGAAAGTTTGCAAGAAAAGGGAAAGTTTCAGAAAAATTTCCGAAAGTCAGTTGATTTCAACACAAAAAGCATTCTCTCTACAAATTCGATATAACACTCATTTTCCTGCTTGTTCGGAGTTGACATAACTTTTTGAAGCCCAAATGTGGCCACATGAAATGTTGTCTGTAAAAGGTTAAACAGCACAAAGCCTAACATTCAAATTAGTTCCTAGATCAGAAGAAAACGTAAATGCTCTGAGATGCTATTTAGAAAGTTGATTTGGCCTAAGAAAAAGAATATTATACCAACTTAACAAAAAAAATTTAATCACTCAGCGCTTTTGTGATATATAAAATGCATAATTTGTAAAGTATTATAAATACAAATTTGTTATTCTCCATAAGAATTCTTTATTTCTCACTCACTCACTCTCTTTCTTTCTCTCTCTTTTCATTTGGAACTTTTTAATGCTTATTATTTAATTTTAAAACACATATTTAATAAATGAAATCTACGAGAGAAAGTGCCTAACAGTGTTTGCCAGAACAAATGGGCAAGGAACAGTGAAGAGACCCTTGTACCATTTGGAGGGTGGCTAAAAGGTGTCTTGTTATCAATAGCGACGCTAAAACCCCCAAGAGGTAGCTGTCAGTTCGTCAGAAGAGTAGTAAACACGGCTCAGACATACCGGATACCCTATTTTGAAGCGACAACTCATATTTACCTACCCATTTGCTTCTTGTGCGTCATCCATGTCAATTTTAGCTTATTTCTGTGATGATAAAAATAAATTGCTGCCTTTCAATATTGTAATTTCTTTCAGCATGAATGTTAGGTGTATACAATGTTGTTGGTTCCTTGCTGTTCTATTGTTTTTTTCCGATTCGTTAGTTACCTCTCTTGGCTTCACTACTTTAAGAGCTGAAATCAATACTGATTTTGGTTGAGCCTGCCTTTTTTCCTCGTAAGTTGGCCATACCACACTTTGTCTGGTTGTATGGAAAGAAGAAATTTCAGTGCTATTGTAATTTATTACCTCATTAGTGCAGCAAACACAAAAAATTGAGTATTTTTATTTTTTTAGAAAACATATATAATGTTCCAGTCGTTTCGTACAATTATTGAATATTATCGCAACAGCAGTATAATCACACTTTTCAAGATAAAGGTATTATTTATTTCTGGAGATCAAGGTGAAAGTGGCATATTTTCGGAATTGGAAAACATTTCCTTGGCGTTATGGCGAACTTAACTTTATTCCCAAAATGAAGCAAAACAATGTCTACATTTCTGTAGAAACAACATTCAAAACGAATACAGAGAAAACTTTATTTTTGAAATAACCACATGCAATATTTAAAATTGAAAACAAATGTATATAAACAACGAAATTAAAAAGTGCGATACAATTGCGTTAAGTGCATAAGATTTTAGGAAATTAAAAAAAAAAAAAAAAAAAAAATCTCTTTCGCTCGTTACTTCCAACCTTTCCTCGAATTGGTTATTATATACTTGCCATGCATTGCAATATATTTATATAACATTTGAACCTGTTGATTAGCCAAAATCAATGACTCAAAGTAAATTTTATTCGGACAGGGAACATTTAGCCTACAATATACATATTAGTAAATTTTTTAATGTGTTTGAAAATTATTTTTATTTTAAGATTTTAATTGTAAAAGTAATAGGTAGATATAATAAAATACAAATGAATGATTATGAATAGTTAATTTAAATATCAATTTATAAGAACAATATTTTTAGGTTTTGCCCTATATTGCCTACTAGTGGTGAAAATGTTTTTTTACTTTTTAATTAATTAATTAATTAATTAATTCATTCATTCAGTCTTTTCTTTTTTTATTATTTTGACTACATTTGTCTTCTCATGATGTCTGCAGATGGTGGACTGGCGCAAATGAGCTCGGAATCCTTGCCGTCTTAAAACTATCTGGAATTCACTTTCTAAGAGTAAGGGAAAAAGTCCGAAAAAATTACTAGAAACTTGACCTGAATGGGGTTTGAACCCTAGATCTCATGATTAGTGGCCGCGAACACTATCAGTAACCAAGCGGATGTTATTTGCACAATATAATTTCCGAATTGGTAATTGCATATACAGACTTTTATCTTAATCAATATTATTTTGTTTATTATCCATTTAATTAATATATTTTAATTTAAAATGTATAAGTTTATAGGAATGCTTGTGTCTGAGTGCACTCTGATAAGGGTCACAAGGGTCTTTAGAGAGGACCTTATAAATGATGTAAATATGACTATTGTAATGAGTTTACATAATAAAATCGAATTTAATTAATAAAATATGTTAATTAGAATCGATTTTTCAGATTCCAATCATGAGACATTATTCCTTACACATAAACCAAGCGATTTGTATCCTACGAACGCACCGATAAACCTCAAGGCTGTACCTCCCAAGAGGGGGCTTATTGGGCCCATAAATTGAAAAAAAACCTTCGATCTCCGGCTGATTTATGGAGGTAGTTTAAAGTTAGTTAAGTTCGACTTTAAGGTATTTATACACTTAGGTTAAGGAAGAATTCCACGGGTAACGGCAATTGTGTTGCAATATATATGAGATGGGTAAAAATAGTACAAACTATCTTGGTGCGTGCATGATATCATCTGTTTGCGTTTTTGCTCCCCCCCCCCCCCTTTCCAAGCAAAGGGACACTTTTCAAACAATCTTTGAGAGAAATTCCACGACTTAAAGAGAGAAATGATCATTTTATTAAGCAATAATTGCTCAAAACATCACACATTTTATTCTGGAAATAAACAATCCGAAGAACGTTCCGGTTTAAAATAAAGTGAAATATTATTTTTTGATAAAATTATCAGCTGAACTGAGGCTTTAAAAATTAAGATATTCGACGGTTTTCCGGTTTTCGAAGGCGCTTTAAATAACGCCAGGTGCAGCAACAAACGCTAATCCCCTCCTTCTGACATCATGTATCCTAGCATGAGTCAGGTTTATGCTTAAATCTTGTTATTGAAGGAATAGTACCATCACCAAAACTATGTGTTTTCTTCAAAACTAAAATGCAGGGAACTTCTAAACTAGAAAAGAAAGATATCTTCCATGCAAAATATTATTTTTCAGAATGCGTTAAAAATAAAAAGAAGAAAAAAGGAATATTATGTTGGTTAATAACTTATGTTGGCTTTATAATTTTTACAATAATGATCGCAAAACCGTTCTCATTTGATTAAAAAAAAAATGAAACAGATTAGAAAAAAATCACAGTTTTTTATAAGTATTCGGAAAGAAAATTCCAGAGCTAGTGATAACACCGAAAATAATTATATAATAACTTGAGTGACATTATTGCACATGTTCCTCTAACCTAACCTAACTGCAGGATGAGATACTTTGTTAATATGACAGAGTACTTTTAGAACTGAATAGTACCGAAAGAAGGCGCTTGTACAAATTTGAGACGAATCCATCTTAAAATAATCGATTCACTAGTACGAGAGGCTGAAAATTCGTGATTTACTCTGAGGCTCCATCTTTAACCAATTGGTGATTTTTTGCTGCTACGGCTGAAACACCTATAAACAAGTCTCTATGATAAAGTTCGTCTTATGTATTTTGCAACAGTAAATCAAGAATTCGCGAAGGCTTCTAGTTTATGTTAAAAAAAACAGTAGCTATCTGCCAACACAGTTTCCTAATGATAGCTTTTGTTCTGAGTTGTTAAAATAGCTTTTTTGTTAGTATTACGTACACCTGTACTGTGTTGCTCTACTTTAATCAAATCAGCTGGCATATAAGCTTAGGTAACACATTAAATATTTTTTGTGACAAATGTCGGAATCTGTAGTTACAAGGGGAACAATTAAGGTGTGGCTACTAAATTATCAACGCACTTGAGAAAGAAATTACGATAATGACTGGAAGTATCTGACAGAGATATCGAACCGAATGATTAGCGAACGTGCGTTTAAGCACCACACCTTATCGTGGCCCACGGGACGGTTATCAAGAGTTCATGGCCTTGTAGTGCGTTGCAAAGCAGAATAGTGATCTGAGAAATAATTTAAATCTTCTTTTCTAACTGCTGACATAAAAATGGGTCATCACATTGTATTGTGGTGATGCTGGTACCAATCACAACAATATCGTATGAGCTTTGACGCCAGTTATTTTTTGATTTGCAGTTCAAATGAACTTTTCCTAGATTCATGTTTCTTATATCTAAAAAGTAGAGTTAAGTCACTTATATTGTCAATATGTGACATACAGGCTCGTTGCTTTACTTGGAATGCGTTTATCAGTGACGCAGCGCTGCCATATACAGAGTGAATCTAAATTTCTTCCTTGATTTGAGGGTTAAAAACACAGAAACCATATTAGACATAGCTTATAATAATGGAAATAATGTCTCTCCAAGTTTGTGTTCATACTAGACGCCATAGGTAGTTGTAGATATAGAAGCTGGAAGGCAGTCTTAGCGAAAACATGGGAGTTCACTGGTGTACATTAGCTAAATGTGAGTTCATTGTGACGGTACGACGGCGATTTTTTTTTTTTACGAAACATTAAGAATCACCTACGGTCAAACAAATTAGTGCATGGTACAAAAAGTTTGAAGCTACTGGCTTCTTATGTGACGGACAACGAACAGGAAGGCTAAGAGTGTCGGTCGAGACCGTTGAGCCTATGCGAGAAACATTTGTCAGGAGCCCTAAAAAGTCGACACGTCTAGCCAGGAATTGCAGATTCCGCAGCCAACTGTCTGGCGTATTTTATGTAAACGACTTAAAGTGAAACCATACTGGATAAAGCTGTTGCAGGCGCTGTGTCCCGAGGATCACAATAGTCGTCTTCAATTCTGTGTTGATCTTCTAGAGTTGCTAGAAGAAACCAGTTTTGCTGAGAAAGTGATTTTTAGTGACGAGGCCACGTTTCATATGTCCGGCAAAGTGAACCGTCACAATGTACGCATTTGGGGCACGGAAAAATCGGATAATGCAGTAGAACAGTTCGTGATTCCCCTAAAGCCAATGTGTTTTGTGCTGTTTCTTCGTCAAAAGTGTACGGCCCATTTTTCTTTGCGGAGAAAACGGTTACCGGTCCAGTGTACTTGTGCATGCTTCAACATTGACTAACGGCAGACTTACATGCAGATACTCAGAACTTTATTTATCAGCAAGATGGGGATCCATTCATTTTCATCATGACGTACATGATGCTGAAATTCTTCGCCATTGAATTGTACATACGTGATGCTAGAGATGAATCATTTTCCTCTGTAGCCTCCACAATCACCTGACCTAACCCCTTGTGATTTTTTATAAATGGGATTAAGTCAAAGATCGTGTGTTCATGCCACCTTTGCCACAATTGTATATCAATCCTATATCTTGTCTGTCGGTCACCAACGAAGGATATATGGAACACCTGTAAGTATGTACTAACTTGGGAAGATTCTGCATCCACTGATATAAAGTTTTCCGCGATGTTTGTCATCGTTACTGTTCTATCGACCCCCGAAACCCGTGAAGGACTTTGGAATATTCTGTAAAGCAACGGCATTTTTATATATTCTATCTTTATCATACAATTTAAAAGGTTTGAATTCTCATTTCTAGCTAGGGTTTAGCTACTCAAGATTCCATATCCTGTAGCTATGTAATGAAAAATATATAATCTTATTTTTTTTTCTAATATTATTTCCCGTTTCACTGCCTTATGCAAAATCTTCCTAAATCTTTCATTATGAGCTGTTAGGGATCTGGTATTTTGCATAATATTAACATTGCATTTTCCAAGTTTATATTTCTCTAAGGTTTTAAAAATTACTTCACGTTAAATATATTAAAGTTACTTTGCCTTCCAAGTGCACACATTTCATTTTAAATGAATGGATGCTATGTACATTCTTTCGTGAAAGCAGTCGAATTTTACATTAAATAATAAAATTGGAATTTTTATTACTTAAAAATAATTTTTTCTCACAAATATTCTTAATTGTTCCCCCAAACTTTCAATAAATAAATTAATCCTAACAGTATTATTTCGTACTTCTAGAAGTTGAAAACTGCTTATTTGTTCGATTAGGTATATGTTAAACCTTTAGTTATTATTTATTACTTTAATTTTTAGTATTGTATACCGCCCATTTTTACTGCTGAGGCATTACAGGTGGTGAACACTGATGGATGATACACAAGATGAAGTGAAAATTTTGGAAAGACATTTTTTAAGATAGGAAGCGTTCCGGGCCTAAGTTTACGGTACTCTCTGGCATTTGCCATTTATGAGGACTGAGAAAACCCTTGTAAAACCCCAGTTAGAGAGGATGGTCTAACGGGAATCGAACCCCAGATCTCCCGCTCACTATTTCGTGCCTTAACAACGTCGGCCACCCATGGCGGTTTTACCACTTTAAGTATCACTTCTATATGTATAGGAATAGTTAATATTTTACTGTAAATAATACAGGACTTTCATTTAAAAACTTCCAGTTCGAATAACTACTCATTTTATTTAAATTTAATTTAAATCAAACCGTTAATTAAGGTTTAGATTTAGATGGGGAAAATTCAATTAGAGATGGAACTACCTCAATTCTCTCTCTCTCTCTCTCTCTCCCGTTATCTTGTTCATTCTGAGACACACAATTATATAGCACAAAAATAATCTAAATAAAATCTAATAATAATTAATTTTAGGCTATCGTTTAGATGACTGAATATTAATCGCTTTGCATACACAATGTAATCACTGTCGTTAGTACTTACATTATTTATTTGAATGGCAATGCAGTGTTGTCAAATCTAATAACATAGAATCATCGTATAGTATGCAACACTTTTCTGACTACACAGGTTTGTTTTTTAAAATTGTTTCCTAATTAGTATTTGATCAAAATTTAGTGGGAAAGAAGAAAATGGGGAGAGCATTGATCCTCCCTAGCCTACCCCTGTTAGTTGGGGGGGAATATGTCAAGTTAGATGTTAAGGGAAATTTTAAAACTATTGGTGATTAATTTTTTTTTAGGTTTCATCTCGTCACTTCCAATCACTCCTACTTTAAAATTTCAATCGTAACCTCTATTTGTTTATGATTAAAATTTAAAGAGAGTGCAAAAGATAAACATCTTTTGTTTATCGTTTCCTGGCAACCTTAACTTGTTTAAATTTGGACAGAATACTGTAAAAATATTGAGCATTTAATGTAATATTCGTGTTTTGGTAGTAAACTGTTTCAAAACTCTTTATATCCTACAAGAAAGAACAGAATATAAGCAATCAGTAAAAAATTCAGAATTATTCTGTATTATTTTAATATTAATAATTGTAATTTTACTCCAAATAAAATGGTTTTTCGCCATGAATTTGAAAACTTTTACTGTGTTCAAATCACAACAAAACAATAATAATTCAGATTGGCAGATAATGATAGAAATCAAAAGAAACAATTGCAATTCCTTTACATTTTTAAGCAAAAAAAAAAAAAAAAAAAATTGGGGTGTTACTTGAAATTGCAAAGTGGTGTGGCAGGGGTGAGGGATTAAACCTGAACTTTAATTAACATTGGTTTTAAACCTCATGTCAGTATTAGATTGTTGGTTAAATTTGAACAGAGTAAAAATGTAAGTTTATTATAGGGTGAAAAAAGAATTTTGGGTAAAATGATGTAATACAGCCTATTTCGGAGCTTCTGACTCATCCTCTTACATTTTGTTCTTTCTTGTAGAGTATACACATTTTGAAACAATTTGTTATCAAAACATAACTGCTACGTTTTGATGTTCTTTAATTTTTAAATATTATTTTGTCTAAAATCAAACATCAGCAGCCTGGGTTGCCATGGAAAACAAAAGATGTGATATTAATTAAACCCTCTTTAAAATAGAAACATTAAAAAGGAAAGGGTGCCAATTGAAGTTTCAAAGTGAGAGGACTAGAAGTGAAATCTAAAATTTAATCAACATGTGTATATATACATGCATTTGTTTAATGGTAGTCTGGGATTACATTTACTTTTTACTTCGTTGCCAGGTTGTCTGTATTTTAAAAATTAACGAATAGATAATAAACTATATATTTGTGTAACCTCTTGAATAACTCCCATTTTATCAGATAAAAGTGCTGATACATGTTTCCTTATAAAAATATTTCTTTGAATTAATATATATATAATATATTATATTATTATATTATATTATATATTATATATTATATATATATAATATATAATTATATTAATATATTAATATTAATTATTATTTTATTAATTAATATTAATAATACAAAATTACGAAATGCCACACGATTACTTGGTAATGTGGATTTGGTGTATTTAATGGACGCTTTAACATTTCAGGTAATCAGCGTCCCATTCAATCAGAGTGTGAAATGGCCTATAAATTTTATTCAAAGTCCTCTTCTTTCAGGTTGGGGTACTTTTTCTTAACTTAAATCTACGACATAGGACCCTCAGCTTCCCTTCTGAAGAAAGCCACACTTAGGATTTTTACATCAAAAAAAAATCCATCGATTCTCGCCGGAGTTGAATCCGCGATCTTGGATTTACAAAGTAAGCATGGTTACCACTAGACCACCAGAACCGACGACTTGGTAAACAGAATAACATATTAAAATGCTATAAAATAAATATAAAGCGTAATATTATTGACTATGAGATTTATTTACATATAATCCATGTGGTGATAAAACTTACTGTATTCATTCTTAAAGAAAAAGTTGAAACACTTATTGAAATATTTTATTACAGAAATGACTAGCACCATCTATACCAAGGTACCATAGATGAAATGTGAAAAATAGTGGAACTATTACTTTTTATTGTAAACATGAGTTTTATTCACTTGAAAATTATACAAGGGACGTTCCGAAGAAATCAACTTTTGAATGTACAGTCAGCGAAATGGATCGGTGATTAAACAGTCTTTGAAGTGCTACGCTTATCAGCCGCTTGTTACCTACTAAGGTGGTTGGGTCACTTGGAGCTGAGAGATAGCATTGAAAGTTCAGAGACGAAATGGCAGCAGTTCTTTCACAAATAAACAGAAATTGCGTTGTGGGTACGTGGCAACAACAGATTGGGGGATTTACTTTGTAAGATTGATAAAGTGTGGAAGCTAGGAGGTGGAAGTGCCCAGTTCATCTCTACATTAATTCCTCCATACAGGCCTAAGAGGTGGTAAAACGGAGGAAATGTACACAATATGTTGGGGAGAGAATATTCCGTGTTTATGTTAACCATTTCGCTAACTGTACTTACCTAACACTGAGTTAGCAGTTATTGATTATTCCATGGGGTTATGCTGCTCCTCCTGTATTTATACAGAAATATTTTTAAACACTGTGTCATCTTTGCCTCCTAAATACTTAACAATTATGTATCAACAGCAAAAAATTTAAAGTGAAGTATCGACAATTTTAAAGTGAAATTTGGATCTTGTCTAACCTCCCTCCACTGTGGTTTACTTTATTTTGCATTGAAGCTATCTTCTTCTTCTTCTTCTTCTTCTTCTTCTTCTTCTTCTTCTTCTTCTTCTTCGGCTCCTGCCACGGCGATCTCTGCATCCTTCATAGATAGAGAGCAGTGTTGCAAGGGGCATTGTGGTCAGCATGCGGAATCCCTCTGTCGCTTATCATGCGGCTTTCGTGATTGAAGGACGCCACCTCTCGGTCAATCAGCTTTCCAATTGTCCTCACGAAGCTGGGTGGACCCCGCTCCAAATCTCCCTAACTTAGAAAAATTTCTAAGTAGATACCGTGAATCAAACCCAGGCCTACCACCCAGCAGTCAGAAACACTAACCACTAGACCAAGGAGGTGGTCTTTCATTTAACACTATCAATAAAGATTTCATTATTATTATTATTATTATTATTATTATTATTATTATTGTTCTTGTAACAAATTTAAAAAGCCATCCTTATTTAGGTCCTGAACCTGCCCATGTAGCACCAATAGGGCTTTATTTTATAACATCTAGCTCAGTAGGCTGAATTTAATTTTTTTTTCTAAATTATGAATCTATGATATAACCCCCAAATGCTACATTCGCTGGCTGCTGCGAGGATTTTCGGCGAACGAAAGCATAAAGAGATATTTATATCCTACCCTTATTATTTGCCTATTTTTGAAGTTCGTTTAGTTTTTAAGCACTATCCTCTTTAGCTGTTCAAATTCTTAATACTTTATGCTATATATTAGCGATATATTTTAAGATACCACACGATTCATGACCGCATTAAATACAATTTCAAACGCGAATTCCATATGATTATTTTCAATCAAGCTAATGGAATACTTAATATATTTTCAAAGAAATTGGTTATTAAAGCTTCTTGCTTTTGATCGGAAATAGAGGCCCAAATAGTTTTTCTCGAATCATTTTTCTTCAATTGTTATACATATTGGTACTGATAAGGGTTAATAAGTAGCTATAAAACTTTAGGTCTATTGAATTCAAGATTCCATCGCATGATACACGTATTAGAATGAAGAAGGAAGCTCTTTTTTGTTAAGATGCCAACGCGATCCTTCTGTATTTCATCCAGCATTTTAAACATGCCATTTCAATGCAAGCCCAGTTTTTCTCGGAGCTGTAAGAAACAAAAAGTCAGAGCTGACCTTAACAAAAAAAGGAGATGGTCAATGAAAGGGTGAAATGCCCTCACTGTTCCTCGCCTGAAAGGAGAGAAGCTATTAATAATACATCTGGGAGACTTTTACAGCAAAGTTGCAACAACCTCAACGCCACCTGTTTAATGGGACGAGAAGTCACGCAGGTTTTCAAAAGGATGACAAATGGTTTTACAGGTCCAAGTATGATGAGACGTGTATAATTCAAGGACAGGCGAAAGTCTTCAAAATAAATGGACATATTATGCTTCCGTGATCCACGTAAGGGCGTAATGACACAAGGGAAAAACGAACAGCGTAATGGTTTTCCAGACGCGGCTTATTCAAAAAACCGGCTAGTAAAGTGTAGGCGTCGCAAACGTTTTGGATTCAGTCACATGTCAGTTTAGTTTCAAAGGCATTACGAAGTGTGTGTATGATCGTTGCATTAGTTTACATACATTAATTTATCGCCGCAGCAGATCTACCTACGATATCACAAAACAGAAAATGTTATATTTAAACATCTCGCTCGTCATTGCTTCATATGCTGATTTTTGTTGTTAACCAATTTTACTTTAGCTTTGAGTAAAATACGTTAGAAGCAATGAAAATCCAAAAGGGTGAAAACCTCTGAACTACACCATTCAAGACCTCATCACTATCAGTTAATAAATGATGAGTTTGATCAAACGAAATTCTGTCACCGCAAACAGCAGTAAATTAGTTTCAATTACTGCTTGATACTCTGCATGCTTATTTAAATATTTTTAAAATAATTTGGATGGAGACTTAACTGTGGGTGAATAACCTTCTGTACCGTTTCATTCTCTATGGAGAACAGACCGTGGCTCAAAGGTATAGAATCAACACTTGTCACCTGTCAGAACGCGATGGAATAATTCATCACTCAGGCAGAGCTGCTTCTCAAATGTCCAACTTTAAAACAATGCGTCATCCATTGCGACATTTGAATCCTTCCTGACCAATATCCAACTGTAAAGTAAGTTCCTTTATTGTTATTCGGGGACCAATGCATCAATTCAGTCTTGGATTGTTCTCAGCGGAAGGAAATAATGCATACCAGCCTTTTAACAACTAATTTTTATAACACTTCTCTTTATCTGTATTAAAAATATTTTATACGCTAGTAATGTTGCAATCCATCAATCATGCACGTTGCATGCTTCTTCTTTCATTTGTGACAAAACATAGGTTACCAACAACTACAGGCCCCAACACCATAAAGAGAACTCTTGGCAGTGTTCTTGTAGCAAATACTAGCGCACGGTGGATTTTCATTTGAATCCGACATATACAAGCATACTAAGTCCTCTATAGGCTTCTCTTTTCCAATTAAATTACATTTTTTTGCTGTTAATTGAGTAATATTTGAACACAACTTTTAAAATTTAAAATGTTTTCCAGCCTGGAAACTCAAGTACTCAATTTCCACAATAAATTTTCTTTTATTATTGTTCTCTGTCCAAATTTTACTTTTATAGCTCAAAATAAACAGTAAGTACTATAATAAAGTAATTTCATCATCAAGGCCATAAAGTGCATATGCAGGTAACAGCGTGTTGTTAGTTTGAGGTATATATTGTGAGCAAATGCTTTTGCGTTCGTGCGTTACTCAATGCGTTCATTATTTCATTGTTCTTCGTTAATTATACCACTACATACACTTAATTTTAAAGGACGATATATATGTTATAAACAGATTTTTGCAAGTAAAGCGATTCCAAGAAAATATCCTAGCAATCGTGTCCCGGGAACACAAACTGTTCGCCAATGTGTTAAAAAGTTGCAACAGGCAGGATCTCTCACTAACAATAAACGTGTTCCGAACAGCCGTGTTCTTACGAAAGAGAAGTTAGATGAAATACGGGAATTTCCATGCAGATGCCGGCAATGTATTGCTGCCGAGGGACATCATTTTCAACATCTCTTATAACTCAGGCTAATGTTTATTATTATTATTATTATTATTATTATTAGTTTTAAATGTATTATTTCACGCGTTCAGTAAAAATATAAATAAACACATTAACTTTACTCGCGGCGACAGTTATCTCCGTTTTTTCGGTTGCGGCGTTTGCACTTCCCAAGTAAGCAGCGCTCTGGTGGCCGGCAACTCAACTAATCTCACTGTAGAAATTCTGAGCTCTAGGCTGAGTGGCCCAGAGTAATATTGCAGATCTGGATGACTTGCGACTTATGCATGAGGTGAATGAAGTACAATGGGCAGAAAGCCCTACAGAAGCAAAATTAGTTTTGCATTAAAAGAAAGTCATGCTTTGGTGAAATAAAAAGAATTGCTTATTGATTAAGGTATATTATGGTTATGTGTTATGGATTCTAGAAAAGCCTTAATAGCAGAAGTGAACGTTTCACCATTGGGTAACTTTTAACTAACGTGACCTGATAAATTGGCTGTGTTTTGCTTTTAAAACGTTCTATTTAGGGTTTCATCTCTGCTGAAGCAATTTAATTTACAACAACGTCCCAGTACAGCAAACTTCATATATACATAGTACCATAACGCGCACAAATAGACCTTAAATACAACTTAGTTGTTAAATTAGGACACAGTACAGTTTACATATTAAATGTTTATCCCAGTTTTTTTTTTGTAAGCAAGTTGATTTGGTTTATTTATGGACGCTCTTTTAACATCTCAGGTCATCAGCTTCCCATTCAATTCAGGGCGTGAAACGACCGATAAATTTTGCTCAAAGGCCTCTTCTTTTATGCTTGAGGTTCTTTTACATGCTGTAACACTATGACATGGGACCCACGGTTATTTCCCTTTCAAGGGAAGCCATACTTAGAATTTTACGCCCGAAAAAATTCATCGATACTGGCCGGGATTGAACCGCGACCTTGGGTTTAGGAGGTTACCACTACATCACTAGGACCGACTTTGTAAGTAAGGATTTAAATATACTAAACATAGTGCAGAAGAATACCTCTGCACGTATGTATTTACTCTCAACCAACCAACGGGTAATTTATATCAGAGAATGCAGAAATTAAAGACTCTATATTCTAATCTAAAACTTGGAAAAGAAAGAAACTGGAGTATGAGCCTGTTCTGAGCTGACAAGGGGTAAGGCCTCGAAACATCTCTGTCTTCCAAGTATATCAAAATCTTACTACGAACTTGTCATCTCGAATACATTCGCAGTGATCAGCGAGTTCCATTTACGACGAAAAAGTGCGATCACATCTCGTACAGATGTTGCCGGATTAGAGAGTGCCTCTGGCAAGGTCCCGGTAGCTTTTGAAGAGTAAAACAGGAAAGTAAACGGAGCGCAAGGCAACTGTCTTTGATATTATGGTCCCAGCTTCAGATGATCCCGAGATTACAACTAAAGACCTGTATCAGGTGAAAGGAACGTAGCAGGATCCGCATTGTTGAGGTCCATAGGGTGTACCGAAAGGCAGATGAATGATGTCTATGGGTTCTTTGCCCTCGCTAGCTCTTTAGAAGGCATACCAAGTAAAAATTGCAATCACTGGGATAGATGATGCTAAAATCAAGTCGAAGATTATACTTAGAACAACATTCCGCCTGCGTATTGTAAAAGCTTTCATAGTTTTAACGGGAAATATATTTTATTGTTATCAAAGTTTTAGGGAGAAATTTATTTATGATCTAAATTTAAATTACGACTATAAAATATTGTGGTTAACTAGAACGTTTCCTTCATACACGTGTAAATAATACGCTTTAAAACTAAGCGTTTTGTTTATATTAAACGGAGAATTAAAGATTTTTAAATTAATAAATTTTTATTATTATCTGTATTAATTTATTTCTAATTCATATACAGCTCCCTCCCCTTATGTTTATAGTATATGTGACATAGAATATTAAACGTACGGAGTTTTTCTGCAAAAAGAAAGTAAGAAAAAGAAAACAAACCTAACAATACTTTAAAGTTGCAATTATTCCTTAGACAAATCTTACATTCTTAAAAATTGAAAGGCAATGCTTGCATTCAATGATAAATTTAATTTTTTTCCATTAATAATTCAGATTAGTAAACTGCTTAACATTTATCGGTTGTACACAAGATTTATGTTCCTGTTGCTGTAAAATTACCTTGAACTGAGACTTTTAAATTACAAAAGAGTTTGCAAAAGAATACTCCTATCACTATTAGGTCTCAGGTCCGCTCCACTAAACTTGAAATTCTCTCCCCTATATTTTAGCCACATATTTTAAGCTCTTTTAGCGAATTCCAAAGAAACCGCAAATTAATTCAGCTTATAAACCATTTATAACGTTGCATATATTTTATATTTAACAAAAGCATCGTCATGAAGATAGCAAATGTGAAATATTAACCTAATATGCATATGCTCTTGTATGTAAGAGCGCTATGTAATAGCCTTCAAAAAACGTTTGCATTACTATAATAACATTTAAATTAAATTTCAAAGCCAACGAAAATCAATGGAACTTTCGATTTTATATTACTGATTATGTGTATTTGCTTAGTATATTGTAATTAATTTTAAATAGTAACATGTTTCTGCTTTATTGAAACATATGAACATATTTTTCTTAAATACACAATGTGTATTTAAACTTTCTGCTATTTCTCTATTTTAGTGAACGTTAAGATGTTATCAAGGGCTCAGTTCATTAAAATGAGCTTTGTCTATCAGTGTTCATATATTTAATTTAATTAATATCATATCATTAATATTATTCTAAAAATAAGATTTCTCTTTTGTGGCAGTTTTAGATTGCAAGAATTCTAATTTTGTTCCCCTAATATCACACAGTAATGTCATAAATTATTTCATTTCATTAATTAATAAGGCCATAAAGTGGATTTATATTAATTTTTAAATTTATTCAAGTTGCTGAGGAGTTCGCTTAGTTTAGGCAGCTCCTGCATGACGGAGTTAGTTATGCTCTTTACTCAGAATGCATAATTACTTTTATATTTATTGAAGTATGTCACATTAATTTTCATTTTTTCCCCCCATTAAGCTTGTGACCGAATGAAGTCACCCGTGACCGCCACCGGTGGCCTAGGTCGTTAAGGCACGGACTCGTGAGCGGGAGGTCTGCGGTTCGAATCCCGCCAGGACCGTCCTCCCTGACTGGGGTTTTTTCCAGGTTTTCCTCAGTCTTCATAACTGGAAAATGCCGGGGAGGTACCTAAACTTAGGCCTGGAACGCTTCCTTCCTTAAAAAAAAAATATCCTTTCCCAATTTATCATTTCATCTCATGTATAACAGTGTCCACCGCCTGTGGTGCCTCAGTAGTGAAAACGGGCGTTAAACACTACTCAAAAAAAAAAAAAAAAAAAAAAAAAGTCACCCGTTTGAGTCCTAAAGAATAAAACTGTTTTTTTTAAAAAAAAATTTTTGTTCTCAAGAATGTAAATATTCTACAAAAATATTTCAATAGCTTGTACGAAACTGCACATTTAAAGTAACTTAAAGCTGAATCACTTTCCTAAACATTAAGCTTATAAACGCCTGGAAAGTATGAAGCAATTTCTGACACACTTCTTTTGGTATTAGAGTAAATTTATTACGCTATACGAAGACTCCATAAATTTATTTAAGTAAATTATTCGAGCAGAAATGCAAGTTATAGGAAAGGGAAGCTCATATAGCAGTGCTCAATATGAGACTGGTAGCTTTATCACAGGCAGCATATAACGAAAATTGAAAATAAGTTCAGACTTTGCCGAATTAAAACATGCATATGTAAAACAGTGACTGGTAAGAATATTTCTAGAAAGCCTTGTCTTTCATGTATATGCATTCTTATGGAGTTAATCCGAATTAATGAGTCGGCAGTGTGTGTGTGTGTGTGTATGCGCGCGCGCGAGCGCGAGCGAGTGAGCGAATAGGTTTTACTAATCTCACTGATTAGACTCGTCGGGATATAATTCATGTAGCAGTATAAAATTTACCATATTATGAATTTTCTCTTGGCTTTAAGGTACAAGAGGGAGAGGTAATCTATTTCAAAGGAAGATGGACGCTCCTCCAGTTTTTGCTTTAGCAGAATAAAACATTAACACGCTGCTGCCATTGTGAGACAGGATTGTCGAATAACATTAACAACTCTTTCAGGAATTCTGAAAATTTCACACATTGGTAACTCCATGACGTGTTTGAGCACGATAAGTTCCAAGACTTCTGATTTCCGTTCATGTGAACATTTGCATGCAGTTACAGGAAGACGCGGAGCTTCTTTCAAACGTGAATTTTTTTAATGGTGTCTAACGCCCGTTTTTACTTCTGAGGCGCCACAGGAGATGGACGCTGATGGTACATGAGATGAAATGATATATTGAACAAGGATTTTTAAGGAAGGAAACGTCCCAGGCCTAAGTTGGGATATTACGAGTATCTGCCCGGCATTTGCTATTTATGAGGACTGAGAAAACCTGGAAAAAACCCCAGTCAAGGAAACGGTCCTGGTGGGATTCTAACCCCAAACCTACCACTCACGAGCGCCTTAACGACCTCGGCCACACGTGGCGGCCTTTCCAAGGTGATGAAACTCGGCTGCACATTTCGGTCTTGAGAGCAAGCAAAGCAAAAGTGGTTGCTTCTGCTGGGATAGTTATGGTCATTTCATTTGCTGATATTCAAGGGATGCTTTACCTGCACACACAGCTGTAACTAGGCAAAACTACAAAAATATCCTGAAAACTGTGCAAGGCCATGCCACACTCTTGAGAAGGCAGTATTTCGTGCAACAAGTTGGATAGTTATTGCTAAATATCTCGCACAAATCAATGCAAAATGTGTCCATTACGCTGCCTATGTGTGAATTTTCCTTTTGTCCAAATTGACTTTGTGGGAAGCATTTTCCATTAGAAGCAGTGGTGAAGGCTGTGAGGGTTATTCTGAAGGATCTGTCAAAAAATGTTTCTGAGAAGTTGGGACAGGTGCGTTGTATCCAACGGAGACTACTTTGAGAGGTCATCGAACGTATGAGGATGAGCAAAGGAATGTATTACGTCAAAAAAAATGATGATTATTCTTTGTTAAACAGCCCTCATAGTACACAAAAATATCCACTTAAAACGTTGCTCATATGATTGCTTCTATAGTCATTTTCCTAATGAAACATTTACCCTCTGTTCATTTTAAATATTATTATACTGAGATTTTTAGGAAAAGTAGGCATAAGTGGAGAAGAAGGTGGCATCCAGAATATTCGGGATTGATCCTGCCATCTGGTCAAAAACTTACTTTGAGACTAATGACCGCCGTCACCCTCGAAGTAGTTCCAGGTCTCAGCGATTCTGCCATTTTCCAAGTACATCTTGGAAGTCATGTTCTTTGAGGGTGTTTAACATAGACAGATTTCTTCTTGAATCCTCTCAATTGTGTCGAACCGACGTCCTTTCAACTTGATTTTCAGTTTGGGGAATAGAGTGAAGTTGCAGGGAGCCAAATAAGGCGAGTACGGTGGGTGGGGAACAACGGTCATGTTGTTTTTCGTCAAAAAGCTTCTCTTGAGCAAGGAATTGTGACAGGGCGCATTATTTTGATGCAACAACCATTCCCAACCATTTCCCTTGTTTTGGCCGTCGTCTGTGCACAATTTCGTGGAGCCGTCGCAAAACGTCACAATAGTACGTGGAATTCACTGTTTGATTTGGTGGGACGAATTCTTTGTGCACAATCCCCTTTGTATCAAGTATAACGAGGCGCATGCTCTTGACTTTGCTCTTCACTTGTCTCGCTTTTTTTTTTGGTCTTGGTGAGTTCGAGCTCTTCCACTGGAAGGATTGTTGTTTTGTCTCAGGGTCATAAGCGTACATCCAACTCTCGTCCCCGGCGATGACCCTGGACAAGAAGGTTGGGTCATAGGATACGGCCTGACGAAGCTCCATGCAAACTTCAACACGCTGCGTCTTCTGACCAGCAGTCAGGATCTTTGGCACAAATATTGCGGCGACATGATGCATGCCCAATTCATCAGTTAAAATTCATTGGCATGTCCCATAACAATTCCCACTTCATGAGCAAGGTCTTCAATGGTTTGACGTCGATCTTCACTAACGAGGTGTTGAACTTTGGCAATAATGTCAGGCGTTGTGCAGCTGACGGGCCTACCGGTGTGATCATCATCTTCAATACCTATACGGTCGGCCTTGAACCGAGCATGCAACTGAAACGCATGTGCACGGCTCATGCTTTGTCCCCCAAATACTTGTTGAATTATTGCGAGGTTCTCCGTTGCATTTTTCCCGAGATTTGCACTTGGATCCATCATAAAATCGCCACACACTACCCATAGAGTATCATGAAAAGTACTATAGAATCTCAAAACATCTACCCAGCTCCTTGAAACTTTAAACACTCACTCATCAGCTGTGCTAGTGTTGCCGCCTAGCAGTACAAAATTCTACTGCAACTCTGTCGAGAAGGCAGCACCAGTCCCGAATATTGTGGAGACTACCTCGTATAACCTAGTGGTTAAGATGTGGGAGTACCTTAGTTTTTGCAGTGTTAAATTTTTTAGGTATTTTGTTTATGTAAAGCTAATTGTATTATTGTTTGCTGAAATAAATACACTCATTCACACTGAGATTGAGTTATAAACCTGGTCACATACACGTTGCTTTACTTCTCAGCTATTAAGTATGCTACTGCACACGTCCTTACTTCCACTGTGCCTCCTAAAACGAACGCTGGAATTGTCCTCCCCACTCGGCTAACAACATGTTATCGGGAAAACGCACTGTGAAAGACAGGACTAAGTTTGGCCATTGTAATGTTTCTGATTTGATTGCTCGTTCCGGAACTCCCACTTGCGCTAATTTTGGTACTGATTTTGTTGGCGAATTTTCAAGATTTGCATCAATTTCTTTAGATGTTTTTATTTGTTAAAACAGCACGTTTTCGCTTGTGGTTTTTGTTTTGCACTGAATAAGTAAATTTAAATTTGTGCATAATATTATGAATGCAGTTACACAAAGTGGCAATTGCTCTTGAGTCTTACCTTCGCGAATGAATATTTACTGACATTAGATTGAGAGTAGGTTTATAGAGCGACGCCCAAGGGCATAAAGCGGACAAAGTTTATAATTAAAGCTCTACATTGACACTGTCACTTAGACATTGTAATCCACGAGTGAACTGCAGCATAGACCTTCTGCTGGGAACGTACCTTAAAGTTAAAACTTGTACTTTATTCGCATTGTATAAGAAGGATGGCATATATTCATAACAGATAAATCAGTTCTGATGATGTAGTGGTAACCATATTTGTTTCGTAAACCAAAGATCGTGGGTTCGATCACGGCCAGGACCGATGTATTTTTGCGGGCGAAAAAAAAAACTTAAGTATGGTTTCCTTCGGGGTGATTCCGTGTCGTGCATTTACGGCACAACAAAGAACCTCAAGCCTGAAAAAAGAGTCTTCTGAGCAAAATTTACCGGCTGTTTCAGGCCCTGATTTGAATGGAACTGCGATGACCTGAGATGCTAGTCTGTAAATAAACCAAATAAAAAAAACCCAGCAGATAATACTAATCTCATGAACGTAGTCCTAATACTTTAAATATATCTCTTTATGATCACTACAAGAGGTAGTCATGCGGCTCCTATTAGCTGTTGCGTTTTCATAGGACTGAGTCTTGAGCATAGATTTTATATTAATGCGCGCATAAGGAAATTAGGTAACAGATTTTAGGATCTTATATGCTAAATGCCATGATTTCTTATTAAACAAATTATCTGAAATTCTATTGAAAGTGGCACTGCATAAACAACGGATGTGGGTACTGCACAATTCCTGCACATCATCTGGTATAACCTGACCCGAACATTTATTGGCCATTCGATTGGACGTGGCGGTCCAGCTGATTGGTCTCCCGAATTGCCTAAACCCGAATACCTTAGATTTTAAGCAATAAAGGGATTTAAATATCTCAGTGTATTCTGTTCCACGGGTAATGTATAAATGCTACAGAGCTGGATATTCAATGCATATAAGTAAATCAGAGTTAATGAAAAGAACGATCTACTACTACTCCTATAGTAACGATAGAGACTTAGCCCCTATCTAGTACGGTTAAAGACTAGCCCCTATCTATCTATGTATGGTTAAAGACTAGCCCCTATCTATCTATGTATTGTTTGGGAACCTATGTTCAGAAACTCTTTTATCTTTTGGTCAACACGACCTGCTGTTTGAATATGTGCCCTCCCCTTTTTCTTTTTAACGACTTGTTTACATGTTCAGTGTATTACCTCTGCAGTGGAATGCTTTTGAAGTAATAAACTTAAATATTTTTGTTACAAAACCAATTCTTTTCAGTTTAACAATTGGGACAATATCAAAAAAGTGAAACGCCTCCATTTGAAGACAAATACATTCCGAGTTACAAACATACTGAAAAATTTAAAATATATATAAATATAATTTAATAGGACATTACTAACCATCAACTTCAACATAAGTAGTTTGCGCATGAATCAAATATTCATTATTCTAAAATATGCATATGATTATGATATTTTTATTTACATTGTAAATGAATGAAGTATTAATTTAATTTTATGTACATTACAGCTGATATAAGCAACTCGAAATAATGACTGTCTTTAGCAAAGATTTTTTTCTTTTTTTTACATAACCATGGTAGAAAAATTGTTAAGAAACTTGTTGCAATGTGGTGCAAAACAAGAGTAAATCAGGCTGAAAGCTTACACAGATTTATAGCAAAAAATTTACTGCAATATAATGAAACGATAAGTGTAAGAAAATAAAGAATTAATTGTTATCCAGGTCACTGTTCCCATCACAAAAATTGAGCCAGGCTCCACTATCAAGTTTAAAAAAAATGTGGGTTAAGCTTTGCTGAAGGATATTGTCGCAAAACGATGGAACACGGTTCCAACTGAAACGATAACCTCGAGCAAGGACAATCCCTAAACCCAAATGTAATTATTTATACCAAAGACAAGAGTCGACTAACATATTTCGACAACTAGGGCCATAAAGAACAGTAGTAGGAAACCCTGGCGTTACCTAGCGGTAAAAAAACGAAGCATCTCATTCGAAAAGAAGGTAGGGTTTCTAGCGAGTAAGAACGCACACAAACATAGTCGAGGGGCAAATACCGTTAAATTATCTAGGATGAATATTTTATGCAGGGTGTCCTGGCACCTCTTTTGCTCGTAGTCAACCAAAATGAAGTGTTAAATGGATTCTGCAATAAAATAAACTTGTCATTTGGTACACCTTTGGAAATTTGAAGGAGATGAGATTAACTTTCCTAGTACATTTTGGTGATACTTTACATTCAAGATAAAGTAATTACTTTGTGATCTAACGTACAACTTTGCTTGAGAATCCGAATTTTTTCAGCAGTGTCGGGCAAATTGTCTGAAGCAGTTCACTGTTCAATTTTGTAGACAATGACACGGTGGCCCTTAAATATTTTTCGCTTCCATATTAAAAATAGCTTTCACGGTCACGAAACTCAAGGGACTATCAATCTTCCTTCGTGGATTTTCTTGCCTAATATTATAAACAAATTAGGACAAACAACAATCTTTTCTTCAACACACTTTCTCTCTTCCTTGAATAAAATTTAGTTGGTTATTCTCCAAAAGACCTAATGAATACATATCCTTGATTGGATTTTGTTTTCAGGATACAAAGCAAAAACTACAAATTCATGCAGCGGCAACTTGATCGTGTATCTGACTTCTACAAGGAAAAAATTACATTGAATGCAGCATAGCAATTAAATTCTTTTCTCATAAAATGTAAACAATTTCATTTCCATACTCCTTCACCTGGATGCAGATTTCAACCTTTGCTTCTGCTGAAAATTCCAGGCCAGCAGCGAGGCCAAATTTAGCATTACAGGGCAGGTCAAGGGGTGCGGCAGAAACTCGTAAGGCCAAAAGATACGAAGCCGCCTATCAGCCACGGTCTGGTGGACTTGTAAATACGCACTAGCTGCACCCGCATAATAGAACATCATACCCAGAAGCTAAGATATCAGACACAGGAGGAACTCAGATCGTCAATGCTTATGGCGTCGGTGTACTTTTCTTTCTCATGAGAACAACAGTGTCATTAAGAAAAACGTATTTTTTTTTCTGCCGTTCAGCTATTTTTCAACCGGCAAAGAAACCTTTTTCTATTCTTCTTGCGTTTCAAGGATTAGATCTTTTATCCGTTCCGATTTTAGAGGAAACTGTCTTGCCACCTACTGCGTGGTCTTCAAACATTTCTGTAACCTCTTGGTTTGTAATGGAGAGTCAATTGTGCTATACTGCGGTTAAATATGTTTAAACTGTGTTAAATATGTTTATACTTACTGTGTTTATATTTTTTAAAGGATTAAACTTTTGTAGTTTTTGCCTAATTATGTTTTTTACTTGGTCTTTATAGGAATATGAAACTGCTGGGTGCAAAATTCTCGTTTTTGCACACTCACTCTTTAGATTAAATGTTATTTTCCCCAGAAAGCCATTACTTTAGTTTTTAGTATACGTTATTTTCAAGTTAAAATCAGATATTATTTTCGTCAGTTAATTTATAGTTTTTTTGTAACTTATCTTCTGAGGCAGCTAAAATAACTTGGTCGTCGGCCAATAATAGAGTATTTAAAACAATGCCAGTGAGTTTAAAAACATCTTACAAACTTATCCTGCTAAGGTTTGGCGACTACGTCCCTATATATAAATAATACAAGCAATGAATTATTGTCGTTCACTTTAATTTATTATTAAAGTCTCCTTACCAAAACTAATATCATTATTACTACACAACTTTTGTGTTACATTGACTAAATCTTCACGAAATTCAACATGTGTCTCATTATATTCCATAATGTTTTTCTTAGTACTCAGTCGAAAATTGAGTCTACAAAATATATTATCTTTTTTTTCAATTGTTCTTTTTAATGTAAAAACACATTCTGAATTGAAGTGATCTTACTGATATCACAGTATTTCTCTGATTTGAATGTTTCGTTAGTTAAATTTCTACATTTTGTTATCATTTTAGAATACAATTTATATGCGTTGTTTAAAAGACGTTTTAAGCTATAGTTTTGACAATTTTGGAACGTTCTTCCATTCTTGCATTATTCTACTTGTACACCAGCATGTATTATATTATAGATCTATTAGTTTGGTGTTTACTTTTTCAGGTACAAATTTCAAAAGTTTACGATGTCCTTTCCTGGAGATTTCTTATTTCTTAGTGAATTCAGAGATTTGTTTACTTTTTCTTATTAGTGATAACGATTAACATGTAAACTGTGATAGAATTGAAGCCACCTACACTGTCCAGACTTTTTATTACTTTATACTTTATCAGAAAAGGTAATTTGTATATTGTGAATGTGAAATATGTATTAAGATGTTCATATTGCCTAAAATGTTATTGTATTTATATAATCTGAAATTATTTAAATATTCATTGCTTGATTTCAGTGCCTGTAAGAAACAAAAGAAGTTTAAAATATTAGCTTTCATTTACTTTTTCTTAGCCTCCAATAAGGAAAATCAGATTTAATGATAGTAGATAGATATACCGAGTGTACCATTTTTCTTGCTCACCCAAAATAATTTTTTTCTGATACATCAAATGAAAAGTTGTTTCAAGCGAAAGTATTCCCACAAAAGTATGAGACGCGGCATAGAACATAATTTTTTAAATGACATCATGTACATTTTATTCAAGGATTCACTTACTCTTTCCAAGAGCTATTCAGAAATGTGTCACACTGTAACGTTTAAGTGAAGAAAACAGTAGATACGGAAATGATAAATGCATGACTTTTATTTGATATCACTAAAGTGCATTTGTTTAACTAAATCATTTAACCCCTTCAATAATGTGCTCGAATAAATCATTAACTGCCAATTTTCGTTCTCCGTAGATATGCAGAAACTTTCTCTTCATGTGTGTGCATTTTGTAAGAAAAATTGTGATCACAATAGCTCAGTGCAGCACTAACTTATTCTGATGAGTGACTACAGTACACTGGTGTGTAAGCTAAATCAACGACAGTTTGAGGAGTGAGGGAGATGAGTTACCTGCCCCCACCTCCCTTTCAGCGGGTCATAAACAAAAACTACAACTCTACAACAGTTTTACATTAGGTAAGTAATTTGCACAATCAAGGCATTGAACACTTTGGTTTCTTCAATAACTGTGCACTCATTATTGTTTGAACATGTTTTCTGGGCAAAAATGGTACAATATGATGCATTTTTATAGCTCTTGGAGAAAGTAAGTTGCATTCTTGAATAAAATGTACATGGTGCTCTGATGCCATGGTGCTCTATCCCGTATCTCCTACATTAATGGAGAAACAAAAAGTATAGCCTCAGGAACAACTCTCCCATGATAGTACAACCTTTTTGTTTGAAACAGTTTTTCATTTCACACATCAGAAAAAAATTATTTTGGGTGAGCAAGATAAATGGGGCACACTGTAATATTAAATGAAATACCTAGCAGAAAACTATTAGGTAAAATAAAACGTTTGTGTAATTAAAGTAAAACCTTTGTGACAGAAATGTGTTTCTTCTTTTTATGATAAAAGTATGACATTCCAGGAGAAGTATTTTACAGCTCTGATTTAAATAATAAAGAAGTGATGTTTAAATTAAAAAAAAAACTGAATATGTGTGGTAACTATGTTGTTAGTAAAATAATAATAATAATAATAATAATAATAATAATAATAATAATACAGGCTAAATAAGCAAATTTATAAAATTAAAAAATTATTATGATTTCAACTCTTAAATGAAGTAAATTGTTCTCCAAATGTAACATAATACAAAAAGCAAAAGGAGAATGATGTAATGAAATATTAAAGGCATTGTAAGTTATTACTGCAAGATTTATTAACAACTTTCTTCAAGTAGAGTTGCATTTCATCTTGAGGAAATATAATGCCAATGTATTACCATACAAATAAAAACATACTAATGTCTGTATAATCATGTTACAAATGGCTCATATAGAGAGAAGAATATGCAAACAATTTAATAATACATTTTGTAACGCCTTAAACTGGATCATTTAAATGAACGCAGTTCTAAAAACTCGGAAAAATTATAAGTAGGATAAACAATAATGCTTTTTAAATGAAGTGAAATCAAATAATACATTACTTACTCAAAGAAGAGGTGGAATAATATAATTTTAAACTAAATCAAATCGTAGGGGAAAATGAGATGGCTATAATACATACAGTGCATCTATAAAAGAAAAGAGAAATAACTGACTCCTAAAACAAACACTAAACTAAGGACTTGTAAGCTTTTTACCTTTAGTAAACGAAGTTCACTAAGTAACCCGAAACAAGGTACATTAAACTTCACTTATTATAAAGTAAACTTTTACAAGGCTTTTCTTTAGTTTGGTGCTTGTCTCATATCTTCAACATTTCTCTTTTCAAAGTAATATTGAGTCAAAACTGCATCATGATTTTATGGATAGCAAGAATCATTAACACTAAAAATTAATATCGCTGAGTATAACCAGCAAATTTTGTAGGTCTTATTCATTTGTAGTTTTAATAATTGTTAATCTGTGAGTACAATAATCCCACTTGTAGCCAGCACTGGAGCCTTTATCCATAGCATTCTATTACATCTAATCAATGGTTCAATATAGGCTAAAAACACATAACTATTAATTACTTGTTTTTATCACCAAATAAGTTCATAAAGGAAAGTTTACCCATTCGGCTACCAGCCCCTCGCAAATATAAAATATAACAAGGGTATGGTAGATTAATTAATAAAAGACTAAATAATAGCAGAAACTACTTTCTTGTGAGAATTTCGCTCTGGACGTTCAACAACTGGTAATGTGTTTATTCTTCAATATATAATAGGGAAAGAGAGAGAGAGACAGAGAGGATTTAATTTACATTTAATAAAAGAAATGAATAATGTTAATACTCATTCTAAAACAAAAATAGGAAGAGCAAACAGAACATATTTAACAAATAAAGGATTGAGATAAGGATATAGTATTTACCCTACTATTTTAATATATATTTAAAGGAAAGTATTTTAAATAGGGTATAAAAATTACTAAAACAAATTGATACTTTAATGTATGCTGGTGATATTGTGTTAATTCAGAAAAGTGAAAATTATATCCATTATTCTGAACATATTTGTAAAGTTTATAATTTAAAATGATCAGCAGAGAAGTTCAAAGCTTTAGTGTTTTGGGAAAAATCGCTTATTCAATCTAAAATAATTTTAAATAATACTTCATTTAACGAAGTTTTACATTTTAACCTTTTGGGCTATGATATTAATGTAGAAAGAGAAACTGAGACAAAAATATAACTTGTACAAATTTCAAATGATATGCGGAACCTTAAAAAATAAAAAACCGAAAAGACAACAATGAAATTTTACAAAAAGATGTCAACACCGGCATTGTATGCTAGCAAATCTTATATTCTGATAAGAAGTCAAATACAAAGCACAGAAATTAAATGTTTAAGAAGAACCAAAGAATGCACGAAATTTGACTTAGTAAAGAATATAATATCCGAGTTGCAGATACATTCAATAACAAGAAAATGGAGGAACGGAAATAACCGCTAAAGTTATGCTAAAAAAATCATGCTCTTAATGAAGTTCCAAGAGTTGACAGTAAAAAGTATTCTTTTTGATTTGAGGTATTCACGGACGCTCTTTAACATCTCAGGTCATCAGCATCCCATTCAATTCAGGGCGTGAAACGTCCGACAAATTTTGCTCAGAGGCTTCTTTTCGTGCTGTAAATGGGCGACACGGGATCCCCGGCTTTACTTACTCCTGAAGGAAGCCATACTTAGATTTTTACGCCCGAAAAAGTCCAGCGGTCCTGGCCGGGATCGAACCCGCGATCTTGGGTTTAGAAGGCAAGTATAATTACCACTATGCCACCAGGACCGACAGAAAGTATTGTCCCACATCAGCATTAGACATTAGCTTCAAATGTTCTGAGAAGAAACTGCTACATACAGTGTTTCCCCCTACTGTTCTTTTTCCATTCCTGATTCTTAACACATCTTTCTCCCGTCTCCCAGTACAGAAAACAGAGCAAAAGGGAAGAAAAGCGCATTCACCTGTGACGCATAAAGAATGCCCAAGGAACAGAAAATAGCCCTAGACAGAGGTCACACTGGTTTTTGTAGTTAAGCATAAACTAGCCGTGAAGCCACTGATGGATGTTAATGTGAAGCGTGTTTAATGGTTCTCTATATGCAGCGGTAGTGCGGCATTCAGGCTTCTTCATAAAATGCAAACATTCTGCGATTATTTTAAGCCTTTGAGCAGAAAATAAACAGAAAAGGCAGTTATGGGAAGCAGGCTTAAGTGCCTATGTTTAGTGGCGTGAACAGAATACTTAAGTTCGAGAAGTGGAAAAGTTTCTCTGCTTCCAAACTGCAGTCAATTGCAGTTCTCGTTGTTTCTATTCTGTGGCACTCATGAGCATCCGTGAAATCATTGGAAGAGTTGCATACAAGACCTCCAAGTCTATAAAGAAGCCCTCTAGGTACATTTTGATATGATAATTCTCTCTATATAAAACATGCTAATTTTTATATTTTAAAAGGATTTATTTTCACGAACACAGAACTCATTTACGATAAGTGCTTTTAAATTTATTTTTCATTTGATCTGTAAAAGAGAACGAGAACTAATGCGTTGTATAGGCACCATTTTGTTCAGGGATCAGCTATAGATATGTGATCAGCTATAGATATGATATATAGATATCAGCTATCCATATGTGCTTGTACGGATAATAGAATAGAAATAATAGAGTGCTAAATTTTAAAGGTTTAAGTGCATATTTGCTTGCCTGATGAACTTTCTTTTTCCTAAACCATCCTTTGAGTCAGGTTTGGATGAATATGTTAAACGATTTTCTTTCTTTCTTTCTTTCTTTCTTTCTTTCTTTCTTTCTTTCTTTCTTTCTTTCTTTCTTTCTTTCTTTCTTTCTTTCTTTCTTTCTTTCTCTTCTTCTTTTTTTCGTTTGATATGAGAAATGCTGGATTTTCCTACGTTACACGTATACTTACTAGAGAAAAGTCGCCCGCTACTTTTTCTACACTGTTTAAATTTAGTAATTTTTATCTATTTGAATTTTATATCAGATTTGATTCAAATTTAATGAAATAGGTTTAACGTTCTGCGGAAACTTTGTTGAAAGTAAGCGTATTTTCTATTACAAAAGAACAGAAATATTTACTATAACAGGTAAAAATTCATATCTTTTTAACTGAATATCTATGTAACAAGACCCATTATTCAGTTGACGAATTCGCAAATGAATAATATATACTGTTCAAATAGTGTTCCATGATAAGACACATCTTGTATGTCATTATGTCTGTATAGCATATGGCAAGTTATGAAATGTACTGCTGTTTTATTATTTATATTGCAGTTTAATATATATATATATATATATATATATTGAAACAGTAATTATGTTCCACAGTTGTTCGTTAATTTGCAACGGTTAATATGGTTTTGGTTTCAATGTAGGGGGATTGATGGGTGTGTTCTCAGGGTAAATTTGGACTGTTTTTAACGACTTGAAAGTCGTTAGGGGGGGAACGAGATTGTTCACTGTATTAATAAGTCCGGCACTGTTTAAACATTTGATTTATTTAATAACTTACCAGGTTACTTCCTGACGGCTCGTAGCTGACCTCACTACACTTTTAGACTGACTTTAGAAAATGATTTACACTGCCCTCAACTGAACTTTAGAAATGATCTAGACTGATTGCTTTCGGATGACTCGTATATTTCTGATTCCGTATATTTCTTTCGCGTCTCTCGTATGATGTCCTGTTTCTCTTGAATGTCTGAATCCCAATCTGCGAAGGTCTGAATGTGCGAGAGAATGTCTCCGTGAATGTCTGAATGTATGACTATGTGTCTACTGAGTGCGAATGCCCCTCTGAATGTGTCTCTACCGAATGCGTGAATTTCCTAGTGCCCCTCTGACTTCTGTACTCTAGTTTTTCTACTACATCGCCACTCCTTTCGCTCAATTAAATTCCCTCGTATTTTATCTATTTCTGTGTTACATGCTCGTTATTGGCTATCTTAAACTTATTTATTGGTAACTAAATTCTCCTGATTCGTTAACTTTTATCCGAAGACCATTAGCTAGAATTATTCTTTCCCCCCTGATCTAAGGTCTTCCCACGAACTTGAATTTTCCCAGAACAAGCTGTCATAAATTTCGGCCCTTTCCTTACATTCTGATTTCTATTGAAAATCTTTTGCCTTGCTTAGTTTGTAGATTCCTAAATGTTCCCGGAGATAACGCACGTGTTTTCGGCTTTCCTGTAATAAAACATTTTCGTCTCCGTTCTGACATTTTCATTTTCTCTTAAATTATTGCTACCTCTGACTTTGTTAAATACTGTCCCGTTACGGCCACATGTTTCTCTTATTGTCAACTCCTAAGTATTTCCTGGGTAGAAGGTTCGTGACCTAACAAAAGATAGTTTACCCTTTCTTCAGCCTTGTCTAAGGAGCGGTCTGCGGACGAGTAGTCAGGTATACATTCTCACATATTTTACACAAAATGTATATAAAACCCTTTTGTAAGTTACGAGTTACAAATTATTTCTATTTCTGATACATATCTATAAATGATTTTCTTATACCTATACATAACAATTATCCTTATAAAATATAATGCCTTTACAAATATAACTTTGCAGGCTTTATTTATTAAATTATTAAAGGCAGCATTATTTCCTGCTTCAATATATATATATACACACGAGAGTAGGTCCATAGGTTTCCGGCGAAGTCATTTTGAAGGTTTGATAAAGACAATCACTGTATTTCACTTTTCAATATAGTTACTCTTTATTGCAATACACTTCTCACATCTTTGAATTAACATTTCAATCCCCTATCGCCCCCCCCCAAAAAAAAACAGAAGTCTTGCCTGCAAAATGGGCATAAACAGCATCTATCACTTCTTCGTCACACTTAAATTTCCTTCCTCGAAGGTCCTTCTGTTTTGAGAAGAGGAAATAGTCACTGGGGGCTAGATCTAGGCTGTAGGGTGAGTGGTCGATTTCCTTGAAGTCACATTTCTTCACAGCTTCCTTTGCATAAAGAACTGTGTGCACCGGCGCGTTGTCGTGAAAAAGGCGCACACCACCACTCAGCTTTCCTTACTTTTTCTCTTTGATGGAGGCACGTAGTCTGTGCAGTAACCAGCATAGTACTCGCCTTTATCTGTGGTGTTCCCCTCCTTGAAGTCAATGAAGAGTATTCTTTCACAGTCCCAAAAGATTTTGGCCATGATCTTCTTGGTTGACTGAGTGACCTTGGACTTTAGAGGCGGTGCTTCGCCAGGTTTACGCCACTCAGTTGATTCTCTTTTGGACAAGGGATCATATTAGAGAACCATAGTTTCATCTCCTGTAACAATGGTTTGCAGAACTTCTCTCTTGTTGCCACGGCTTGACAACAGGTGACTCGTTGCTGCTTTTGGACTGAGGAAAGAGGGCTAGGCACCCATATTGCACTAACCTTATTCATGTTTAAATGTTCACGAATAGTTCGAAGGGCTGTTGTTCAAGAAAGTCCCAACCTTGCTGCTATTTCTGTAACTTTGAGCCGCCAGTCTTCTATAATTTCTCCTTCCACAACAGCAATGCTTTCAGGAATGAGCAGCTCCAAGGGCCGACCTGCACGCTTTTCGTCTTTAATGCTTTCTTGACCCAATCGAAAAAGTTTGGCTCATTCTTATACGGTAGAATATAAGGGGGGATGCTTCCCCATATACAGCGTCCAATCGCTGTTTAATTTCATTTGCAGTAAGCCCTTCTTTTGTGAAGAACTTAATAACAGATGGATACTCCATTTTGAACATGTTACAATCTTCTGTACATAGCCTTAATAATGGAACTATATCTGAACAACTAAACACAGGGGAGTGGAAGTTACAGTTGCGATTATTTACTTAACAGATAAGGTATGACACCAATTAAGGGTTTTGTGAAGGCGGTAATCCTTATCGGCGAGGCTGGAAACTTATGGACCTACCCTCATATTTATATGAGGTAAATGAGCATATGTTTTATAAATCTTAAAACGTTTTAAATGTCCATGTGGATATTATTAAGGTAAAAGAACTGTGTATATCCTGACTTGTTCCATGCTCTGAAATATATACACTGTACAAGAATCTCACGGAATGTACAATCGTAAACCACATGCCTCGTAATGTATATAGCCCCCTCCACAAAACACAAGAACTTTAACACTTTCAACTAAGTTTCTCAACCTTCTCGTTTATTGTCTTATGATAAAGGGCGGTATAATACGGAAAAGACTTGATGATATTTTTTCCTGGAACTAAGATTACAGATGTTCAGCTGCGTATTTATTTTATATTGATAGGGTACGCTTAAGAAATGTAGTTCGCTCAGGAAGATAACATTTTCGCGTATCTGCAATCTCTTTCAGTACATGTTGGGTGCTAACAGAGATCGGGTGTGGAAACGAGAGAAAATAATACTAATTAAAAAAAATCCAGCAAAAATGACTATATAGATTTGGCGTTGCTGAATCCGAATATGGCGGTCATATTGCTCTTGCACATACCATTTTTAAGTGAGACTTTCAAAGCTACATATCACTTAACACTTAACATTAACTTTTCATAAATAAAAATATTATTAATCCACACTTTCACACTTAACAATTAAAAAAAGTATCATGAATAACTTATTTTGTTTTCCTCGGTCTCTTGTGCTGTTTCTTTGCTAACATATTTTCCTTCCTTTTGCCACCATATATCTATTCTCCATACGAGCAGATCTGCTGGAATTTCCCCCCATGTTCATTTGAAACTGCACCCATATTATTGGAGGGAAAGTCAAGCGAGAGTGTAGTAAAAGGAGTTTTAGGCACATATTGCCTCCCAAGGCACTATGTGAGAAGTCTATAGGATCCAACTTCTGGATATTTTATTTCATCATTGAAGATTCAACATTATCACGATTACTTGCATTATTCAAAAACGTATTCCAAAATTTTCGCATAACTTTCAGATTTTCTGTTTCCCAAGAAGTGACTACACACCCCTACTGTCAGCAGATTCAATTTATCTTGATCTTGAAATAGCTCTTTCACCTGACGATCCGGTACCTTCTTTTATTTTAGCTTCACAATAAGGAGTCTGCTCATTTAACTTCTTTGAGAAAAAGGCTGCTGTCATTTATCTTACCGGGCCATCAATATGAAACATTAATTAATAAATAAGCAGTTTATAGGTACCTAATAACACCAGTAATACATATTGGAAACTTTTGATATTAACAAATAGTACTTTTTAATCATAAACCCTGCATGAAGAGCAATATTAAATATTGTTAAATATATGGATAAAACGTGTAATTTTCATGTTAAATAGTTTTACGTCCTCTCGGGTCCTCCCGTGGCACGCCAATCTTGAGGAGAGCAAAATGATGACAGTTGTGACTTTTTCAGGAGTATTATCATATTTGTAATAAATGAAAATGTAATTTTGTCGTACTTCACAAACAACATAGTAGAAAGTATTGTTGCCATATTTCTTACAACCAGTCCTGCGCACACCAGAAGCGAAGCTGCTTCAACAATTAGGTGCCAGAGTGGGAGCAATGTATGAAACATGCGTGACGCGAACTCCTGCCCTGTTTCTAACCGCTTCTGCTCCCCTCTCTACTTTTCCGCCTCTCCGTGTGCTGATGCGGTCTTTTTTTTTTTTTTTGATCCAATTAACAAATATGATTGTAACGGTTTAATACAAGTACTGGTTTTCCATTACATGCAAATATTTATACATTTCTTTGAATATGTGTAATTTATATACTTCTGCGCATTAATATAGATGCTTGCTCTCGAACTTCACTGCCATAGCAAGTTCATTAGACTTAGTACCGGACTTCCAGAATCAGCCGCTTTTCTGTATTCTGAATACAACACCAAAGGTATGAATCCATAATTAAACGCATAGTTTGTAATTTGGATCACGACGTCCAAGCGTCCTTTGGTGCCTTTTGCCATATTTACTATCCTAAAAGGGTTTGTTTATAACGCAGTTTCCTCTACAAATCGGGTTATGTTTCAATCCTGATTAACCACATCGCTACTTGTGCCTTCCAGCAAATATGTATGCAAGAAAACTCCTTTTAAACTAATTGATGAAATTTCTTCCGAAAAGTCGTTTTGTAGGAAGAGCTTAAGAATTTTCAAAAAGATATTTACTCCCAATTTTTTCTTTCAGGCTTCCTTGTTGACCTAGAGTCTTTGTGCTGTATAGGATTTGAACGTTGTGGGACCACGTTTTTCGGTGTTATAGTGTGTTAGTGCTGTTATAATGCCATTAAGTCCGCATACTTTAGCACACAGAACCTTCATGTATGATTCCTATGTGACAATATAAAAAAACAGCAAATATTCCTAGTTTCTATCCAATCTTTAATGTGCAAAAGTAACAATGGCAACGCTGGAGATTTTCCAAGTATTTCATGGCAGTGTGTTACGCTTTAGATGAAAGCGATGACATTAGACACTCGCAAAAACTGAAGCTTGATAAACTACACTAGCTATATGAAAAAAGAGAGCTATTAAGCTGTGTAACAATATTGAACGATTTTATTGGTTAGATTATTTACAATAAGGAACTTCCACAAGTGCTTAAGTCTCGAAGCCTTTTAAAATCTCCTAAATGTTTTTCTTGCCAGTTTTCTCCATTTTGTTATTTAATGGAAGAAAAATAATGTATCTGTGCATTTAAATAACTGACCAACAATTCACATGCAAAGGATAACGTTCAGTTCCATCTATATCTTAGCGAGGGTTATATTTAATGCCAAAAACTTGATATTTTGTGGGGATTGTAATACAAATTTATCTTTTTAACTGTTTATACTTTTTATTTTATATACGAGTATATAAGTCCATTGTATTTTGTCCTATCTTAATTTAATTGTATTGTGTTTTGGATTATTGTAATTACCCTTACTTTTAAGCACGGACGATATGTTATATATATAACTCATATAACTCTAGCAGTTCGACATTTCTTCTATGGCAAGAAAACAAGTGAGGGCGATAAAAATAAATATTGAGTATCGAGGGAAACTTTATGCATGGAAACATGAAAGAATGTGTGGGAAAAAAATTCATATGTAAGATTTAAACCCGGTGATATACGCGCTCGTGTGTGTGTGTGTGTGTGTGTGAGTGATGTAACAAAGAATATTTTTTTTTCTGGAATTATATCTTTGCAAGTAATATTACAACAGGGTTTGAGAGGGACTATTTCAGGAATTAAATAAAAATTTAAACATACTTCCCATAAGCTTGACTTAAAATAGTGTAATAATTGTGTATTTGTATTATGAATATTTAAACCTTTTCAGCCATCTAGCAACAGACGAATGTCCATTGTCAGCAATGCCAATAGAGAAGAGTGAAATACGGGTTTAGGGCTATTTCATGAATAGAATAAGAGTAAAAAATATATATTTGAAAGTTGCGCATAGATTATTAACAACTGTATAACTTTTTATTCTTACTTATGAATACTCGTACCTACCCATTCAGAAACCGTAAAAATGAAATAAATGAAAGTTGCTACCATTAGATTTACTAATACCAACTGAGAAAGATAAAACAGCGATAACATTTTACTCTTCTGAACAACGTGTTTATTAAGATTTATGGTTGTTTAGGCTATTATTGTTACATGATTTACAAAGTAATTTCAAACTGTTTGGCTGAATACGCAAAAACAATTGCATGAGTGAATACACATTCAGTTAGTTAAATTTACAATTATTGAAAAAAAGGAAATCTGGCCAGTGATGCGTGCTCGGGAATTATACAGTGGAGGTATAGAGTTGGCTATACTGACCACAAGACAAATGAACTTCGGATGATAAAACGGAATTGATAAAACTTTCAGATAATTTCACTGCTATATCGGGCTGTGATTGGTCAAAATTCAACATTTTGTTTCGTTTCATTGGTCAATTTTAAGATGACGTCACATAAACGAAATAATTGTAATTTCACTTCGTTTAGCTTAAACTTAGCCTATCCGAATTCAACCTAACCTAATCTAACGGTAATTACAAAGCAGTTCGTCTTACATTTTATGTGGAGTTAAATGTTTGAGTGTTATGAACTGTGGTAGTCTTAAACAAGTAACCCTAGGCTAGGCTTAGTATAACGAGTTGCAATTACCAGACGTTCTGTGACATCCCTGCCATCTGGCGGCTAAGTCTGCTTATTCTAGCAGCAATACTGTACCGAGTGACGGTAGCAATCTAAATCTCGAATGGTAGCTTGTATTTATTTCCTTTGGGGTGGGGTGGTCATGATTTAGGTCGGCAATGCTTTTTCCACGTGTACATGCAAGAAGTTGTAAGTTTCAGCGGTCCCAGAGCACATAATAGTGAGAGAATAAATCATGTATGTATGCATCCATGACGGATGTTTGCTATGTTTAATTTGCTGAAAGAGATCCGTCATACACTATACTTTTTCTGTAAATACAATTTAACTTGATATTCCAATATTTTATATAACAACTTCTCAACTGTTATAACAAACAGTTCAGGAAATGTGCATTTTTCATAATGGAACATCAAAATTATGCTTGGATATTGCAAATGTTTGCCGTTTACAATCTGTCACGTACTAAAACGCTGCAGAAAGCTCTCGTATACTTTTATCAATTACTATATATGTTTAATTACATTTCCTGTTATATTCTATCATTCGAATCTCACTTCTATTTTATACTTGCCTCCTAAACCCAAGATCGCGGGTTCGAACCCGGCCAGGACCGATGGATTTTTTCGGGTGTAAAAAATCCTAAGTATGGCTTCTTTCGGAAGGAAAGTGGGTCCCGTGTCGTACATTTACGGCACGAAAAAGAACCTCAAGCCTGAAAGAGAGGCCTCTGAGCAAAATTTGTCGGCCGTTTCACGCCCTGAATTAAATGGGACGCTGATGACCTGAGCTGTTAAAGAGCGTCCATAAATAAATCATTTCATTTCACTTGTATTTTCTCTTGACAACTTCATTTTATATACCATACCCTCATTCCGCTTCGCAAACGAAGCTATACACACTAACCGACCTTCAGTGTATGCGCGATTTCCATTAAGAATGCAGCTAAAGGTTCCACTGTTGCAGGCAACTGATCTTTCTTAGTTGTGTTTATCATTGCAACTGTTTCAGTTTATTTTTTGTAGGAAGTACGAGTTAGACTTTTTACTGTAAGCCGAAAGTAAGATATCGCTAGAACAGAGGGTATTATTGTAATGTGCAAACGAAATCGTTTGAAAGAGAGAATTTAGTGCTGAATTTCCAGGAGTAGCATCTCAATCGGGAAATGCAGTTTCCAGATTGGTGAAGAAAGTTCGAACCTACGGCGTTTTCATTGACCAGAGGCCGAGACCAAAAAAAGGGGTTTTAACAGAGGAGAAGCGGTATGAAATAGGCAATCGATTATATGTTTCTCCTCGAAAACCTTTAGCACGATTAGCCCAGCAGATATCTATCGATATTAAGCCATTCAGATGCTGCTACTGCATCTTCATGCATATGAAGCTACTGCTGTGGAGGAGCTGAAGCAAAATATGCGGGAGGCAGTTTGCATTATTTGGGAGAGTGAGTGTCTCAAAAATTTTTCAAAAGGTTTCGGACATGTCTCACAGCGGAGGGTAGACACAGAATCGACTACGATGGTGAGCAAAATAATAATTACTGTTAAGAAATTAAAAAAAAAAGGGGGGGGCAATTGGTCCCGATCCTCGGCATGACTTCCTTCGGCAGGTGGCCTTTACGCAGTAGCTTTCTGGCGGCTAAATCAATTTTCAATTGCGTAGCGGATTGAGGACCTGTATGAGAAAATATGAGAAAAACTGGAAGGTGACAAATATACAACACAGGATAAAAATGGGGGTGAAGAAAAGAACAAAGAAAGTACGATTAGATATGGCATAAAAGAAATAATGCAACAAACAAAAATTTATATCAACGCGGGGGAGTTAAAAATGAAAAGGAGAAAGAAAAAAACAAACAAGAATCAATAATAGAAGCAAGAGAGAGAGAGAGAGAGAGAGAGAGAGAGAGAGAGAGAGTTTTGATTCGTTTTATTTACGGACGCTCTTTAGAACCTCAGGTCACCTGCGTCCCATTGAATTCCGGGTGTGAAACGGCCGACAAATTTTGCTCAGAGGCCTCTTCTTTCAGGCTTGAGGTTCTTTTTCGTACCGTAAATGTACGACATAGGACCCACGGCTTTACTTTCCTTCCGAAGGAAACAATATTTAGGACTTTTACGCCCGAAAAAATCCATCGATCCTGGCCGGGTATGAACCCGCAACCTTAGGTTTAGAGGGCAAGTATGGTTACCACTACACCACCAGGACCGGCACACACACACACACAGAGAGAGAGAGAGAGAGAGAGAGAGAGAGAGAGAGAGAGAGAGAGAGAGAGAGAGAGAGAGAGAAGAAAAATAGACGATAAAAAAGCGGAAGGCCACACGTCTGAAGATGTGCCGAACGGATTAATTCAATCGAGTACAATAAAGTATTTTGGAATGTTAGAGCAAACTTTTCTAGAAAAAAAAATTGCAATTTACATAACTGTACAGCTTGAGATTGATGTTCGTAAAGTGAAGCACGTTTTCGCACCAACTAGCAGCTGGCGAACTTTCATGCTTGCAAAGTGCATTACTAAACCTTGTACTAGCTGCAAGCATTACGTGACGGTCTTTTGGGAGTATTATAGATGAATATCGGACGTTAAATTCATTTTCATACAATGCACATGCTTTAAAACAGACTTCGATGTTAGAGAAAACAAAAACAACGCAGAAAAACAAGGCGGGCGATGCTATGCAGAACAGGTCTGCGTCTCTTGTGTATGGAGTTGATCAAATTTGATGCAATTGGTCAATACTGAAGCATTTCAGATATCTGAAATTACTAACTAATAGAAAGAAATGAACGTTCTAGAACTTCTTTTGTGGTCGCTGAACAATTACTTGAATAATTAATGCCTTCAGAGTGGCCATTGTCTTAATGTGGGTTCACATTGGGAACTTTTGAATGGAAATGTATACGGCATGTTGTATCATACAGATTTCTTCTACATAAAATAAATGAAGAATGTTTACATTTTGAACATTTATATAGCACATCACTGCAAATCAGTTTCAACATGGAGGAAACTTTCTTACTCTCTGCAGCTGCGGCTGCTTGTGCTATTTTGTGGAAGAAAATGGGAGGAATAAAGCAAAATGCAGATGGTGGGCAAGACTTTTTTTTCCCCCTTATCTATTTTCGCCAATTCCCTTTCTATTTTCTTTTTTACCTTTCCCCCCTCCTTTTTCCCCCCACATCTCCAACCTCAACTTTGAGGGCAGATGCAATTTCAAGCAAAGAATTGATTGACCCGCTCCATGCTTTTATTTTTGTAAAGAGAGAGAGAAAGACAGAGAGGAGAAACATTAAGCCAATGTGCACATGATCAGGTTGCAGAGCAATAATTGCGTTCGTTCGTCTAGCAATACACAGAACTTTGTCCTATACATGTATACAACTCATTCATTTGTATGAAACATGTAGCAACGACCAGAATATGTTCAGAACAAAATCTACCTTAAGGCTACCCGTAATTTAAGCTGCCGGCATGTTCTGAAGCTGGGGGAGTCAATGTCAGGGGTGAGCTTCCGGCACTTAACTAAATTCACACCTGCCCTATTTGCACTTTGCTGCTACGATTTTTTCACATCATGAATCATTACTGTCACCAGTTTTGCTGTTAATGTTACACTTTCGAACTCCTCAGGTTTAGGTAATCGTGTATTTTGCTTATTCTTTCAGGTTTGTAGTGATAAAGACTAATTTTTATGTGTGCATTCATTAAATAAATAAATAAATCCTCATTATTCAGTAATACTTATAATATTTCCAAAATGATAAATATTCTTCAAAAGCAAAAGTGAAATTTTACAAAAATTCAAACTAATTTCCAAACTATTTTGATTCTGTTGCCAGGCCAAACATTTATTTCGATGTTTAAAAAATCTAAGGTATTTAAGCTATTATTATAACAAGCAATTGAGGGAAGACTGTTTGCATTCCAAAACAAATCATACGATATCCATGTCTTTCGCTTTATCAAGAGCTCATAGAACACACACGAGGATTAGATAACGGCTTATTGTCATGCCTAGATATGGATTGGGTTCTAAATTGAGGCGATATGACGTAATCAATATTTCACTTATCATAAGAGTTTGCATGCTGCCGATTATCGTAATACGAAGCCGTGAGTTCCATAACGTTATAATCTGACCTCTTTCATTTGACGCTCAAAACAACACAAATGTCCAGCATATCCCACATGATACAGACTAAGTTTTATAAGCACACTAGTCCAGGAAGACAATGCGGTTGTTATGTATTTCATATACTTGACTGATCTTAGTAGAACTTTTTTTTATTAATTTATTTATGGACGCTCTTTAACATCTCAGGTCATCAGCGTCCCATTCAATTCAGGGCGTGAAACGGCCGACAAATTTTGCTCAGAGGCCTCTCTTTCAGGCTTGAGGTTCTTTTTCGTGCCGTAAATGTACGACACGGGACCCACTTCCCTTCCGAAGGAAGCCATACTTAGGATTTTTTACACCCGAAAAAATCCATCGGTCCTGGCTGGGTTCGAACCCGCGATCTTGGGTGTAGGAGGCAAGTATGGTAACCACTACACCACCAGGACCGACTTAGTAGAACTGACTACATCATCATGTGTGCGCAACAAAAGGGGGTTCCTACACGATACTGGAGACTGCTCAATTAGGGCTAATTAAATGCAAACTGGATATCGTATGCACAGCGGATGAGTTGATAGGCATTATGCAAAACTCATCCCCAAAATCAATGTACGATTTTGAATTTTAAGATAGCCTTTTTTAAAAAAAATATAACCTTCCCATGCTAAAAATTAAGAAAAATGGAAAGTGACTTATTACTATCTTAATATATTAATACCTAACAGCAATGGCATCAAGTAGATTAGTTACAGAAACATTCATAATAATAAAAGAGAAAGTTGAAGAGAGCTTTCACAAATAAAATTGCCCTAAAAGCTACTAAAGCTAGAGATATAAAATATTTCTCCTCAATTTTCTCTGAAAAGAAACTTTATTTTCAAATACTTCTGGACCAGTATGGTATGGATCAAGTTCCTGACGCTGAGGATTCAGGGAATAAAGTGTGGGACTGTGAAGGGAAAGGATGTGCTCCCTAAATGATGTTGTTTCTTGTACGTTATTAAGAAAATAAAGAGTGAAATTGTGTATTCCTCTTCCATGTCAAATTAGTTAAGAAATGCTACACACTAATGAGTCCATCATTTCATGATTCTACTAGAGATAAAATGTTTGTGACCATTGTTATTTTAATATATCACGACATTTGTAATTAAGCACAGTTTAAGAAAAAAATTTGATTTCCAAGCTGTAATTTACAAGAGACATTCAATTTTTTTCTGAACTTAGGTGGCTATGAAAGCTACGGCGTCAATTTATCCGCTACTTAGCAGAAGCTAAAAACAGTCGCAAGAGAGAATCTCTATCAATTCATGCTTAACCTGAGAACTTCCTATTCATCTTTTGCAACAAACAGTGAGAGGCTGAGTTTTAGGCTCAACAGGTAAGCAGCGGAATGACGTACTTTTGTTGTCTGACTTCCTGGCCCGTGAGTTCTTTAGTGCCGAGTAATGCTCTCAAGCACGCCTCCTCGGACTCTTAGGGTGATACCGTACGCTATAACCGTGATGAAAACATAGTGCTAAACTATTCCTCTCACCTTTTACCTTAGGGTCAATGAAGTAAATATTTAAAAACCGATCACAATAAAAAAATATTATTTAATCCACCACTGTGGATAACTAAAGAGCTCCTTCTATTAAGAGGAGTCTGCGAGACGCCTATAGAAGCTTGAAATTTCTCCATATCGTCATAAGAACTACTCTCAGACAATAGGCAGAAGATGTCTTGATGGAAAGGTAGTATACACGTTAAGCCGCACATGCGTAGAAGACTAGTAAGGTTCCTCCGACTTTCCTCTCTCTGCGTGTCGCTCCATAAAGAAACAGGCCAGGAAGTCAGACAACATTATTATGTAGATGTATGGGTAAGTTAATAATGAAATACAAAATTACTAAAGGAAAGAGGCTTTATACCGTGCCCACATTCCGCTACGCAATCAGAGATTGTATATCCTAGTCGAAACCGGTTGATCTTCAGTGGCTAGTGAATCCCGATAAGACTAAACTTAAAAGTTCTGTTGACGCAGACAATTAAGCTTACTCAATTGTATTTCTGTAGAAAGTGCGTGTTAGATTTTCTACTTTGTATTTGTTATTGTAGAGCATGCCGAGAGTGAAATGCACACTAGAACAAGTATATTTATTTGTTATGTGCAAAAGAAATCATTCAAATACTGTAGGAGACAATTTTCAAGAATAGCACCTCTACCAGAAAGTGCACTTTTCAGTGATGAAAAAAGTTCGAATCCAAATCCTTTTCATTGAAACCAGTTTTTAATAGAAGAGAAGACGAACTATACTGACTGTCAATTAGAAACTTCTTGTTGACATGATTAGTCTTTGTATCTAAAATAAAACCCGCGGAGACGCTGAAACAAAACAACCGGGAGGCAGTATAAATATTCGGTCGAGTGAATTGCGAGAATGTGTCAAAATCTTTTCCAATGTCTCACTGTGGAGAGCAGGCATTTCGATTGTTCATCCATCATGATGATAAGCACTTATGAGTTACTATTTTCCCCAATAATTAGCGAAAGAAACGAAAACTGCGCTCTAGCGTTCCGACCGCGCGACATCATATTCCCTTGGCGGATGGAGAGGCCGTTTTGCAGATGGAAATCAATTTCCAAATAGCGTAGCGGAACAAAAACAAACATATCGAAGCTATGAACAAGTGCATTACATGCTTTTGCGCAGAATGCAGTTTGTATCAGTAGATTACACAGCACATATCAATACAATTATCCAACGTTTCCCAAACACTTTATAGCGCATTACTGTCAACTTTTGTGTTTGGCATATCTATTCTGAAGACGTTCGAATCTAGACTTATTGATAGCCATTTCTTGACCAATTAGTTTCATCTAAATCAATCAAATAACTTCAAATTGCTTTTTACTGGCGACGCACGGGTCCTTTTTGTATGAGCGACTTTTCGTGACCTAGTTGAGACAAGTTCATTCAGTAATGTGACGCGATTTCCATGAAGTGCATTGGTCTTTAACCATTCTTTACTATACAGCAAACTGAAAAAAACATTGTGTAACGTGGAAAAGTGATTGATTAAACTTCTTTTGATTGCAGGTGACCCTAAATCATAAGTAGGGGGGGTCGGGCGAAGCACCAGAACATCACCTCGTAAAACTTACTAAACTTATCTCTCCGAGCATGAGAAAATAGTCGAGCTATGACTAAGCATAGAAAAAACCTTAATGATCATAATTTGAATCTTGCAATTCTTTATCTTTTCATGATCGACGTAATTACTGTTACTGTTTTCGATGATCTGTTGCCTTGTTAACCTAAAGAAGATTTCTGGCTATACTTTTCAATAACTTTATAATTTCTCTTTTAATTATGTGTTAGAGCATACTTATATCAGCGATTTATATCTATAATTTTAATACCTTCATTTTCAAATTCCATTTCACCTATTTAACATGTATTTTTGGAATAAATAAAACTAGCTAGACCTGATAGTGCATCTCACTAAAGGTGAGCTTTTTCTCTGCATGTTTACATGAACTTCTTTATACAAGCATAGAATGAAGGAATGGCAAGGAAAAAAAAAAACCCATTGAAATGAGGAATGTTAAAGATTTCTATATTACACTGCAGATTATACCGGGTGTTAAAAACACATTCCAATAATTTCAGGTAAAGAGGTCTTAGGCAGGTAAATTGAAAAAGGGAATACATGGTCTAAGGAAGAAAATAATGAAGTTGTAAGCAAAATGAGATATAAATTTGCCTTAGAATGTCTTCAAACCTAGCAATAAATCACGATTTTCAATAACTCATAAGCATCTTTAAGATTTAGTGTTATTAAAGTCTCTTAAAATCGCGGACTATCATATGGTAGTTGGTTGTTGATTTGTTTTATTTACGGACGCTCTTAAACATCACAGTTCATCAGCTACCCATTAATTCAGGGCGTGAAACGGCCGACAAATTTTGCTCAAAGGTCTCTTCTTTCAGGCTTGAGATTCTTTTTCGTGCCGTAAATGTACGACACGTGACCCACCGCTTTACTTCCCTTCCGAAGGAAGTCTTACTTAGGATTTTTACACCCGAAAAAATCCATTGGTCCTGACCGGGTTTGAACCCACGATCTTGGGTTTAGAAGGCAAGTATGGTTACCACTATACCACCAGGTCCGACATCATATGATAGCGGCACTGAATAAGGATTAACTGATTTATCGTGTCATGTATTTTAGTCTAGACGAAGTTACTCATTTGGTTAATGGATATGTGGTATCATCTCGAATGGAAACTTCATTAATCATTGGCGTATTAGTTTTTTAGAAACATAATGCCTTAACTTTGATATTTGAATGGGTAGATCATAGATTCTGCATCCTAAATTGCTTGTTTAAGACACCCCTACAACCTCCAAAATTATTGCACTGGATTATTAACACCCGATAGATAACTGGAGTTGTACGTGCTGCAAAAATGCTATTCATCATCTGTATCCTAGGAAACATAATATTTATTTAATTTTTTGGCTAACATCAATTCAAGCTATATTCTTGTACGATGATATTGTTTCTATGCAACGCTATAGAAGAGCAATTAGTGTTTTTAAGAGTTTTTTTTAATTATTTATACAATTTCAAGAACTCTTCAAAATAATTTAAAGCCATAGTAATCTGTAAGCATGGCTTTGGTAATTCCCCAAAATGTTTATTTTCTTCAAGGTAACTGAGTTGTTTGAAAAAGTTACGATATTTCCATTGAGAAGGCAACTACTATAAGAAATACTGAGCAATTTGGGCAGCTGCGAGAGTAATGATTAAGAGGTTTTTAGAAAAAAAAATTCAAATTGGAATTTGTATTGTATTTGTATTGGAATACAAATGCAAATGCAACATTTGTATTTATATGTATATTTATAAATATATAGATATTGCACAGTTACTAGAAGATTTATTTGATAAGCATTGAGATATGGTTAGCTCAGTCCTTTAAGAATATATTGCTCTTTTATAATATTTTAAAAATATTTTGTTACGTAAGAGAAGTTATGATTTTATGAATTTTATTACCGAGAATTTTTAGTTATTTTGGCAGTTTAGTTTAGTTATTTTCAATGAGGATTACTCCTATGCCCAGAGAAGTGTATTATGGTGTGACTCTTCCGGTGGGATGTCTCCAGTAGGTCGACATTTGGTACTCTAAAGCTCCCCCTATTAGATGATGGCAATACGTGCGATACAAAGAGGCAACGTTATCCAGTTGAGCTACCCGGATCAGTAGATAGGTGCGTTAATTTAACATCAGCTCAGCAGTGCGGCAACTCGAGTGTTTAAAGTAGTTTTCCATCTCGCTGCAGCAAACTCCATATAAATAATGTTGGGAACATCCAACCCATTCGGACGATTTCACGATTCTCTCGGATGTACCTACTTTTGGTAATGTTAGAAGTACCAAGAATGCTTTGGAGTCCGCAGAGTTCGCCTCATAGCAGCTAAAGGGTCAGAATTCCCTCCCCTGGGCATTTTTAATGACGAAGGCATCCTCTGACAATCCACATTTCATATGAAAAAATAGCTCGAATTCTCTATCGTGTCTTTGCTTAGACATAGCACATTTGTTTAAGAACTATATTCTTATTGCTCTGCATCATAGCCCTAGGATGCACTCAGCCTCGTATGTAAATTGCTATTGGGAGTCTTTCTTTAAAGAAAGGTTAGGGCCAGCCAAAGACCTAAGTCGCGTGCAGCTAAACTGTTAGAAGCCACGAAATTTAACAGATTAAAGTAGTTTTGTTAATAATTATAGATATTGCATGTAAAAACCAAACTCTGAAAACTGGAAGCATATATTTCCTTGAGGACCTTGGGGGACAGGTTATAAAAACGCTAATTTTTTCCCAAGAAACCGCTGCTCTGCATTCTCCATACATGTTTCGCTGGGGCAGTCTGAATCGAATGACAGGTAAGAGTAAGAGTAGATTTCAAAACTAACCATTATTTATTTACCGTGGCAAGAGTTAAGGCCATGGGGTCTTTTCTTCCACCCTACCAGGTAAAGAGTCAGCAAAAGTACAGAGTACAAAATACATAGTTATACAAACTGCATACAAAGTCAAATTAATAATGCATGTAAATACTACATATTTTAATGTAGTTGTAAAGTTGGTAAACATAGTCTTATAGTTCCAGCTGTTCTTCAATAATTTTCTCGAGTACAAAGGGCAAGGAAAGAGGAGGAGGAGAAGAAGTACTACTTTGTGATTCTTAAAGTTGAAATGACAATTTAATCTACATTTAAATTGCTTAATTGTTCGACAAACTCTGACTTCAGAAGGAAGGGAGTTCCAGATTCTGGGAACTGACACGCTGAATGTAGTTGAGTAGAAACGCGTTAAGTGACAAGGGATAGACAGTAAAGTCATATTCCGGGTCTGAGGTAGGAACAGGTATACGAAGCGAGGGCCGATAAGCATGCTGAATATACACTACACGCTTATGAAATTAAGTGTCAATATTGTTTAATGAAAGCTTTGCACATTTTACATATCCTAAATGCGTGAGGTCTGCCCATCGCGGCGACCTCATTTCCATGCTTGTTTCGTGATCAAGCTCTGTGAAAATGTTTCATTCAGCAACTTGCTAACGATTTGGCAAAGTTTTGATTGACACATTCACATTTTATAACTTCATCTTATATAGTTCTTTAATGTCACAGCATTTGAAAAATTATAACCTATCATTCAAATACACAACACAGGTTTATGGTGCAATGATCTACAAACGTCTGTACAGATTCACTATGTCAGAATGAACATGAACAGGAACACCAATAGTCCTTTTATCAATGAACACTATCTTGTTAAAAAACTAATCTTTATTGTCTGTCTTATATTCAAGGGCTTATGCAGTCAAAGTAGACTACTGCTTTTAGAATCCACGCTATTCAGAACATTATAGGAAAAAAACTTTAACTCATTTTTCAGAATACTTCTTTAAATTGTTTAGCACGTATTTCCACCTTCACGTGAGGCTTGCCAACAAAGCAAGGTTGCCTGCATAAGCAGTTATAAAATTATTTTATTTACAGCTTTGCTCGTGATAAGTCATTTTTATAATTACCGGGAACACTGTCATAAAAACAAGCAATAGCTCTGTGAATGACGAAAAGCCTTCATGGCTCCTGCCAAAATACCAAACCCTTCGACCTTCTGAGTTCAGGAACAATAAACTTGTAGCTTGCGGCGTTTATTACTGCAGTCAAAAAATAAAGCAGTTTCATTTTATTAACGTAGAAAAAGATGACAGCTGCACTTCGACTCTCTCACTGTCCACGAGATTCATTCATGAAGTCTTAAAATAGCCATTATTTAAAATTTAAGAACGATGCTGGTAAACCATTTCAGAAATATTTTTAACGTGTGCCTCAAAAACTGCTCTTCTGTGGGTTTTATTTGCCGAGTAGATATAACTAACAAAATATATACGATTAATTTAATTAATAATTAGAAAGTACGAGTTATCTGCTCATCATATTTCATGGAAAAATCACAAATTTTAAATTGAACATTAAAATATATTTATTTTATGTCGTAACAAACTTATTACTACAGACAAAAAGTTTCAGTAAAATCGGCATTTTTAACTTCTAGAAGCATCAACTGCTAGAAAGTATTTTCAAATAATCCGTACATTTAACTAACATAATACATATTTAGCCCAAATAAAGTAAGTTCAGGTTTAAAAACCGTATGCATTAGACGTCTTTGAGGAAAATTGATCTGAAAAAGTTTCTTCAAAAGTACTGGCTTTGTAGATGAAAGAAAACACTAAATGCGTTCAAGACTTTGGTTCACAGACAAAGGACATTTTCATCTCAATGGTGTTGGTAATCGTCAAATCTACAGATTCTTGGTATCACATTTCCCAAAAAGGAACTTTGCAGTAACCTCTTCATATGTAGAAGAGATCAGCAAGATGAATATAGGATATGTTTCCATGTCTCCTTAATGATAAGAGCCATGTTGGCTCTTGAAAGCTTGGGGACATATCCTACATTCACCTGGCTGATTATCTGAGAAGACTTCTACCAGTGTTGCCACCAGGAAAGCTACAAATGTCGCGAATAACCACTTCATAGTCCGAAATGCACCAATATTTGGTTCCTATTAGTTTTTCAGATGAAAAAGGTTAACAGTAAGCTTAAGTCATTGGATTGTTCATTGATTAAGGGGCATCGATACTGGTCCTCCAGACACCAGCTCTTTCTATTTCCATTGTTGGGTATGTACAAGACAATATATATATTATGTTCTTAAGAATACTGGTTTTTTAGAGTTCATCATCTCTACATATCTTATGATTAGCGTTCATATCTTCCAATTAAAAATAAATATGCACATGTATTAATTTCATGTCTTTTTTAAACAGTTGATATTTTATTGGTAAAGTTAAAGTCAATTAAAGTCAGTTCTGTAATAGACACTATTGTTGCTAAAGGTAATCAAATGTACAAGCATAGTATTAAAATTATTCATTCTCATACAGTTAATTTTGAACTCAAAACTATTTAGACACTACTGATAGTGATAAAGCATTCCTTACAACGGATTTCAGATCCCTTTAATTCTTCAATAAATTGCAGTCTTCTTCGCGAATGCATGCTTAAGCGCCATTTGCAACAATGATTCTTATGACAAACTTCGTTCAGATTCTTTCTCTATATTTTTGCAAATTATACTATACGTGTCATTTGCAAAAGTCTCTTTTAGTAAAATTCGCTGTTACGGTTTGAGAATGTATATCTCAAACACAGAGACCGTTTAATAAGTACCTACAACTATATAAGATAATATAGTGTGCCTATATCTTGAACTACGTTTTGTTTTCAATGATATTCAGGTGTGCAAAAATTTAAAATGTTAAATAGGCTCTGCAGCTTGACAACCTTAAAAGTCTGAATATCTCGACTTGAAATGTCCACTCTTTTTGCTGCTAGAAAAAATCTTAAAGGACCGTCATTTAACTTTCGATATAGAGGTATGTTATAAAGAGAAAAAAGAATGGTTACAAAAGTAATCAAGTATTTTACCTAAACTATTTAAGAATGATAGCGATCATGAACTATATTTAAGTGTAGCGTTCAACAGCGATACACTCTCCGTGCTTCAAATGTATGTATACTGTCACAGATGTTTCCTTGTGGCGTGACCTCTTCTCTTTTTGGCTCTACGCAAAGCACTCAATTGAGTTTATACCCGAGTTGGATGGTGGCCACAAATGTTCGAACTTTTTATCTGAAGGCAAAGTCCTGTATGGGCGATTCCATGTTCATCTGTTTTTACTACTGAGACACCACAGGCGGTATTTGAATGTAATGAAAATTTAAATATGGCAAAATTGCAAATTGTTAAGGCCAATAAATATAATTTTGAGATGTGTGCACTAAAGCAGTATAGAAAAAAGTATTTTCATACCTAAAAGTAGAGTACTTACATCTTTCTTGCGCTGGCTATAGGATGCCGTCAGTTGTTTACGTTACTAGTGTATTTTCAGGTTTGTATAGAAAATGAAACACGTTTACTTGATGTAAATGACATGTTTTGTATAGTACGCAAAGAAGTTAACTTCATACGTTCGGTATCCAAACTTTCATCCGTTTTTATCACATAGCACTCTCAAGCCAAAGTAGTACATCTGACTTTTCGCTTGGCCCCGCACGGCGCAACTAAAGACCCGCGTGTTTCAAATATAATTCAACGTACTTTATTTTAATGATGGTACATAATGGAACATCATACTAATATTCACGCCATTTTGGTTTTAGAGAGAGGGAGAGTAAACATTCAAGCGATATTCTTCTTTTTACCGTTTTCGGAGGATAGTTAGTGAAATATGAATTCATTGATATACGTCGCTTTGAATTAATTTTATTTAAATATGACACAAATATGCAGAATATGTGATTTCAGATATAATATTAATTTTTAAAAATGTTCTAGAATTAGTCTCTTAAGATATATTACTTCAAAATTATTGATTTTCACAAATATACGGCAAATTGTTTTGCATTAAAATAACAAAATTAATGGACTTCCTATTTTGTATGTTGTCTTCAACCTTCTTCAACCAGTTATATCCAAAGTTTACCATAGTAATAGAACGAGAACAAAAACTTAATAACAACTTTCATATTATTGGCCAAACCATCTAATTCTTGACAGTCGAATTTAATAAAAAAAAAAACCATGGTCTTTCCACGATTAAACAAAGCAAACTAGTATATTCTTTTAATGGAACTATTTTCCCCTTCCAAGACAATTTATTGAGAGCCTAGAATAAATATAATGAATATGTATTATTAGTGTGTTTCCTTCAGGGACATGTATGTGGATTTTAAAGGAACGTTAAATATGCACAAAGCCTCCTTTTGAAACTTTCATTTGTATAAATGCAGAACGAGGTAATTCAAATTTATAAATATTGAACTGTTTTGCGGTCCTTCCAGCTTTGAACAAAACTATTTCGGATTTTTTTTTTTTTTGTGATTTAATACTTTTCCACATGTTTTCATTTAAAATAGCATTTAGAAAAACGTATTATGATATAAATATCTTCGCTTATTTAACGTTGCAGAATAATAGTGCCTAACACTCGTGTCAATATTCCTGATTTTTTTCCTCTAATAATAAAATTGATTCAGAATAGTACTGGGTAAAATATTTAAAATACTTGCATGTATGCTACCGGATTTACAACTAATTTGCTTTAATCAAACTTGTTTGCCTTTAAAGGTTTTCATTCTAATCATCTAAGAAAATATTGTCGTAGGAAAGTATGTAATTACAATCTTAAAACTGGTTAATTTCATGTACTTGGCGAAAATGATACGTTTAATGCGTCTGCGGAAATTACTCACCGTAATGACTAATGTATAAATACTGATGAACAAATAACAAACAATATCGGTTGCTTTCCTTCTCTGGGTAATCCGAATTTGCTGTTAGTTTTGCATACTTGCAGTCTCAAAATGCCCTTAAATTACTTCTGCGGGAGAAATGCAAAACCAACGAAAGTGAGATTTGATTGCTGATGGCGGAGAGAATAAATCTTAAAATTTGTGATCGGCAACACTAACTCCTACTAGGCGTGGCCTTGCTAAAATTTAACGCCCAAAACTGCGTCATATTCAGAGCAGGTGAAACGGCGTTCACGATAAGCTATTAACCTCCTATAAACATTCGCCAGGAGCAATTTGTTTAAAGAATGTGCATATAGGTAATACAAATTACGAAATGGAAATGTTTCTTTTTGAAATAAGGTTACTGCAGACAGGTATTACACAACTCAATTTCCTTCCTCTAGTTGGTTTACCGCTTATTACCTTGCTAGGGTAAGGCATTACATAGGTTCTATTACATGCATTAAGTCAAGAGTTATGAAGCAAATTTCTTCGTTTAGCAGACTTTTTACGTATAATGTGGGAGGGTAATTTATCGTTTAAGTTCCAGAGCAAAGTATCTTACCGCCTTCACTACCTAATACTCAAACTATTTAATTTCTCTTACAAACTGTTATATTAAACATAATTTGTATATATTTCCACATTATTTTAGGTATTTTCTTCCAACACTATTTTTACACAGAAACTATATTCATTCTTACCGTCAATTAGTTTATGAAATGCCTCTTATTCTCTTCAGCTCGCTGATAAAACTGTTTTTTCTATGAATAATTTTAAACTCATAACACTTACCCCTCTTCAAGTCCTTACAAGTCCCCCTTCTTAATTATATTGTTACAATGTGAAGCGTTTAATAATTACCTCCGTGTATTTGTATGGATTAAATTATTGACAAGTATACTTCCTGACAGCTAATTAAATCCAATCAAAGAGCAACCTCAAATCGTAAACTTTGCTATCGGTCGACTATGGTATACTTACGGTTTATACAATTTTTTGTCTCTCACTTATTCAATAAAATTACTTGAAACACAATCACTGAGCATTTGAAGACATTTATTCCTTCTTGTTCTAGTATAGATATAGATGCACCCGTTTTAAAATCTTGTTCTTGATTACAGAGGAATTTTCTGAACATTTACAGCAATGTCGCTCTCAAGTTTTGTTCTACTAGAAGTACATAAAATCAGTTGAAGCTAGATGGGGTGAGTATGATGAATGCGTTATAAGTTTCAAACTAGCACCATGAATTGCGTCCAAGGAAACGAGACTCTTGTGCGCCGAGGCATTTTTCTGATGAAAGATAATTCCGCGCGACAATTTTGATCTTTCACTACCCTCTTTAATTGCAAATACGAAGATTAGTATTTGATAGCGCCTAATGTTAGCACGTGATTTAGTGACCAAGTTCTAGATAATCAAAATTTCCTAAACATCACATAAAAATAGTAGCCATGAGCTTGCCTGTAGAAGAATAAACTCTTAATTTGCGAGGTGGAAATCCTCGATGTCCACATTTCTTGCTTTGAAGTTTAGAAACAAGATAGAAATAGTAAATCCATGAATCATTAACTGTAGAAAAGCGATAAAAACATGAAATGTAGATAAATAGGATCATCATTGCTTTCTAAAGAGATGGATGTCTAGCTTTTATTCATGCATCAAGATTTGCGGTCCCATCTTGTTGACATCTTATAAATTCCCAAATAGTCACTGATTAACTTCTAATTCTACCGTTTGAAAAGCCTGTTATCTCTGCTAAATTTCCAATAGTTAACAAAAGATCTTCTTTATTTAGGTCACAAACACGGTTAATATTACCTGGGTGCATACAGGTTATGACCGATCTGCAGCTTTTCATTGTTCCGAAGTTGTTCTTAGCATCTTAATACTTGAAACCAGTTCGAATTATTTGGTATGAAACAGCATCACACTCAAGTATATTTACTACATATTCCTGAATTAGCTTTGGTTTTAATATTTCTTGTGGAGATATTTAATAACAGTATAAATCTCGTTTTCCTTCATTTCTTGAAATTTTCTCAGAACTTCGACTTTTATTCAATATAAACTTGTAAGATAAAACATTAGAGAGAAAATCACTAATTTGACAGACAAATACTATGTAGCTTTGATTATTTTGAAGGCTGCATTTGAAGGCTTTCTATATTAGAGGCAACAAATAATGTTCAACTCACATATACTTAGTAGAGGTCATTTTCAAGCGATTCTTATGATTGAATAAAATCGCATTCAGACATTTCCAAGTATACAAGGGGCGTTCTAGAATTTCTCGGCGTGACTAAGAAAACACAATATTTAAGAGATTTAATTTTTTTATTTTTTTTATTTTTTATTTTTCAACATGTCACCTTGTAAATCAGAACGACTTTCCAACTTGTTAATACCCCCAGTAAAATGAGATTTTACAACTGGAAAAATAAGCATCTCTCTGAGCTTCAACCTAGTCATTTGACCTGAATCTTCGTCCACCCAGCCGTTTCTTCAGATTTGGAAACAAAAAGTAATCGCTAGGAGCAAATATGGCGGATGTGAAAGCTCTTGGAAGCGAAAGTCATGCAATTTTGCAACAACAATTCAAGACGTGTGTGAAGGCGTATTATCCAGATGAAAGAGCATTTTTTTTTTTCGCTAAGTGTGGACGTGTAGTCTAAATAGCAAACTTCAGTTGGTCAGTAGTGAAGGGTATTACTCTCCTATGATGGTTCGACCCTTCTAGAGGTAGCCTATGGGCACCGCAGCATGAGAATCCCAGAAAACCGTAGTTATGATTTTTCCTGTAGATGAAACCGTTTTTGCTTCCTTTGGTGCACTTTCACCTGTTGCCACCCACTGTTTGCATCGCTCCTTCGCCTCTAGCGTGTAGTGTATCCATGTTTTATTTACTGCATTGAAACGCCGGAGAAACTGGAACAAGTTTAAACATTCTTGCAAAATGTTCATTGCGTTTTCGGTCCATTCTTAATAAACCGGAACCCGTCAAGCAGAAAGCTTTCTCGTACCCAAACTTCGTGTAAAACGAAAAATGTAGTGAACACGGTCAATCGAGGTCTTAATATGTCAGCCAACTCGCGTGCCTCAATCGGCGATCATTTAATACGGAATGTTTGTCACAACTTCGTCGGTTATAGCAGTTTTGGGACGCTTAGAGCATTTACTATCTTCAATGGATGTACGACCACGCTTTAATTCAGCACTCCACTTTTTAACAGTCGAGAACGCAGGAGAACAATCCTTTAATGTGGAATCTTTTGTATTTCTCTTGGCGATAAACCCTTCAAAATAAAGTACTTAATCACACCTAGTATTTTTGTTTTATTCATTTTGTAGCAAATGTTGATACTAATGTGTTTACACGATCATCACTTACACGTCTGGGACTTTGAAGCGTGCCAGATAACGGATGATGCTTAACAAGTATCGTTGTAAATTGACCACCTTCATGACATCTCTGAGTCAGGTCGAGAACTTTTAGAACTGCTTCTACGACTTTGTGATATTGAGCAGAGAACTTATATATATATATATATATATATATAAAAGAAAAATAATGTAACACTATTAACAATATAACTAAGTTAACAATAATAAGTTAAGTAGAAAAGGATAAAACGCCACGAAAATGTCACAGAGTATGTAATCGCTACGTGTCGAACAACTAGAGTTCTTCTATGGCAGGAAGACAAGTGACCATATATATAAAATAGTGTGTTAAAGAATTCGGCCCGTTAAGCTGGAAGTATCAGAAATAAGGATAAAAAAATTAAAAATACTGCTCCTTATGATGCATCTTAGGCCTTCATGACCGGTGTTATTAAAACAGTTAAAATACTGCTCATTGTGCTCACCAAAGAATATAAATGAGGGAGATAGCTGAGAAAACCTTGCAAAATAACTTCATGCCTTTTGCAGCACGCGATTCGATGCAAAAAGCAACAAATGTATTTAAGTTATTGATCTTACAACTTTAATATTGGTGCAAGAAATAACATCAGTTGATGCTGTTTCCAGGCAAGATTTTGATTCTCAAACTCTTAACTCTTGTCATTTTTATCTGGGGAACGGTAAAGATCGATTGAATAAAAGGAAACCACCTCCCCCTGGAAGAACTAAAAATGGCATTCGAAAGATCCTCGCCCCAACCCTCAAAAGGAACTCTGCGGGTAATATTAATTTCTTACTATGTGTGTGTGTGTGTGTGTGTGTGTGTGTGTGTGTGTGTAATATAAATGAAAAATCAAAATAAAGTAACACTATTAACAACGTAACAAATTAACAGTAATAATAAAAGTAGATAAGGAAAAACACTTAGATAATGTCACACTAAATATTTATATATTTATTCTAATATATATTAGAACAAGTAAACTAAATTAGACTATCCTCTTTATAAATTTGGAGGTATATATTATTAAATTGTCTTGACTCTACGACGACGCTGCTAACGACTTATGTCTGCGCGCCTACCGATAGCCAAAGTTACAGCATTGCAGTTCCAATTTATGTGATTCGCCCGGTATGTAGAGGAATTGCAGAAATAAAGTTACCAAAACATGAGTTAACGTTATAGCACCGAGCGGTTGCTTGTCAATCCATAGATCGGGTTTGATTCCAGGTCGAGGAACTTTCTTTAGGAATTTTTTCTTCAACAATTTGCCCCAGCCTAAAAACACGAATGCCATACTTTCATTTCATATACTTATCGTAAAGAGGAAGCTACCTATAGTATCCTGGCAATTGCACATCAGCCTGAAGACATTTCTGCCTTCCATAAGAAGTAAAACATGCGCATTCCGGCAATATCAGTAATTACCGGAAAATGTTGACCAGAGTACCTATATCTTAATGTGGAATTAGAATCTGAATGGACCGCTCTGTATCACGTCAGCTGTTTCCATATTTGGAAGACGGCGGTTTCGATCACGCAGTTGTATAAGGTAATTGGCATGCATGAAAGATGAATCCAAGAATAGCAAGTGTATTATTCCAGATCAGCTAAGAAAGACTCAACGACTGGCGACATGACACACATAAGAAAAACAGCTGATTACACTAAGTAAATTATAGACATTACAAATCCAAAATAAAATATTTACAGTATTTGATTACAAAGTGTCTTAAGAACCAAGATTGTGATTTCATAAATGATATGCATACTAATAAGAAAGCAGTTCTGTAGAAAAACAATCTATTCAATATATAAATAGGTATATTAAATATTTGCAATTATTAATCAGACATTTCTCTACTTTTGCTCGAGTCTAAACATCCCTGCCAGTTACACATGAAGAAAATTCAAGGGGTAGCGTTTTGTACTATTTCTTTTTGGATGTTTTTGAACTAAATTTTGCTTCAAAATACTCTATAGAGGCACCGATGCATGAAACGTTTTATATGCAATATATATATATATATATATATATATAAATTAACACTAATAATAAAAGTAGATAAAGATAAAACACAGAGAAAGAGTCACACTTGAAATTGCTATATTTCGAACTACTGCGAGTTCTTCAATGGCAAGAAGTAGATAAAGCTTCTTGCCATTGAAGAATTCGCAGTAGTTCGAAATATAGCAATTTCAAGTGTGACTCTTTCTCTGTGTTTTATCTTTATCTACTTTTATTATTAGTGTTAATTTGTTACATTGTTAATAGTGTTTCTTTATTTTTATGTTTTATTAATATTATATATATATAAGAAAAATGTTCAAATAATTGTTTCCTATCTTATTTCGAGATACAATATATATAAATTAACACTGCTTTTATTATTAGTGTTAATTTGTTACATTGTTAATAGTGTTCATTTTTATTTTTCATTAATTAATATATATATATTATATAATTACATATATATGCAATATGTATGTGTGTATGTGTGTGTACCTATAAACCCACGTCTCGAAATAAGATAGGAAACAATTGTTTGAACATTTTTCTTTCATATATTATCAAACGCATTTTGCCTCGATAATATTTACAGTTTTACTAACCCAAGAATTAGATCCGATGTCTACTTTACTGACTATTTCACTCATGTGACTTCATCTTAAAATCGACCAATGAAACGAAAAAAAGTTTGAATTTTGACCAATCACGGCCGGATATCGCAGCAAAATTATTTAAAAAAAAAAAAAAAAATCCGTTTATCACGCGATGTGCATTTGTCTTGTGCTCAATGTAGTCAACCCTATATCTCCACTATATAATTCTTGAACACGCATCACTGACCACTTTTGCTAGCAGGGAAGCTATTGATAGCAACGTAAATATGGACAATCGACAATCACAACGCAAAATGAAGGATTCTTCAAAGAATTCATAAGTATAACATTTAATACAAATGGTAATATTCTGTGCGCGTATTTCAAATATATATTGCTTTTATTCTTATTCTATACATGAGGTAATCCTAAATCCGCTTTGCTCTTCTCTGTTGACATTACTGACAATCGGCATTCTTTTGTTACAAGATGGCTTGAAAAGTTTAAGGGCAAATATACAACTATTACAATTTTGTAAACCAAGTTTAGAGGAATTATATTAAAATTCTTGTTTTATTCTTGAAATAGTCCTAATAAATGTCACTCGAAGGTCTGAGCTTTCCAGATAAATCCACGAACGTAATGAGTGAATTTATAAGTCATCTCAGACCCTCTCGTGATAATTTTTATGTTTACCGTTAATGCTAACTACACAGGACTTCGATACTATGAGTGGACTGAGATAAAAATTGGCGCAGTATAACTATGAAAAATGAATAATATATATACACTAAGGCCAGTACATGTTTAACGACAGGAAAATATTTTAAAGTATAATAAGAAATAAACACCAGTTACTACTTTCGTCATTTTGTTGAAGATTAAATAAGTTCATAATTTAAAATGGGGGAGGTGAATTTAGTTTTTTCATTGAAAGCTTTTGGGCCAGTCTGTCAGTTTCTAAACTACTAATAACATGGACATTTATGCAAAATAAAGAGCGTTTAAAATATCATGCTTTAGTTATAACTGACAATTATAAACTTATAGTTATAAGTTTATGTCTCGGGCACTAAGCCTGGTGCAGCCGACGCTCATATTTCAACTCCGTTTCCTAAAAAGTGCATACAGTTACAATTTATAGAGGATGCTGGAATTGTAGTCCTCTATTGGCTAAGCAAATTCGATATCGGGAAAATACATTCTAATTTGCATGATTAAGTTCGCCCAACGTAGTGTTATTGCTAATATTTCCCTTTACATTCTAAAACTCTAACTTACTATGCTAATTACGATAGTTATTTTGTTGACAAATGTTTCATATTAGCTCCAGTTTCCCTGTTATAACTGTACGGTTTTGCTCGTTTTTTGTCTTGTATTGAACCATTGGGATCAATATTGTGCACAGTAACGTAGCAGTCCTGGAAGGAGTCAATTATTAGAAATATTCTGATTAAATTCAGCACGTATACCACGAACTGATTAAAATAAAGTTTACACAAAAATATATTATTCTAGAGTAAATTGTCTAGCTGCCATAAGATTAAGAACAGATTCAGAAAATACCGTTTAAAGATATGACTAAGGGGGAAGTAGAAAAGAAGCACGGGCATCGCCGATTGCGATTCGCCTATTAGCCGAAGCGTAAAACATTGCATAGGCAGACAAGGTTTAAAAAATACTACTTTGAAGGTTGCAAGGTAGTATTTGTTAAAATATAATTACGCAACGGTTTTTAATATAACATTACCATATAAAAATGTACAAATGTATTTCTGCTATTGAGAAACGCTACAAAACGTCTTTATACCTACCTCTAAAATAAATTTTGAAAAATGCCATATATTAATATTACATGTTAACTATCACCAAATATATAAAAATTAATTTCTTGGTTGTTGATTACAGTGTATTGAAGTTTATAATTGTTTATAAAGTAGTTTGGAGGTAGTTGCAAACAATATTATTACAAAATATCTAAAGTCAATTTTCAGCTAAATTGCAGGAATATTTTTGAGTTTCAATTGTTTTATAGTTAATATAGTGAGTGAAATGACGAAATGTCAGTAAAATTCGATGTTATGTTATTACGTTTGAATGCATTCTGTTTTTATCAGCATAACTTCCGATCTAATGTAGCAGAATAGCTGCTTATCTGCGTGGTTAGGAGTTCCCGGATGAGGTTTTCTTTCGTCACTTAATAATAGTTCTTCTTAATGGGAATTTCAAGATGTTCGCTAAAGGAAGTCCGGTTATTTCCATCTTCAATTGTTCATATATGCAATTCTTTGCAAGCATTTGCAGGCATGAGCAATTGACCCACGAACTGTTGATCGAGGGACTGTTTCAAAAACGCAAACTAAATCTAAACCAAATCACACAAACCATTAATATATGTTTCTTCTTCATCATTTACACTTACTCAACGTAAAAGTGTGACATACCAGGTTTATACGGAAATTGTTCAGCCATTTTGAATATTTAGTAAACGGTTGAGTAGTTTTCACATAGCTTGGCATTTAATCTGCATGCGAAGTCAGTGAGAAGTGAGAACCACTAAGTCGGAAATGCTAAGTAATTTTGTAGTATATTTTGCATTTACAATAGCCATGCCTGCTCATTCTTCATGACCTAGCCTCCAAGTTTGTAGCCTGCTAGAGCCAAGATTTGACTCTGCGACTCCTAGATTACCTAGATACTGCTGCGGTTAGCAATAAGACGTTCTACTTTGTTGGATCTTATTTGGGTTGCGCTGTTACGTTATAATTGCCGCTTTTGTTATCTGTAACATCACTTATCCTTACAATGTAAAATGAGCCTTAAATTAACAACTGAATAAAGTGTTTTTGTACTACAATTGGAAATAGTAACAATAGTCAACTTTTGTCAGACATTTCTTGGTGTTCAGCGCCGAGACGTCAAGCAATGAGATGTTTGAACAATCAATTTATTCAAATAGAGTTGATCAGGAATAGATAGAACCAAAGAAAATTCCCGTCTCGTTGCTCAAAGTTGTTTAGAACTAGCAATTAATCATTAAACAATCTGAAACTGAGACCGTATTGACCAAAACGTTTGTAAGAACTGCATGAAGATGATCTGGAACATTATTTGGAGTTCTGTAAGTGATTTCTTGTACATCTCTAAGCTTATCCTGACTTTTGGAGATTATTTTACGGGACAATATAGCTTTGTTTAAATTGAAGACTGTTTAAACCAGTACAATTGTGTTTACTGGACTAGTTAAACTCCATGGGAAACTATCACGGAAGACTTACACATTCCTGCTGTGTCTGTTTGGAATAGAGATGTCATGGGATCATTCTTTCTTGAAGAGAAATTACCAAGAACAATATCTTTAGATATTATAAGAGGTGATTATTTTAAACTTGAAAACAGTCCTTGTTTTGCAGTTGCATTTGATATGACAACAGGATGATGCATCTCCTCATTATGGCTAGAGGTGAATAACGCTTAAACAAGCAATTCCATGAATGGATTGGCCACGCAGTTCAGGCGATTTCATACCAAGCACTGTTTCACTTTGGGGATGAAAAATAATGTTTTTGCTAAGAAACCGCATGATCAGGATCGCTTGCAACTTTTGATCGAAAAGTTCTTCCAAAACTTGGATATGAAGTTATTTATATTCAGTTGCCTGTGTCAGAACTAAGTGAATGGTTCATTAATTTTGAATATACTTTGTAAAGATCGCGTTAAACTATTAAGGTAAAATTACTGTTTAATATTTTGGAGAACGGAAAAATGTTAAACTTTTATCATACTCTGTAATACATCACAAATGAATTCCACAAAAGCGGCTATTTTAAGACTCCATTCGTGTATTAAGTAGGTATATCTTTTATACAATATTTTACTTTTGGCTTGACGTAATTTAAAACTTTCCGTCTGAGAGAATTTCCTAATTTAAAATACTGTCTATTCCAATATAAAATTGAGAATCATATTTTAAAATACCAGATATTACTTTTTTAGATTCAGAAACAGATTGGAAAAATTTGAGGCCTTGGCCGAGATTCGAATCATGGATCTTCAGCTTATCGTGCCAATATCTCACCATCTGAGCTAGCATGTCCTCTCCTACCATAACACAAATCTCCCCTGTTTGAATCTATGTACCTAAAGACCTAGATTTTTTACTATCTGACTGATTCCAAACCTTAATCCAACTCACGACTTGTTTGAAAATTTTACATTTCATACATAGATTTTACATTGTTGTTACTTTATGCGATGCTTATATTGGCTAATATACATATTCTTGCTTTTAAATTACATATGTACTTATTTCATCACATGTTCATTTTTGCTAGGTTAATGTGTTGATTCTGAATTTTTAGTATATTTGTGGTTCTTATCTGTAAGTTTTCTCTACTAACAATTAATCATATAGCAAAAATTTCTTCTGAAAGTTCTCTTACCGGGGATTCAGTACAGAGCAATCTATCCTACCAATAGGGTCAATAAGATCGCGGGTTACATCCCAGGCAGGGTCGGATTTATTCGGGCGTAAAAATCTTAAGTATGGCTTCCTTCGAAATAGAAGTAAAGCAGCGGGTCCCTTGTCGTAGTTTTAAAGAACGTAAAAGAAATTTAAGCATGAAAGAAGAGGCCTCTGAGCAAAATTTATCAGCCGTTTTACGCCTTGAATTTAATGAGATGCTGATGACTTGAAATGTTAAAGAACGTCCGTAAATAAAACAAATCAACAAATACGATAGATTTCAAATAACCATTTTACTACTGACAGACAAATAAACCTTGCCTCCTGCTGGTGTTAATCTAAAATTCTGCCAGTAGGGCAAGAAAATGTTACTGTATTTACATGAGTTGGTGTTAAGCACATAAATTGGTGGACAGGTAACCTTTTTACTGGAATCTATTTTTATCGTTGCGCGTCTTGAAACTGATGGACTGAGATTTATCTTTGACATTGTCAATATACATTATCTTACACAAACACCCTTCCACTAATTTTATGACATAGGATAATATACCTTAATTCAAACACGGTAAGAACCTAAAGACAATCTGTCTAGGTGATACGCTTTCATTGACTTTTTAACTAGCAGCAGAATTTATCATTTCTCTGGGATACATTAAAAATATTAGTTACATATGATAAATGTTATGGTATTAACTTAACTTGTTATAAAATTTCGTAAATTTGAAATTTACTGGTATTCATCGTAACATGAACAACGCACTTTGTTACTTTAAAATTGATACGAGTGCAGCCTTTATTAGATAATATTAAATACTCTAATTTAGTGAGACTTTTTTCCCTTCCCCAAACGGAATATGTTCTTGTTTTCGTCTTTGGTAAATGACTATGGCAAACTTTTAATTCAGTTTGCCCCACGTGTTCACACAGCGCATAACAATTAAATGAACTTACCACTGCCTGAGAGACTTATAGCAATGTTGTGGAACCAAAACTTCGTTTTTCTTTTGAGTTCCTTTGTTCGCATGGATAATTAATAACATAGAATTCACCCCACACTTTTCGTTTACGAAATTTGATATCGGAGACTTCAGCACTAAGTTGCCACGTCATTCTCTTCTTTTGTTTCCGCTTTTTGTTTTTATTTTTAGTCAATTGCAATACTTTCTTAGAACAATGCTGTAGCCAAATTTACTTTAGAACTGCTGTAGTTAGACTTAAGGACTACCTTTGTCACTGTCAATTGTAATTACTCTATAATGTTGGAACTTTCATATGAGTTAGGAAATTATGGGAGACACAATGATTGGTTGGCATGATTTAGAAATTTACCATTGCTTCAGTATTAAAATAAATTACAATTACTCACGAACAGCTTTAGTTCTTTATGAGTCACAACATGAAGAAATCATTACCCCTTCTGTCTTTCCCGTGCCCATATCCAATAAGATGAATCACAGAAAAAGAGAGGGATAAAAAGAACTAATAACCATAATTCATTTTAAAAATTAAAAGTATTAATATTTTAATTCTTGTTGCACAAAGATGAGAGATTTATGGATGTTCATGGTTATGGACGAAATATTTTTTTTTCAAAATGTCTACTACGGTGAGGAGTCCAAATAAATTATTTATTTTCGAAATTATTCCCTTTCCAAATTTCATCCAATAGGGCCGTCGCCGAGATTGTAATGGGTAGAGGTGCATGTTCCCACAATCCTCTATTTTTTCCCATGATTGTTGGAGCACTTCTTGGTTATCGCCAATGTTTATCTGTTCTTATTTGAACACCAAAAGGGACCGACAATATATTTAGTGCCAGAACACAGAAAATAACGTTTTGGGTTATGAAGGGCCGTTGCTTTGCGAGTTTTATTTTCTGAAAATATGAACCCCAAATATCCAGTCTCGAATTCACAATATAGCTGAGCTGAAAATGCTCTTCTGTGAGCCAGGCATTTGCAATCCATCACTTCTTTCAAAAACACTGTTCATTTTTACGGATAGGTACATCATTAGCTGTTCACATGGGTTTTACTTCTCTAAGATGCCGAGCGCATTCTCAACTTCTATGTACGTCTGTGGCATGTTTATTTCATACAATATATTTCAAATGCCTTCCATATGAAATACTTTTTTTTTTCATTATTGACATTTTTTGACATACTTAAAATTTATTTATTTAGATTATCTACGAAAGAATTTTCAAAATATTATATAACTATTTGAAAAATTGTTCCAGAATTCAATATTTAAAAATCGATAGTATTGAGGTTTGACCTGGATTAATAACTTATTCTTAGCAAAGCTTTTAAAAAATTCTAACGTTAAAGCTTTCTTTTGTTCTGATGTGAACAAATAATCAACGCTTCAAATTATTAATAGATGAAAATCATTCGTTGCTTAATCGTTTGATTCTGTTTTTAAAGAAAGAATTACTGTATACCAATAATTTGAAATATTTTCTTATTTAATGACATCTATACTGTTAGCTGTTCTATTAATTTTATTTATATTAAAATTATGGTATAATATGGTATTATATTATGGTATTTCATGTTGTAATTTTGAAAGTTAAATTTAGTTTTGTAATTTTTTCTAAAGTACCCTTCTGCCTCTGCTAAAATAGTACTGATTGTGTAAATAAAATGCATTCATTTGTTTTTCTAACCAATATCTCGAAATATGTCAGAAATCCAAAAGAAGTAAGAAAACCTGCTTTATGGCTCCTGAAGAGTCCTGAAAAGCGTTTAACGGCCGTTTTAGCTAATGGGGCACCACATGCGAGGGACACTGATTAAATGATAAATTGGGAAAGGCTTTATTAAAAAAGGAAGCGTTCCAAGCCCAAGTTTAAGGTTCCTCCCTGGCATTTGCCATTTATGAGGACTGAGGAAAACAGAAAAACCTCTCAAACCCCAGATCTTTGCTCACAGGTCCTTGCCTTAACGACATCGGCCACCCGTCTCTGAAGATTCCAAAAACCAAATATCATATTGTACTACTAGGAGATTTTTACGAGAGATATTGCGGAAGTGTCTTTTGAATCCTGGTATAAAGGAAAAAGGTGTCGTTGGTATTTAAAATGAATTAAAATAAACTCATGGCTTAACACTATCAAGAATCTATTCTCTTCGGAATTTATCTTGGAATCTCATCCGCCTGTGATGCCTCAGTAGTTAAAACGGGCGTCAAACATTATTATTGGAATCTCATTGCAATACGCTTCATTCTCGTGAGCTAGGCTTTTGTCACAAAGAAGAATACGCAATAACAGATATCAAAGTGTAGGTGGAGCCATTGTCGATCTTCTTCGGCATAAGGGCTAAGAAGTTCATGAAGAGGTTCGTGGTATTTCAGAGGACAACGAGCAGACATAATAGCTATAAAGAGACAACAGCAAACATTATTATATTGACATAACAATTTGCGTGGTAAAGAGACAACAGCCAAGTTCAACTGGTAGATGAAGAGAAAAAGACTATGAATCTTGTATTCCTTGTAATAAGTATTATTCTCTGTGTTCAATTGGCCAATAGTAGGTTTACATTTCGGAGTTCGGGGTTCTTTGTCCAATTTATTTAAGAAAATTTCTTGAAATCCAAAAGATTACTCAAATTCTCCGAAACTCATTACATATTGCTCACTTCTACTTATATTTTCTGAGGATTTTATTTAATACTGAAAACCTTCAATTTTTAAGCTCATTATATAGCTCCACCGCTTTTTTCTTTCTTTTTATATACTTTTACCTCATATACACATACAAATGTGTAGTAGCTTCATTGTTATAAAAGTTAATTTATTTTTCATTATTATTGTATATATCATATGGTGTCCTAAATTCACTGTATAGTTTTCCTACAGATGAATTTACATCCTCAAGACCCGAGTGCTACAGATACTTCATATATTTTTTTCTTTGAAAATGGTTCCCTTTACTTCGCTGTCATTGCGTAAATAATTTACTCGCTTGAACTGACAGAAACGTCAGTTAGAGTCACTAAACGTTTTATGTGCCACAAGTAGAGGAGAAAATAAGCATGCATTAATAACTGTGCATCTATTAAATATTAGTGTTGTGGTTTATTAGGCAATTGAACTTTTAAGATAAAATTAAAGAAAAGAAAGTTTTATAACGTCAAATTTTGTCCATCCTCAAAACCCCTACAAGATGCAACCAATATGGCATGTGTGCCTAAAAGCACATAAGGGTATAACTTGAAGAAATATACGACGACTCATGCACATATTCTTACACGATTTTCGTTTCCGGATTCTTTTAGTCATACTTTTTTTAAGAACCGATAATGGAGAGAAAAGACTCGGCAACCAAAATGGAAGGGAAATATTAATTAAACAGATTTTAATTGTAAAAAGGGAGAAGAATGTAAAAATTATAGGGAACTATTTATGTAAAGTTGGAGAGAAATGACCAAGAAAGATTAAGAAAAAGAGAGAGGTAAACCTAACCTTAGAAGTACAATAGGTCAGATAAGTATAAAAGTATAAACAAGGATAGCATAATACAGCAATACATATGATGATCATCAATATGCTAATAACCTGAAATTGTGTGTATTGGGATCCAAATATAAATAAGCAACTCTAGAAAGAAAATATCTAGAGGAGATAAATAAGATTATATTATTTTATTTTATTTTTAGATTTATATGGATTGATAAAGTATATATATTTAAGTGTAGTATATAATGTAGTCTGTTGGGATATTTTTCAAATGTTTTAATTTATATATATATATATATATATATATATATATAATGATTATCTACTTTATTGTAGATATTTAGATATTTCACTCTGTTTCTACTTTGTTTCCATAGCTATACAAATGTCTTTGTATAAATTTCTTAAGAAAAGGGGTGAGATATCACGAATTTATTTCAACCCTTGGTTTATCTTAAGGAACATTTTTTTTGGAAATAATAGTATCTTATTCATGGAAATAATAATCTTTTGCAGTGCAATAGCAGTAGTGATTGTTATGCAGAAATGTATGGCTTTCTGCCCGGTTTAGCTTTTATTAATGATCTTAATCTCAAATATATCATTAAGAAAATTTTTCTTTTCCTTCTATACTTATGCTAATGTGGCTGTGAAACTGTTCCTCTGCAACCGGTCTGTGATACATAATAAGCATTTATTTTGTGAAATAATGTTAGATATGTATTTAAGATAATAAGGGCGAACTTGTATTTCGTTTATGAATTTTTGTATATTTATAAAGAAATATATGGCGTAAATAAACAACATAATTTGGCAAAAATATTAAAATATGATTCATGATAAGAGTACCAATGCTTTGTTTCAAATTGTATGTAATCTATATTCATTATTATAGACGACCATTCATACCCTAATATACCCAAAATATATTTAGTATTTCACTTATGTGACATCATCATAAAACCGACCAATGAAATGAAACAAATTTTGGAATTTTGGCCAATCACGGCCCGATATCGCAGTGAAATTATCGAAAATTTTCATCAAATTACGCGACGTGCACTTCTCTTGTGGTCAGTGTAGCTAACTCTATACTTCCAGTATATAATTGCTGAGCATGCATCACTTTTCTACGTTTTCAGTAATAGTAAATTTAACTAACTTAATGTTTATTCACTCAAGCAAGTATTTTTGGTGTATTAAGCCTAATAGTCTGAAATCATTTTGTAAATTATATAACAATCTGTTAAAGCAACCCAAATCTTAATAAACACTTGTTCAGAACGGTAACATGCCATTTATGTTTTGTTTTTCTCCGTTGGTAATAGTAAATCTAACAGTAGTGATTGCAATAGTCGACTTTCGTCTATTTTATTCTCACGGTTTCTGAATAAGTAGGTATTCATAAGCATAACATTTTATACAAGTATTAATAATCTGCCCGAAATTTCAAACATATATTACTTTTATTCTTATTCTATTCATGAAAAAGTTCCAAACCCGTATTTTGCTCTTCTCTATTGGCCTTACTCACAATGGACATTCGTCTGATGCTAGATGGCTTGAAAAGATTAAGTATTCATAATACAAATGTACAATTATTACAATATTGTCAGCCATGTTTACGGGAATTATATTTAAGTTCTTATTTTAATCGTGAAATAGTCCTAATAAATATCACTGGAGGGTCTGAGATATTTTAAAAGTACTTATTTACAGATACTATTAAAATAAATGTAGTAACCTAATTTCGAAAAATCAGATATGTATTGGATTGAGTGATAGAAGCCGGAAACTAAAAACGCTCTGTATCATTTAAGACGCAACAGGCATTTAACGATGGCAAAATTCAAGCTACGTACGTGGAAATCACATTGCTAATGATACCTACTGTAATTGATTTTTTCTTTCTGAAAAGCAACTAGCGTTTTTGTTTTTTTACTGTGGTAAGCTCCCATAAATACTCGCGCTGGAAATTCCTCTTAGCGGAGATAAAACTGAACTGGGTGGGTTTGTAATTTCGTGTTTAATATTTTTCTTTCCTTACTGCTAATAGTTTCCTTAGACTAAGGCAAACTTTTTAACATAAATGAACTAGATTTTGTGGAGTGATATTTTTAATTCCTTAATGCTAGTAGTAATATATCATATTTCCCTTAACCAGTTTTTATTCAAATTGCCCGCAGAATAGTTTTAAATACCAACTGTTTTAAGTTATATTTGGTCCTTTGCTGCCTATGTCAATATTGAATACTTAAACTTTCACCTTGCTTACGTCACCAAACTTCGTTTACCACTGCCGGAAAACACTTTGTTTTTAGATAAACGTAAAAACTCCTTAAGTTTCAAAGAAACATTATCAAAAAGATTTTCCAATGTTTTGGGTCACCTTTTTACTCGTATGCTTTCACATAGTTTTGTCGTTCATGCTGTTCTTCGCCCTTGCTGCAATTTTTTCGCAACACTAAATATAATTCAATAGAAATTTGCTGTCCTTGTTAGTTTAAGAAAACTTAGAAGATTGCGGTATTTCGATGAAGAGAACCAAACTTGGCATTTCTTGTCATTTGTATGTGTGATTCTCAACCGAGGTCACGATAATATGTTCATTGAACAATCAGAAATTAAATATGATTTTTAGAATTAATTTTATATTGTAAACATTTCTTAACATTCGAACTAAGTACATTTAAAAGCTAACGAAAACTGTATATTGAAACAGAAAGGATATCATTGAGAAATGTTTTACATGACAAGACTAAAAGAAAGGCATATCTTTTTAGAAGGGGCTCCGAGATTTAACAAGTGCTTAATGCAAAGAAAATCATATTAACTCATAAAAATCAGTGCTTCATAATATGGGTAAACTACGGAACACTGAAAATTGAAATGGATCTTTTCGATACTGAAAGAATTGCGGCAGATGGTGCCAAAAACAAAAGTATGATAAGTGTGGGTAAATTTGTAAATATTTTAATTAAAACAAATGGAAGGTTTAAAACACGCATATAAAGGCTAATTTTTGGAGAGGCAATCACAAACAGATACCTGTGCAGTTCTTGTTCATTGTTCAGCTAAATGATTATTTCTAAACTTTGTGGAACCAAAGGATATTATTTTGGCTTCTAATAATTGAAGTCACAAAGATGATCTAAACTATATCTTTCTTGGCACATTTGATTTTATTCATGGGTTGGGGGAGCGGTAAGTTGTTTAGCGCATAGAGTGATACACTTTGTTGCGAGAATTTTTTCAATAGAAGGTATTTTTCGTAGAATAAAGTATAGCCGTGTAAAATGAAAACGATGACATCAGAATTTCTCCTTTCCCAATATATAATTTCATCTCATGTATCATCAGTGTCCAACCTCTGTGGTGCCTCAGTAGTAAAAACGGGCTTAAATCCCTTTAATCAATTTCACCAACATGATGTTATTTTTACTTTAAAACTTTTGATGGTGATGATTACTATAGAAAGACTAAACGAAATTAAATTAGAGACGTAAATAAATTTGGATATATTAGACAAAGAAGGCATTTTCCACACAATTGATAGTTTTGATTAACAAGCACATTAAGAGTAATAACAGAATGATTTACTTTTTCTACATTACATTAATATAAAATCAAAATGTAACATTCTTCTATAATCTCTCACCATAAAACCAAAATATTAAGAAATGTAGAAATTAAAATCGTAGTTGAAATAAAATACTAGAACAGTAAACACTTTTTAACTTTTTAAGATGTTAAGCTACAAACGTGCCAAATAAAACATTAAGCTTTAATTAAACATGCAAACAGACATGTATTACTTTTTATAAAACCGCAAGTTTTACTGTTCTGTATAGAAGTAAAAATTTAGAAGATGGGAAACAAAGAATCAAGACAGCTGGAGTAAACATTTCGAAGCTATCTGGAATATTTAGGATAAGAATGAATAAATTCCTAACGCACATACTTTATAGACGCTTCTAACAAATAATACAAAATTTGGCTCTTGGAGACTGACAGTACAAGAGGAAATATAAGCGTACGCATGGTCGCTTCAATATAAAAAATGTATATAGCAAAACGAGTTTAGATGTAATATTCACAGTAATTTTTTTCTGTAAAAGTAATAAATATCTAGAATGCCATTTTTTAAGATAATGAACTCAGAACTACTAATAAGTAGAAACATTTAATAAAAGTAATTCAATACGACACATTTTCAAAAAGCCACTATGTGGTTCCTAAGAATAACTCAAAGCAAAAGCAATTATGCAACCTCTTAAGGCATATTGCACTTGTTTTCACTTACTTATTTTGAATTTCGATGTCCTAATAGTTAAGTTTTTTCTTATTATGCGGACTCAATGAAATAATGAAATCTCAGGAAAAATTACATTGGTTAAATAAATTGATTAACAATTTAAATATTACAGTTTCCAAGCAATTAATTAAGGCGTTCTAGGACATAAAGTTTGGTTCAAGCACCATTAGCGATGTTACGTTGAATTCAAAAGCGCTGGTTCCCCTTTCTGTTCGCGTTCATGCAGAAAATACAAGATAAATATGTTTTTAATTCCAGTCAGAAGTTTTACATTCATGTAATTATGAATTTCTTAGATGATTTCGCTATCATGTTTCAGAGCGACTGAATTTTGTTAAATGTGTTTCGCATCTTCGCGAGGTAGACATCTGCAGTTTTTTCTGCAATGTAAATTGTTCAATTTCTTTGCATAATTTTCGAGTTTTAAAACGTGTCTCATTTAATTCTAAAATAATAATATATCACATAATTGATGGTAACAGTTTCCATACACCACTTGGAATCTGTACTTAAGCGTTCATCTATAGGTTTTCTTATATGACGTACTTTACAACAACAACAACAACAATAATAATAATAATAATAATAATAATAATAATTTATTGTTGTTGAAAGTTATTTGAACGAAACAATACACTTCCGCAAAGTTTTTTTTTTTTTTTTTTTTTTTTTTTGCTGGATTATGATGTCTCTTAAATATTAATAGCAGACGCAATAAATTCTATACCTCATCTTTCATTAAATCGCTTTCTGCGAATCGCTGAGAACAATAAGATGAACAAAAACTTCATGTTTGGAACTGAAATTGGCGGAATTGTCTAAAGAGATTATTACATTCTAGCAATAACCATGACTAAATTTAATCGCCCGTTTCCCAGAACACCTGCAGAAATTGTCTTTGGTGCATTCTCAATTATGGATGTGCAAGTGAAGGTGTATGCATTGGTTACCTATGTCTTCTATTACTCGTGCTTAATGCAAATTGGGAAGCTACAGCTGCAATTAAATACCTCAGAATATTTTATAAATTGATTACCATATGACAACTTCTAAAAATTTTGTGATTCATTTTATTAACTATAATTGTCTTAAATTTTTTTTTATATTAGGTACTGAGGTTATTGCTCTGTTCACGCTGCATACCTGTGTTAGGGAATTTATATTTATACTACTTGTGAAAATCGAAATGAGCGGTTTTAGAACAATACAAAAGTTAGCAGGCAAAACATGCGTTATTGCGCATAGCTGCGTATCCTTTTTTCAAGGATAAGCAAGGGTACGGAGGGTACTCAGCTATCCGTAATATCCCATGTTAGGTATACAACTCTCTGTTTCAATTGTTTTTCTTGGGCGTGATATTCTTATTCACTAATCGTACAATATATATATATATATATATATATATATATATATATATATATATATATATATTTGAAAGGTTTTTGCAGTTAAAATACTCGCCTGCAGTTTAAATTCAGTTTGTTAAGGTTTAGTATACTTGCATTAGACAAATATTTCATCGTCTCCATTGCGAAATACAAATAACGTTTATTTTTGTTTATGCACACATTAGGAGTACAGAGTATTAAATAGGTAAAGAATAAATGTATAGCTAGAGCAGAATTATTTAGAAGAGAGGTAATGAAATTTAGAATTGGAAAAAGGGTAAGATGGCATTTTGGGAATTTCTTACAAGTACATTCTTTTTCTTAATTTTAGGTTTAAAAACATACCTAATCCTTTTTTACGTTACCTTTTTTTTTTTCCTTAGGAGTCTTGCATTCATGTTTTCTATAAATTGAAACGAATTATTAGGGTATTACACAGTTTAATATATTTCTTCAGCATTTAATTTTATCTTGATTGGTAGTAATAAATAGGAGTAATAAACCTACTTGAAAAAAATTATCTGTACTCGAACTACCGCACTGTTAGTTCTAAATTTGCTGTATGTGTTTTTCTTACGTTTTTTCTTTTCCAACAATTTTTAAAAGCACTGAAAGTCGGCAATGTTGGTTGCAGACACTTTAAATGTCGTACTGCATGTTTATGTGTTCTACAGACTTTATAGAACATTACTAAACTGACCGCTAATTTCGCACTTCTTCTCCCCTCAAAAAAGTTGTAACAAGTAATATTTATTCTGTTACAACTGGAAGCCTCATCCCAAAGTATTTTTTAATTTTTTTTAAACTAAATCAGACTCAATTTATTTTGTTGATTATGAAGGGGAGGGAATACATATATACGTATATGCAGTTGTAATTATAAATATATACCTATATATACTTAAGACTGCTTACGTGCATGAATGTTTTTGAATTTTAGTTTTACGATATTGAACACACTGAATGTAATTTAATAAGCTTTTATATTGTTAATAATTGTATAACTTGAGTCCAAATGTACTTAACTGCTCTTAAATTAGTGTTTTAGCCTTCCTAAAAAATATTCCCATTACGTTTATGGAAAAAATAAATTACTGTTAAATGTAAGTTGACAATGAGTTTGTTTCTCGTTTTTCGAAAAACTTAGCATGGCACTTAGTACTGTTACTGTCTAACCTGTGTACAATTGTGTGTTAAAAAAAAGTATTGAATTAGTAAAAAGACTTATTCTTACCAAACAGTGTGTTTTGCGGTGGAAGACAGAAATAAAAGGTTAAGTTTTTATGCAGAACTATCTGCTAAATTCAATGTGCAACTGAAACTTAAAATCAATCAAATTCAAAGGTTAGTTCCTAAATGTTAAAACTAATCCAGGCAATGTATTTCTTCATTTGCATTATAGTAAGAAATCGTATTGAATTCAGACTAAAGCCTCATGCCAGAATGAACCATTTATTGAATTTCTTTGAGAAGATAAAGATACGAAACGTTAAAATGTAACATGTTGATTATGTCGTGATCTTAACTTTATTTGAGGAAATCGACAGGATGCGATTTTCTCGAAATATTTTCCCGGCCATGTCTTACGACTTTGCCTAACGTGTAAAAACGTGAAATTATTACCTGAGTAGCACCATGCGGGCCAGACCACCGGACTGACGGTATCCAGTTCCCTCATTATACAAGGGACGAAGACACCGAAGAATGCTGTCGAGGGGACGGTAACAATTGATGGCGACTTCTAATGTATCCAACGCACTACATTTGGCGACAACTCTGGAGAAAAGAACTGTCAGAGGGTTGCTCTTCCACGCAGCAGAATGCACATATACTTGTGTTACACTTCACGTTCTTGTACTGTAGACACAATAATGATGTTTGCCACAGGGGTTACATCAGCGTGAAGGTTAAGAAAGCACAGAACACTGTTTAGCACACGTTCACCTTAACAGTGCTAATGAGAAGACCATGAACTCCACATAAACAACTACTCTGTGCAGTTGCTAAGTTGTTCGAGGAAGCTTTGAGTTTGGATATTGATTAACATGCTTTTTCTTTTTCAAGAGACCTTAATATCTCTTAAGTATATCACAGAAAAATTAAAAAAAAAAAAAAAATCACGTTACAAGTTACTGTTCTTGTTACTTAACCTGAGAAAAGTTTTTCCACGACGACCACTTTCGGAGGTCCGCAAGCATCGAAGGACATCTCAGTATCGCACTTGTTTCGTCTTTTTCTCTCCACTTCACAGTCATGAAGCACACAGCGGATTCGTAAAGAGGTGTCAACACCTGTAACACGTCGAACTCGCTGCAGAAACAGTTTGAATAAACACGCAGCGCGGTCGCGCGTCGCAGGTCTAGGCAATCCACCTGTTCGCCGTCCGTGCCACTACGACTGCCACAATCGAATGAGTCGAGCTTGGTCGCGTGAAGTTTTCTTTCCAAGGTGTAGTTGGTTAGGTACACGGTAAATGGGTTGGTTGCGGGAGGAGAGGGGGAGGGAAGTGAAGTGCGCGGCGAGAGGGGTGGGGGAAAAGCAAGGTAGAAAACAAGTGCGAAGCGGCATAGCAGCACATCAGCAGAAGCAGTAGGAGCTTCATCACATGCAATAGAGAAAGAGACGGAGCATTAGACCTTGTACTCGGAAAGAATGAGATGCCTAGCCGACCCCTGTGACCGACCCCGAAGAAGACGTGATGAGAGCAGTGCAGGTCGGAGAAGGAAGGCGTTATTTTCAACAGAGCAAGCTGAGTCTGCGGCAGGTAGCAGGACTAAATGAGACAGAAAGAAACAGGTAGTTGGGACATAACACACACCTACCTAGGGGCTTCCTCAGCTAAGAGTGGCCATCAAAATGCAATAACGACATCTCTTGCGATGCATTAATCTTTGGACAACGATGATTTCCCTGTTTCCACCAAACGAAGTGTTGCCGCTCAGCTACCGGTTTTATGTATAGGTTTTACAAATATAATAAACAACTTCCCTCTGAGAGTTTGTACGTGTATTGAATAAGTAAACAGCTATAGTTGAAAACTGATTTCTCGAAATAAGTACAGTGTATAAGTACGATATGTGATTGTGATGCACATGATTAATTGGTGCAAAATAGCAGTGTAAATTTATGTACAGTTAAGTTATATACTTCTGGTTAAACGTTACTTTCTTTAGGGGTCCAACCTATGAACACATATTAAAATGACCAAAAATTATAATTTTATTTCTCCTTCAGTATAATCAATTTCTTTTATGTTTGTATAGCAAAGCTATTAATCCTACTTTCACTTTAAAAACCTGTCATATGACTGTTCATATGGTTCTACTCGTGGGAAAAGATCATCTCTTAAATGTTAAAGGTAATTTTTCTTAAAACTGCTTTTCCTTGAACACATGAAAATTCAAATTGCATCTTGCGGTGCTAAATTCCACCATTTAACTTGAAATTCAGCAGAGACTATTGAGATATGGGCAAATAAATTAATCCACAGGAAAATTTAAATACATAAAGAACAAATATATTTTCTTAATTTATATTTAAAATTACTACAAAATGCGACAAAGTAAAAGGAAGATGTTTTTTTTTCTAAAATACTTTATTCAAATAAAAAGTATGCAGATTTTTTCATTCATGTGACACCATCTTAAAATGGACCAATGAAACGAAACAAAATTTTGAATTTTGACAATCAAAACCGGATTACGGAATGAAATTATCGGAAAAAAAAGTATATCAAATCACGTCACGCGACGTGAATTTGTCTTGTGGTCAGTGTAGTCAACTCTATACCTCCACTATTCCTGAACACGCATCACTGACCACTTTTGCTAGAGGCGCTGGGGAGCTATTGATAGGAACAAAGAAGCAGGGACAATCGACAATCATAACGCAAAATGGTTTTTTTTTCCCCAACAATTCTGATGATGCGTCAAATGTGCACATTGATCGTATCAATGTGAATTCCAAACCACAGAATACAAAGAAAAACTGATACACTGTATGTTATTTATTTATTTTTTATTTTTCTCAGTTGGTATTAGAAAATCGAACGGTTGCGATTGTAATAGTCGATTTTTGTCCATTTCAATCTCATGGTTTCTGAATAGAATAGATATTCATAAGTATAACAAGTGTTAATATTCAAATTTCAAATATATATAACTTTTATTCTTAATCTATTCATGAAATAGTCCTAAACCCATTTTGCTCTTCTCTATTGGGATTATCCGCAATCGGCAATCTTCTGTTGCAAGATTGCTTAAAAAGGTTAAATGCAAATATACAGTTATTAAAATTTTGTTAGTCAAGTTTAGAGGAATTATATTGAATTTCTTATTTTATTCGTGAAATGTCATTCACTACGTGAATTTATCGGTAATCTCAGACCCTCTCGTAATATTACTTGTTATAATTCGCTTTAATTATTTTATTTTGATATTTAGTAGTTCATTGAGAAAAGGACGTAATAGATTGGATTGATTGATTTATTTATGGACGCTCTTTAACATCTCAGGTCATCAGCGTCCCATTCAACTCTGGGAGTGAAACGGCCGACAAATTTTGCTTAGAGGCCTCTCATTCAGGCTTGAGGCTCTTTTTCATGCCGTAAATGTACGACACGGGACCCACGGCTTTACTTCCCTTCCGAAGGAAGCCATACTTAGGATTTTTACGCCTGAAAAAATCCATCGGTCCTGGCCGGGTTCGAACCCGCAATCTTGGGTGTAGGAGGCAAGTATGGTAACCACTACACCACCAGGACCGACTAATAGATTGGAGAGGATTAACATCCCCTCCCCCAAATGTCGGGTTATTAAAGCTTATTGACTTTTAGGAAGAAAGTCAGTTCACATTAAATTTAAATTAATTAGCGACATAATTGATGAAATCACTGTAAGTTTAGTTAATAGCATAACAATATAGACATTTTCTAATTGTCTTTTTCAAGTACCAAATTCAAGATTTTCTCAGATTGTATATATTCGTTATGTTAGTTTAAATAATACACTTTTTAAATCCAACATAAACTTTTTCCCTGAAAAAAAAACGGTGTGTTAGTAAAACATAGATTATTTATATGAAACTTAATGACCAAGGATTAGAGTTAAGCGATTGTAAAAGTTAAAAGTGTTGTAAAATATGTTCGTGTGTCTGTTTTATAGTGCATATCTTAATTTTTTAGATTATTGGGGGCCAAAACTATTGCTTTTATTGTCTAAAAGTGCGCTATCGAGCTATAAGAGTTGTTCGAAGAAGTGTGGATACATCTGCACACTATTAATTATATTTGTACTCACTCTCAACAGTAGCTTTTCTAATTTTATCCACAGTATGGGTGTTTTCCCTCTAGACTTTATTTTATGTTGCATTTTAGTGATAATATACCACAGCAAATTTTACTTCACTAACACTCTGAAACTAATCATTATGCAGTATCAATATTTTGTAATAATACTTGGCATTTTGATATTTTAAACCGCAAGCTGAGCTATAATAACATAGACAAAAATAAAGCTGTCTTAAAGGCAAAGTGAGACTAACTGTCCATGTGCAACTATCAATATGGAAGCTGTCTAGTTTTATGACAGGCATTTGGCGTGACCTCGGTTCAGCGCTCGCTCCGCTCAGTTACGGGCGAAAGTAAAAAATGACATCGGTAGATACGTGCAATAGCCCTTATAAACGAATTTTATCACAAGAGGCGCAACCTATATAATTGCTTCCCCTAATAGAAGTGTTATATAATAATGAATCAGAAATATAAAATATGCATCAGTATGTTCAAAAATATGCAAGAGAAAATAATAGATATTTACACGTGCAAGAAGTGTAGACTCTTGAGGACTACACATTTTTTAGACCTTCTGTATTATTGTCTCTTTGGCTTAAGAGTTTGTGATCTCAAAGACTCGTGTTTTGCTTACATCACAACAGGTGGCCTTCGGCGACCAGAAAGAACCGCAAAAAGTAAGGAGAGAGAGAGAAAAAAAAAAGGTATTGAAAGGTGTCTATTGAAACAGAAGATGCTGTGACTCTCGACATGTTCTGTTTAAACTGGCTGAACTTATGTAAACAGTCCTTCAAACAAGATTGACATCAGAAGCATCCAAGTTAAATTCTGTCTTTGTAAAGAAGCACTTTTCATTAAACAAACATGCCTACTAATTTATACAAATTAGATTAATAAAAGATGACTTTAGTTTTTGACATTCATTATCTGGTAAGATTTATATACTTTTTAATTAATGTTCATCAGCTAACGTCAACTTTACAATTGCTAGCTATAAGGAACAAATTTATGTTAAAAAAAACAAAGAACCTCAGCTTGCTAATAAAAAGCAGAACATTTGTATCTAAATTTACCCGCTTACAGAGTTTTCGTCGGTTCTGGTGGTCTGGTAATTACCATGCTCGCCTCATAGGTCCAAGATCGTGGGTTCAATTCCGGCAAGGGTCGACGGATTTTTTCGTGCGTAAATATCCTAAGTATGGCTTCCTTCGAAAAAGAATTAAAGTCATGAATTCCATGCCGTGAATTTATGGCACGTAAAAAACTTAAACCTGAAAGGAGAGGAATCTTAGCAAAAATTTTCGGTCATTTCATGCCTTGAATTGAAAGGGACGCTGATAAACTGAATGTTAAAGAGAGTCCATAAATAAACCCAATAAATAAATGGAGTACCTATTATGGTAACGTAAATATATATTTTTCAGAGAAAATAATTTTTAAGTGGCCACATATTCAGCCTAAAAAAGACCACAATTTTATTGTTTTCTTATTTGCTGAAGCTTTTGTGAAAATTTCATATGCAGTACATTATATTTTCAAATTTTAGGCTTCTAACATAGCAACTTTGGATTCAGAATGACCTAAGCAAAGAAAATGAGCAAAATAAACTCACACACGCACTGCATTATTTTGTTTCATTGACAAATATATGTTAACAATAATATTAATAATAATAATAAATATTACTTATACAGTAATTATATGGATAGCAGTCAATTAATGTATTCTGAGCCTATATTGACACTTTTACTTCAATTTTCTACACCTTTTATATATGTTTTTCTCGGCTCAAATAATGTGAGCTATACATATGTGAAACGAACAGTGATTAGTACATTGTTTTGTGTTAGTAAAAGTATAGGATTTTTCCTTTTAATATAATATTTTAGATTCCAAGAACAGTTCTGGAGACTTTTCACAAAACTGTAGAAAAAATTAAATTTTGAAATATTAATGTATTATATTATGTTTTAGCGCCGGAGAAATTCATAGTTGTGGTCGAAATGTTGTCTTGACAAATAATGTATGGTTATTTGAGTATTGTCATCTGCCCCAAGGATATGTAATTGCCAGTTGAACAACTTATGCCATTTGAGTTAAACAATGAAAACATAATTATTAATATATAAAAATAAACTACTGAAAAGAAATAATAAATAAAGAAATGCATCATTATCGACAACAATGGAGAACAATTACAAGCAGAAGAGTAAGTGTGAATGACAATAATTGTATTGTTGTGTTATTTACTTATATTCTATTTCTGCTATGTTTAGCCACTCATATATGAATATTAATTCTAGATATTGAAATTCTAGAGCTTGCCATCTATATTCATCAACAGCAGCAGCAGTTGTAGCAAAATTGTACATCCCGAGTTTATGTTACCGCGAGCCCCAGCTGACATTTAAAGCATCTTTCCTTTGTTCTTAGTTTCTTACGAGACCTACTGAATCGAGTTTCAAGCCATCGTAGAACTCACATCGTAGAAGACCAAATATTGACTCTTATAGTTTTGTTTTAAAACAAATAGAAAAACTCAAAAAATAGCACAGAAAATAAAACATACTGAGCTCCTTAAGAAATATAGAAGTGAATGGAAAGATAGCGTCCAGAAAACAAAAATATTTCGTTAAATGTATATGTATTTAACAATATGTTGAATGTGATTTTTGCAGAGAGAAATTTAGTTCGGATGCAACACAATTCAGTAAAATTATAATTATTTACATCCCAAGAACAATAATAACTCTTCTGTACAGTGTGTACTTTCACTTTGTGTCATGTCAAGCAGGAATTAAAAATTATTCACCATCATAAATTTACTCCTAAACTGGGGCAATATTTGTAATATTAAATCAAATCCTGCTGAAGCTCGGATGAAATTGGAAGGGTTGCGGTCATGTTGAAGTCTACGAGCTTTAAATGAGGTGCACACCGCTATTAGCCTAAACAAAGGAAGACCTACAAGAATAATAACTGCGGGTTATACGTAATAAGCGTTTTAATTAAAATAATTTAGTGAAGAGGACATAAGAGATTAATGGTACAGCGTCTAATTGGGGAAATATCGAAGAGAACCACTACATTTTGCCATGAGAGTTTCCTGCTTTCGTTATTAAATTAAGGGCCTTGCTATTCTTTTGTTTACAATCTTCGGTACAACTAAAACCTTGAGTCTAGGTATTTACCTCTTTACCCAGTCTTTTGTCATGGACCTTTGGATGTTATAGTATGATCTGCAGAAAAAGTAACTGAAAGGTATTAATATTGTATATTGTATAATATTAATGTATAATTAATAATTTGAAAACATCACCACGGATAAAATTGCGAAAGAGTCTGAAACATTTAAAAACAAACAGGATAGCTCTAAAACTCCCCCAATCACATCCCAACGGAGATTTAAGGGGTTTTCTGGCGAGGGTTGACACTTGCACTTTTCGGTTGGAGAAGTTTAGGTTGCCTCTAGCATTCTAGCTCATTCGTCTCTTGTGGGGTAGTTTTCTTCTTCATTATATCGCACCAAAAAGGCTATGGACTTCTGCATACGAATGCCTTGTGTCATATGTCACCAACCTAGACACCCACCGGGCAATGAATTGCGATATTTAAGAACTTCCATAGCGGATCCGATGCTGCTACCCAATTCCCTGGCAGGAATTTTTATAGAAGTGCGTCGTTTTAATGAATAATGACATCAGTTTGACACACTTTCTCATCAGGGACAGTAGAAACGACCAGAGAGGATTGATATTCGTTCATTTTTAATGTCTTCCACCAATGCAGGCATTTTCATACTGTTGCAGCATTTGACTAGGTTTTTCACCCTAAGATCACATAAATATGATAACAGCACTTGGCTCTTCTATGGTGCAAACAGTTGAGGGAGCCGCCATTTTGTACAGACTGCAATTCCGATCAAGACCGGTCGGCTATTAGGCATCTCTAAGCATGTGTCTTTTCTGCGTGGGAGTTTGAAATTCTTGGGATTTCCGTTTTATGAAATGCTGTCAATTTTCTGTTGCTATTTGAAACGATCTATACAATGAAATTTTGTTTAACTTTAGAAAATGGTTTAGATTGGATTGTTACGGACGGAGAAGAATATTCAGTTTGGCTGCGCCTAGGCCTTTAGTGGGGGCATCTCCAGGATGAAGGGATGGGGTGAGGGAGACACGGGAAGGTTAGGATCCACAGATGGTTAGGTACGGGCTTAGAGGGTGCCTAAACTTTGTTTCCAAATAAAACATCTAGACGGCACAGAGATCCCGTTCCAAGAAGTTTGAGCTCCCTTCCTACCGGAGCAGAAACCTTTCCAAAGCGCGATCCAGCGTCACACCGCATCAGCTTTCCTCGCTTGCACTTTTGATCCTGTAACAGAACCAACGGAATAAGATGACATGGAAGAAGAGCTGAGAATTCCTGGAAAGACAGGTCCATCCTAGGGGGTAGCGGAAAAAAAACAACAAAAATGAAACAAAAACAAATAATCAAAACACAAACAAACAAAAAATGCAGGATCAGGATGTCCGGCTTCAAGGGATTTTGTCCGAGAACTCCGGAAACTAAGCGTTAGCGTTTGAGCCACCCCATTGCAGCGGTTTTAAATAAGAAACGGGGTTAATTAAATATGTAGATGGAGGAAAAGATTTTGGAAGGATTTATATTGATTGATTTGGATTATCAGGGGTAACGTTATTTCTTCCTCTCCGATGATTGGCTTCCGCTGACTTATATTTTGCCACGGATGTTCAGACTCTGCTGCTACAACTTTTATGGTCCTGTGACCACAGGGGAAGGAGAATATAATAAACTGATAATATTTCTCGTTATAGGAGATGAAACATAATTTATTGTTCATTAACTATTGCACATAAAACGTACTGCCGTTATTTCCTGGAGAATATGTGCCACTTTCGCACTAATATGACGATCATTCTGACGTTAACGTACGTAACTCTAAAACCCTGTTCTTGAACTCCACTAAATTCAACTAATTCTGAGACACAGAAAGCATACTCTTCACTGACAGTATTCCACAAGCGATAGTCTACTACTGAACTAAACTAAATGAGATATTGGACTACTAGTGCCTACTCTTCCACACTGACAGAATCGACGGAGAATCTTTTCTTCAAGCAACTGAACCGAAAGGAGAATTGAACGGAGAGTGTCCCCCGGCCGCATAAAGGCAAGATTAAATAAACATGGCAGTCTGCCGGTCTCACATAGCTCTGCTTATTCTTTGAAATATGTTTTTAGAAAAATCTAAAATATTTTCTCCCACCTTCACATCTCTGTTGGATAATCTGTTCCCTCCGATTTTTTCTGCTATTTACTGGTCAGATGGCATACTTGCACATCACCTACATCTCTTACATATTAAATGGAACCGTTAATATCTCCCTTCGAGGTTATTCCCTTGTCTTTTCACCCTGTAATCGTCATATTCTTTATTACGTCTTCCTTGCTTTACAATTCCCTAACAATATACAAATAAACATCTTATTCAAGGATTCTCTTTTAGAAATTTCTCAAGAAAATACCGATTTTACTTGGGTCATCTGTACATATATTGTTACAATAGGCAACAGAATTTCCCAGGTCATATTTTATGACTTTACACTACAAACAGTGTTTCAACACTTGTGCAGGACATAGAAAGGAATTTACGTCCATGCTTAAAATAAGGAAGTTTCATAAAATTACTCGCTATAATCACTCTAATTAAATATGGGGGGGGCAGCTCTTAATACTGTCTCACCATTCAGTTTAATATAGCATTGTTGAATGAATTTAATGCGACAAGTATATTTTAAAAGAAAAAAAATCGTGTATATCAGAAGCTTAATGACAGGGTATATTCAATGCAAAATTACTGTCAGCAAAACTGAATTTTCTAAGACCACTTTGGTATTCTAAATTAAAAAATATGCACATTAAATGCTATAGTCTAGCGGTAGCTTTGCGCTTCCTAGGCGGCGGGCCCAGATTCCATTCTCGGCTGGTTAGTTTCCTAGCTGAGGATTTTTATGGGTTTCCTCTCAGTTCTTTAGGTAAATATCTTGGAAACTTAGGTCATAAACTCTCCTAAAATATATTGTTTTTGTGTTATTTAGTTTATAATAAATATTGATCATTCTTCAGGTCGCAGTGTCATGTAATGCTATATCTCTGTAAATAAACTGTATAATTGGTTTGCATTCAACAGTATGAAAAAAATATTACTAAAATATTTTTAAATTAGTTATAACTGGAAATAAAAGAAAAGGAAAAAATAAATTGCATGATATAAGTGAGTGGACGAAGAATATTGGTATAAAATAAAATGAGCACAGGAAGGTGTATCTATATTAGAAAACTGTTTAATAATAAACCACTTTAAACTATGTATAATCGTTAATAATTTTAAAGATGTTGTTGGATAACATCCACATTAAACTGTTGACCAGAAATTACTAAAATAAGTTCAGCTAACTCAGAACGAATGTAAAATAAAGAGACAATAAAAGAAAGACAAAAAAAAAAAAAAAAAAAAAAAAAAGTAAACTTTTGAGCGTACGAAACAGATTGAAAAACTATAAGGAGGAGGTTAGAAGTAGAAAGGGAGTGTGAACGAAGAAATGGATGTAAGAGAAAAAAACAGCAGTTCAATGATTAGGAAGCTATACAGAGATGAGATAGTGAATAACAAAGATTAAAGAAAAGTAATAGTAATCCAAAGAAATTGGATAAAACAGTTAATATTTTCCACTGTAGGTATTCAACTGTCAGAATAGCAGGCGTTGAACTTTTTCAGAGCACTTGGTTGTTGCTCAATATCATGGTAAAGCTTATAAAAATCCTTCAGGGGAGAAACGCAAAGCTATTAGTCTTTCTCCCAAGTTTAGTTTGACCTATGAAATCTCTTTGAGGTATGACACTAGCGGGGAATCAGAGCAGACAACGTTTCTTATCGATTTCACTATCACGCCCTTGTTTGTTAACCTCAAGGAGTGCTCTAGATTAGGAACGTTACCTCAGCAAGATGCCTAGTGACGTTGCGAAACCTAGGTCCTTTTTATGACACGTCTCTTGTACTTTGATCGCAGGGCCGTCGAGGTTGAGTGGCTGAAGTTCAACAGCTTAGTTTCAAAGCAGAGGTCAAAATGTTCACATTACATGTCTACGTTCAGGGAGCTATGATGATACACAGATATAATTATTTTGACATGTTCAGCACTTAGGCAATGACTTTCACGTTTAGGTAGCGGCGACTCGCGGCATCATATATCTGCACACATTTGCTACTGTTACTGTTATGCTGAATATAGATTGCAAGGTTCTAATAACTGTAACTAACGCCCATGTAATACACAACAGAAAGGGAGAGGGAGAGAGAGAGAGAGAGAGTATTTAATAAAAGTGCAATAACGCACCTATTTAAACAAAAGAATTTTTTCTTCTAGTTTTCATGGCAACAGAATGAAGTCTCTCTCTACATAAAGCATTATACATTCCTTAATTTACTTAAAGTAAAACTTAGCGTGATTTCAATTTTCTATTCCAAGAAAATAATCTGGAAAGTAACCTTTGTATAGTGTTACATTTTCTTTACATTCAATTTAAACAGTACTAAATAAAGCAGCTACTTCACGAATTCACATGAAACGTCTATAGACTGCCATTCAACAACAACTTGCTACTAACGAAACGACTTATTGATTATAATTATCCATGCTGAAAAGTGTCTGCATGGAAAATTGTTACTTCAAATGTAATACGTAATATTTAACATATAAAACTATACTATTTCACCATAATTATCTAATAGTATTATGGCTTTTTATCTGCGTTCTTTTAATAACACCTACTTATTCAGCGTCAAATCATTATGGTAATGACAGTCATTATTCCAATGAGTGCAATAATCATCTTATTACCTCGTTGAATGCAGTAATTAGCTAAAATATCTCTTTACATGTCATCCCTCAACAAAACCGAGGTCGTGAAGGTGCGGACTTATGAGCGTGAGGTCTTGGGTTCGATTCCCACCAGGACGTTCTTCCGTCCGTTCGTCCGTTGTTTTTTTTTTTTTAATGGTGCTTAACGCTCGTTTTTACTACAGAGGCACCACAGTTGGTGGACACTGATGGTACATGAAATGATAAATTGGGAAAGGAGTACTTTTTTTAAAGGAAGGAAGCGTTCCAGGCCTAAGTTTAGGGTACCTCCTCGGAATTTGCCATTTATGAGGACTGAGGAAAACCTGGAAAACCTCAGTCAGGGAGGACGTTCCTGGTGGGAATCGAATTCCAGACCTCCAGCTCACGAGTCCGCTCCTTAACGACCTCGGCCACCCGTAACATCCGCTAACATATCCATATCATAGTGCCGCCCATATCCATTGCAATCTTTGTTTTGGGTAGGGAAAATCCCATACATTGTCCTTCATCTCCATTCTCCACTAGCTCATCTTTTCTACAGGCAACAGCTAATCCAATAAATACAAATCCATCGTCCGCTTCCCTTAAACCATTTGCAATCTCGTGTTTAGTATAAATTTTTAGATTTCTCATTTCTATATCCCTCGCTCTTTATTTCAAGAAATGCAATTAAAATAATATATTTACTAATATTGAAGTTCTTTTTTCATGCAGATGACAGGTCGTAATATAGAATAATACACCCACATGGACGTAGGCTTATATAATTTTGATTGATAAATGCTCAAAATATGCAAAAGAAACCTTCTCATTTATGATATCAGTCACTTTCGCATCCTTTTACGCAGCGCTTATATACAAATTCATATTTCACCTTCGAATTACTTGACAGAAGTGATGAAAAAACTATCGAAGCACCTAATTCAATATCTAGGGGTAAAGGTCTTCAGAATTCCCAATTTTTGATAAAAAAACTTTTTCTTCCTCAGAGATGTTTGTCCATTCTATTTAATCGTATATCAAACAAATCAACATCATTACCATGTTATTTATAAACCAACTATAATCTCTTCATTAAATGATAGTGCATTCGATTTTTTTGAAAGATGTTTAACGCCCTTTTTTACTACTGAGGCACCACAGTTGGTGAACACTGGTAATACATGAAATGAAATGATATATTGGGAAAGGATATTTTTTAAGGTAGAAAATGTTCCAGGCCTAAGTTTAGGGTACCTCCCCGGCATTTGCGATTTATGAGGAAAACCTGAAAAAAAAACTCAGCCAGGGAGGAGACGGCGGGATTCAAAACCCAGACCTCCCGCTCACGAGTCCGTGCCTTAACGACCTCGGCCACCCGTGGCGGTATAGTGCATTAGAATAAAACAGAATGACAATGTAGTAGTCCGATGTAAGTAATTATTAAACTAATGCGGGTAATATATTGTATACATCTGCTGGGGTGAACTTCATTACAGCTTCCCCTTCCACCACTTCATCTCACCTCCATCGATCAAAATATCCCAAACGTCCCGGATATTGGTTAGCATCGCGACTGCAAACCAAGCCCGCTATTGATAATCATCGTAGATACAAACGCGGAGTTCTACAAACATCGTTTAGGCATTAAGAAATAGTTACAGAAAACAGATCGTTGATATTTTTGGGGATAGCGCAAAACAGCAAACTATATAGAAGCCACCCCTGAGTTAAGGTCCTCTCATTTTTATTTTTACAAAATAATTATGACAATTATTTTAAGGATAACTTAAGTTTTATATAGGCCATTGGAATGTTCCTGTGTAATGTAAAATATTAAATTGTTATATTACATGAAATTTTTGAAAGGCCCATAAATATCTAAATGATTTTCCGAGAAAATACGAAGTATAAGGAATTAAACCATTTATCATTTTTCCTGCAAAAAGTGCACCAAACACACAAACGTCGAACGTCTTGGTCTGTTTACATTAAAGCTTCATTCTAAAAGTAGCTATCTTGAAAGATGAGTTTACATATGCTTTGCAGCTATATAGGATCAACTGCTTTTGCCACTGGAACAAAATCTTCAATTAGTAATCCTCTAAAAGTCACTAAAGTACATGAGGATCAGTAGCATATCGAAAATGGAACTCAGTAAATCGATGTTCTATCTTTTCTTTTTATTCTGCTTGGAATTTGTTACCATGTTTACCGCGGCTTTATGCAATAAATTTGGCAGTACTGAAGCAAATACATGGGTTCTGAGATATTTTCGCAAAAAGTAAGGACAAAAATTTAACCAACATTTAATACTATCGAAAAGTGCAGATAAATCTGCATAATTATTGGTTCCAAATTTGGCTTGTGTAGTCGAGGTGGAAGTTTGTGAAAGATACTTATCTATGGCGGTATGCAATCGATATGGCTATTACTCAAAATCTGTTGAGTAGTTTTGATGTAGATTACTTCTACAATGGGAAACATGAATATGATATACTCATATTAGGAAACTGAAATATTTTATTCCAAATGTTATAATCTACTAATTAATTCGGTTATCCAGTTAATAAGTTACGCATGTATATTGACCTTTTAAAAACGAAACGCAACTCTTCAATCAAAATGAAGAGAAAAATTTTAAGGATAACCTGTACTCTTATATTTTGAAGCGTTTTATTATTTTATTTTTATTTTATTTCTTCTTATTTTTTATTCATTCATTCATTCATTCATTCATTCATTTTTTTTTTTTTTTTTTGCCAGTTGTCATATCATAGTCAGTATTTTAAATGACATTCATATTATGTCAAAGAGCACATCTTCCTTTTTATTGCGATGCAATATTTAATTAATTTTGAACGCTCCTATTTTTTCCCCAGCTTGCCATTGCCGTTTGCATGCCTCGTAAGTTGACAATAGCATGTTATCTGGTTGCTATGGAAACAAAAAAGTTAATTCAGTGCTGTTATAATTATTTTTCGCATTAGTGCGTTAAGCACAAACAAATAGTCTTTACTTAGAAAAATGAAATATTATATTACAATTCGTACAAATACGAGTACTCAATGTTACCGGAGCAGCATGCTCCTTTTTTTTTTTTAAGGCGAATGTCTTTGTTTTTCGAGATAATGATGAGTGTACTTCATCTTCGAAAGTTGGAAGAATTGTGAACATTCTTGTCGGCCAATGCTGAAACAAAATCCCGTCCATGTTGTAGTAATAAAGACTTTTTTTAAAAGGTCTTATTTATTGTTGCTTTGACTACATTGGTCATCTTTCAATGTCTGTAGATTATAGACTGAATACTATGAAATGAATTGAAAAATGACGCGTAAATGAGCTGGGAGTCCTTGGCGCCTGAACGATATCTGGCATTCACCTTCTCAGGGTAAGGAAAAACTACGGGGGGGGGGGGAGCTTGCTCAGGCAACTTGACCTGACTGTGATACGAACTCAGGACCCAAATTATAGTCGCCAACGCTAGACTACTAGGGCCAACGACAAAGAAAACTCTCTTACAATAGAATATTTTATTTACGAAACATGCAATATTTAAAATTAAAAGAATAATTATTTAAATAACAAATTCTCCTCTAATCTGTTACTATATGCTTGTCACTGTTACTTGTGTACAATATATTACACATAAAATTGTGCAATATGCAACAAAGTAATATGCTGAATTATTTCAGATTCATAGTATATTTATTTTTATATTAAAATCAATCAAAATTAAATTTTAAGGAAAAATCTGTTATGTTAATTAAGAGTAAATGTAATATTTAATCTCATAGAGATTAGTTGGTTAACTCAAATACATGCCTTGTTCAGATCTAAATATCATTTAAAGGAATCAGATCTTCTAGGGGAATACTTTTTTTACAGATGGCATGAAAATACATTATTGCGCCATTTAAAATATTATATGGTCATAAAATATTTCATTTTCTTTTAAAACTTTTTTACGTATCTGCGCTATTTCTCGGGACGCTTAATATATAATTTTAATTTAAATTAGGCATTATTTTAAAGAAAACTGTATAAAATGGACTACTTAGCCCTTTTAATTTTAAATTTGTGGTGGCATAAATGCTATTGTAGATTACGTGCAAATCTATAGACTATAATAAACAAGGTGATGAAATAGCCTCCTTTAACTAAAACCTGAATGCATTATTCAGGAATATCGTAGGGAGGCGTCACAGGTGGTGGGCACTGATGATACATAAGAATAAATTATAAGCTGGGAAAAATTATTTTAAGGAAGGAAGTGTTCCAGGTCTAAGTTTTAGGATACCCCCCCGGCATTTGCTATTTATGAGGACTGAGGAAAACCTGAAAGAAAAAAAAAACTCAATTTGGGAGGATGGTCCTGGTGGCAATCGAACCTCAGACCCATCGCTCTAGAGTCCGCGCCTTCACGATCTCGGCCACCCTATCGGTATATTGAAAGTAACTATATGAAAAGGAAAGGACATTTGAAACAAGTGCTATGATATATAAATATGATCATTTATGAACAACGTAGTGATTTTATTCCTTATAGAGAATATGTAAACCGCCCTGTTGAATCCTCTGGTTCAAATGAACCTACCATTCTCTGCGCTAAACGTGAGTTTTTTTTTTTTTTTGATCAGAATTTGTTATTTATAATCACAAATTGCACAAATATTCTTATTATACAGCTCATTTGTTTACCTTGCATTCTTAAGCATATATTGTCCTCCTGAATGAGCTTTAAAAATTCATTTGTGCATTGAAATTGAGTTAAATAAATGAGACAATGTCTCAAGAATAACCGTAGAGTTTTTCGAAATAGAAGAGGGTGTAAAATACAGCAGTACCGGCTAAATGAAGCATAAAAATGAGTTAGTGATAAAAAAAAGCAAGCATCAAAGTCTAATTCTTGAGCGAAGATGTTAATCATGTCGCCGAGAAAACAGAAGAAAATCTGACTGGGATGCTACGTTACTCACTGTTTCGTCATAAAGCTCTTGAATGTGAAAAGAGGCAGCCGCACACGAGACAGATAATAATGTAAATATTTCTAAGTAGAAGAGGTCAGATGTCTCGAGGATATTAAGGTTAGGTGGAAATAGAAATCAAAGCATTTCTTCCAGGCCAAACAAGAGTTTTTGAAAGCGATTTTGTTTGTTTTTTTAAACATCACAAGGTGCTTCTAGTGAATAATACTCATTGCTGAAGGTGGAGCTATCCACAGGATGTGTTATTATATGAGCAAATTTAGGATACAGAGTTTTATAGAAATTACAGAACTGTTGTACCTCGTAAGTGTATAATCAATAATGCCTATATTTTATGAATTTTGCCTGTTTCAGTCCGTACATTTCAAAACATCGTTTTTTGAACAAAAAAATGTCTTTAGTATTAAATAAGGTCACCATCATGATCGAGAATCTTCTCCCAGCAAGATGGAGGACTATAGATTTCATTGTGAAAGAATTCCTTAGGACCGGAAGCGAAAAATATCAAGCGCAGTTTCCAGATCAACAAAGAATTTCTCTCTTCGGAGGTGATTATCCAAAGAAAGAAAAATACGATAATCTGGTGGTGCAATGTCTGACTAGATTCTCCCAAACAGGATACATAATCATTTCACGAGCCATCTTAGCTGTATGTTGTTTTGCATTATCATGTATAAGAATAACACCTTTGAATTTTCACAAATGCAGGCTCCTTAGTTTTCAGTTTTTCATGATGGTCAGAGTACACAGCGGCGTTGATTGTTTGGCCTGCTGGCGGCAGTTTACGATGCACAGTTCACCAGATACAGGGCATAACGTGTTTTTGACACAGTGGTGGTTTCGATTGTTTGGGGATAGATTCATGGGTTGCCAATCAGTGATGACGGCGTCTTGGAGTGTTCTAGAAGATTCACTTCTCATCGCCTGTTATCAACCTATGTAGAAAGAAATCATCTGACGCGACAACAATATAAAATAGATTTCAGTTCGTGCCACCTTCTGAGCCATTTCTCAATTCTTGTGGGATCCAGCGAAAACTTATGTTTTTCCTAATTGATGGAAATGGAGTAGTTTGGTTTCTGCACTGAAGTTGATTTGCTGAGTCACGTCCTCACAAATCTGGTTGATGTTCGCCTCAATAATTGCTAAGAGAGTCTCGTTACACCATTATTGTTGCTTCCAGCTTTTTGTGGCTAATTCTCACTGGAACTTCGCGAACCATCTTTGCACCAACCATTCATTCGCATCAGCACCTGGAATATTTTCTCCGCCGCTACATTTGCGTTGTTCCCGTTTTCAAAGAGCATATAAGTTCGTATTAACGCCAAGAAACAATTTAACCTACCTTGACAACAATTCGTTCCCGCCTTAAATTTATTTGTTGGGAATTTTATTGTTGGCAACTCTTGAAATTTGATCAACGCGAATAACCGACAGAACTTTTTTGAGCAACTGTATAAATAAAAATATTTAGTCAAATCACACTCAGTTTTAACTGTATTTTATATGGAGTAGATTTTTATTGAGAAATCAGAAAGTCGGCATAGGATAACAACTCATAACAGCGTCAAACTGTGTCAAACTAGAGGGGCACAATGAGCAAGTTTTGATATGCAAATAGTTGAGTTAACTTCATGTATAGGCTTTGATATTAATTACGTATTGAAAATTTCACTATGAATTTCAGCTCCAGAAAATGCACATAATGGTTTAAACCATTCCTCTTGAGAATACTTAATGAAATTGTTATCCTCTTGCCAAATATAAGGGTATTGAAATGAAAACCAGTTAAGGACTTTCCGAGGTAGATTAATATAAAAACAACACCCTTAAGTCATGATGTGGAACGTGTTCTTTAGTATTTTATATTTTGATAGCACTGTAAACATATATACACTGCAATATACCCAGGGAGGGGTCTTTAAGATTGGTATTAACAAACATATGATTGGAGGGGGACGGTAGCGCATGCGTGGTAAGATGTGACGCGATGGTTTTGCAAGCTGACTTCCTCCTTCTTAATCGAGTCGTGGAGACGTTTTCCCGTCTCGTAAGACCATCTAGTATAGAATAGCAATTATTAGTTCAGATATTAAAGCCAGTATTAAACTAAAATTAACTTTATCATGAAATAACTGTTAATATTGGTTTATAGCAATAGTTAGCTTTTAACTATTTTCCTTTGTTATTTAGTAGTTGATTGAGAAAAGGATATGAAGGATTACAGAAGATTAAGATATGAGTACACTCCCCAGTTTCCACATTATCTAAGCAATTGAATTTAGGAAGTGAGCGAGTACCTTTTAAATTTAAATTAATTAGCAACATATTTGATGAAGTCGCTGGAGTCGTAGTGGTAGTGGTAGTCGTGGTCGTAGTGGTAACCATACTTGCCTTCTAAACCCAAGATCGCGGGTTAGAACCCGGCCAGGATCGATGGATTTTTTCGGGCGTAAAAATCGTAGTATGACTTCTTTCGGAAGAGAAGTAAAGCCGTGGGTCCCGTGTCGTACATTTACGGCACGAAAAAGAACCTCAAGTCTGAAATAAGAGGCCTCTGAGCAAAATTTGTCGGCCGTTTCACGCCTTGAATTGAATGGAACGTTGATGTTAAAGAGCGTCCGTAAATAAAACAATTGAACAAGTCGCTAGAAGTTTGTTTAATAGCTTGACAATATGGTATTTATCCGATGTTCAGTTTTTCACGAATAGCGCCTCTTCATCCGAGTGCACTCTATTATTCCAAAGGCGTTTCTTCAACTTGCCAACATGTTATGCCAGATGTAATATTTCCTCTGAATTTGAAAAGTTAAATCTTGATTGTTGCAGAGTGCGCTGGCGTCATTATGAAGAATGAACTAGTCATCCCAAGCATAGTTTTGATTGATACTGGTAGAACTATGAGCGTGTTTCCACAGCAGCGTTTACGTTTTTCCACAGGTAAGATTAGTTGTGTACAAAATTTGGTTGTTGAAGGAATAACACCTTGTCTATATTGTTACATGTTGAAATGATGGATAAAGCAAATGATTTCTCTGCATTTGTGACACGTTTGAACCACATTTCTACAGAATGAAAGACAAAATCAATTTCTTAATTTCCAATCCACAAGATTATGTTAAGGCTTCAAGGACTGAGACTGCGTCCGTAAAAACCTAAGTCACTAATCATCAGAACACAATGAAAGTATATTATTTGCTCATTTATGTTACCGCGCCTGAAAGGCTGAAACGCTTTGGTAATTGCAGCTTTTTTGTGGCAAAATAACATTTTATCTTATCTTCTTTTTTGTAAATTATTTCTTTGAAACGATGAATAGAAAGAACTAATTATGAAACATATGAGCCCAAAGTCTATAGCTGCTCGATAGCTTAGAAAAAACAATCAACCTTTATCAGCAATTGACCCCAGGATCGCGAGTTGACATAGGAATACTTATACATGAACCACACCGTTGGATGTGAAAGTAATGATTTTTATTTACCATCTTCCTATAATAATAGTTTTTCTTCAATCCACAAATGTTTATCCCCAAATATCTTCATCTTCTTCAGCTAGTGGTGTGTTTGCCACGTTAGTCATATCTTCCTATTAACTTCATACTTTTCTCAATTGCTTTAGCTTTTCCTTTCTTGTTTTTCCCCAGAATCCATTCCATAATATTCTGCTCATTGTCATTTTTTATACATGTCCAAACCCTACAATATTGCTTTTAAGATGGTTGCGTGAAAGCATCGTTCTCTACATGCACACTTTCTCTATGCTTGAATGAATAGTTTTAACAAGGATTGCTTTTTGTTTGTTTGTTTTTTTTTTTTTTTTTTTTTTTTTTTTTTTTTTTTTTGTTTACTGCTCTTCACGTTTTCATTTCTGTAGCATTTTTTGGCTAAGATATGATGTGCTCCACACAATAAAATAAGTTGATAACATATGCTAGCGACTCACTTCGTATTAGTTCCATAATGACCGCTAGATGCCAGTGAAGCCAGAAAATTCTTTTCACGTTCTCAGCGTAATTCCCACTCAAACTTGAATCATTTTCTGAGAGTATGTTGACAGAACATGTCGCAACTATGACTGCCATGTAAGTAAAATTGCTTTGCTAGTAATTTCACACTTATTTCAATTATATTACAAATGTCTTTGTAAAACTATCTAGATACGGTGTATGTAGTGTATATAGTGTATGTGCACAATCTCTATAGTTCTTTCATTTTTTGCCACTATTTTCTCGTATGTTTGCAAATGACACATTGGGTCTTTTCCTGTTCCCTATTATGTTGTTTCATTTTCAAATTCAAGTACAATTCTTGAAACCATTTATAGATTCAGGTATAATTAGTTCCTGTCTTATAATAGTCGTTCAATGTTCCTTTCAGTATCACAATCTGAAACGGAGGAGTTGCAGAAAATTTTTAACCAATTGAAAGTGATCCTTCTGAATTAGAAGGTTTCTCAAGCGATGATGATGGCAAATGGCGATTGATTGGAGGAGAGTCATCAAATGAATCGGATGTGTCAGAGGACGAAATTAATGCAAGAAGAGATTGTTTTGGTCAGATCAGTTTGAGCAGCTACTTTGGCACCATTCAGAGATTTTCGACCATCTTCCACCTTCACCTTGATTTGAAGAAGATTCTTGGGAAGATAAAGAAGCTAAACCGCAATTTTGTTAAGTATAGTGCTGAGAGTTATTTGAGTTGAGTTTATCTTTTGCAAACCAGACATCACTTTCACGAGAGAGAAAATTCGATTTTTTTTTTTTTTTTTTTTTTTGCAAAATCTATTACAAGTCTTACTTAGGTTACCCTAGGATATGGATGTATTGTGCAGCAGGTGCAAGATTGTCAAAATTACTGACAGGATGTCAAAAAACAATTTCTTCTCTATAAGAAACTGCTTAACATTAACAGTGGATGAAACAGTGCCTCCGGAAGTTAGAAGCAGAGACAAAAATTGGAAAAAAATTTCTTTGTTGGAGAGAGTTAGATCTGGTTACTCCAGAATCCCAGTTCAATTAGTGTATCAATTGACGAACAGATGATTACTTTTTGGTGAACAACAAACATGAGGTAATACGTAAGAGGTAAGCCAAATATATGTGGACTCAAAAACTTTTTATACATTTCGCCCAATGCACTGTCTCTTGACTTCTTTGTGTACAAGGGAAAAGGGGAAACGATCATGGAATGTTATGATTTTTTTAATATAGATGGAAAGGCTGTAACGAGGCTGTAAAATCATTATCACAAGATGTATAGTGTACACACACAGATATTTCACTTCGGAGGGATTTCTTGATTCTCTCCATTCAGATGAATGCTGTCAGAGAACAGGAAATGTACAAGCCAGCCGAATTCCCCCAAAAGCGGACTTCGTCCATACAAGACGCTGCAGACGATCGGCCGAGGTCCCACTGACCAGTCTGTGCGAGGTGATGGGAAAATAGCTTTCATAAAGTAGTTTGACAACAAACCCTTTACTCTCGCATCATCTGCAGAAGGGGTATTATTGCCCACTGGAGAATGTAAAAGATGGCCAAAACAGACAATATATATATATTTTGTGGCCAGACATTGGCAAAAAAAAAAAATCAATGAAAATATATGTGGTACTCGGCAGAACTATTGCCCTCTACCGCCAGAATGCCAGAACTAGAATGGACAGTTAGAATGATTCTACACATTTTTTGATTTTATCTGTGCTGCATCTTCGGTAGAGCAAAGAAAAGATTGTGCAGCTCTGAAAAAGAAAAGTAAAGATATTTTGGAGTATCTGCGTTTAAATTTCTCATCTTTTATAAAAAAAAAAAAATAAATAAAACACACACTTAAATCTGAGAGAAAGAAGCCTATGACATCACATCCTTCCCAAAGCAAGAGTAACACATATGACTGAAGTGATAAAGTGATGGGAACAATCATCGCTGTAGAATGCCAGGATGCAGAAGTGTTAAGTAAGAGCTGGTATGTTTTGTACCCCCGTGCAAAGTTAATTTGTGCCTTGTGGCAAATAGAAATTGCTTCAAATCGTACCATAACATGTAAATTTTATCTACATAACAGTATCTTTATCAAAATATTTGAACCAGAATAAAAATGCTCCTAAATAAATAAAAAATATATCAATGATAGTTGAGTCTCTTTTTGTGGAAAATAATACTCTCTGGAACCCAGTATGTCATACGAAAATTCAAAATTTGAAAATATGAATTTTGAAATTTTGGAAAAAGAAAAAATGAAATCAACAAGTACAAATAATACAAATGCACTCATTACAGTATTATGTGGTGTGTTGGGCCTGAAGAGGTTAACGAAGTGTTTTTCAACATGTAAATTTCTGTGCAAGTGAAGTTAAGACTCATTCATATAATGAAATTTGCAAAAAATGTCAAATTGCTGAACGAATTAAGGCACAGGACTTATTATTATGTAAGAAAATATACTTATTCTTTAGCGCCTTTTTGTATTCTTTCTCAAGACTAAATAGTCTGGTTATAATATCTAATAATTTTAAAAATTGCTTTAAATGTGTAAAATGAGCATCATATAATTGATAGATCGTATTATATCTCAAATTGTCTACCGCTATAGTGAGCACAGTATTGTCCTTGATATATACCCATCATTGTAGGCATGGCTACATTCATCGGCAGTTCAATTTAAAGAGCATAGCCAATAGTTACTAATGTTTGATGTGCTGTAAAATATGTTTGTTGTTGCTATTGATGTTATCAAATACTCTTATCCATTTGAGACCCTCCCTGTACCGAGAGAACCACAAGTTGCCCTCAAAATGGGGCTGCTCCAAGTATAATGATTGAGGAACCAGTGACTCTATTTTTAAGTACATTAATAATAATAATAATAATAATAATAATAATAATAATAATAATAATAATATGAAGTTTTAACGCTGAATGTATGAATACATACATATACAGGTAGGTATTCGGAAAGTCACTGTGCACATAGATTACGGATGTTCGAACCAAAGTTAGGGTTTTTTCTACATAAAATCTTAACACAATTTAGCATAATTGATTTTTCATAGATGTGTGATTGTTTTTTCAATTCGTTTCATTGTATAACATTTAACTATTTAGTTCAATTGTCATTTGATGAAAGCTAGTGAAGGCGACATGTGTAGTGTTTAGACGTTCAATTTAGTTCTAAATTATTGTATTTTCAATTGAGGAACGTATTTTTCTTGTTGAATATAGCTTTTGACTAGGCGATAAATGCACAGATTTAGTGCAGGAGGCATTCGCTGAAAAAATTCCAGAAACAGCTGTACCTCTTCGTAATGCAATTCGTCGACTTATTGAGAAAGTTCGAAAGGCAGGCTCAGTGTTAGATGCCGAACGAATTGGAAAATCATCTAAACTAATGAAGAAAAGTTATTGGACATTATTGACTCTATGCAATGGAACCCATCAAAATCATTGCGCAAAATTAAGCGAGTTCAGGCTCTTATATCCACCCGTGTACGACATTTCTAACAGTTATTGTAACTGCAAAGGGACTTTCCGAACACCCTGTATGTTTTTGATCAGTGTTTATTTATGTTGCGCAATGCTTAACAAAATAACAATGTTCATACACAAAAAAATTAATGAACTACAATGGGCGTTATCATTTCTATTCCATTAAAATTGTTTCTATCTTTTAATGAATGCTTATTATTATCACTATTCAGTCAAGAAAGGAATGTGTTAAGATACTGCATTTCTCATACCGCGAGTATGCGCTCGAACGAATGTTTAATGATAGAGACTTCGTTAGAATAGCTTTTTCTGAATATGTACAAACAAAATAATAATTTTTTATCAAACTGTTAGCATTTAATGTCTTTTTAATATATTTCGTTAACTTCCGAAGGGCTCCGGTAATAACAAAACTGTATTTATTGCTAAATTAATACTCTTCATGCTACAGAATTGGACGTAAATTATAATTTAATGGTTTAATGTTTTATGTTTCATTGCCTCCTAAAAAATAAAAACGAATTCCGATGATGCTATTCTTCGTAGTGTTCTATGTTGGTGTTATATTGGTCCAAGTTTTGGATATCCAAAACCTACACAGCAAAAGAATTATTATGTGCTTTGTAAACAGTCCTTTCTTGACGATATTTTGCTTAGCTAGGCCGCGTTCAAGTGGACATTAAAACAGTTCTTACTACCCCCCCTCCAAATATAATTATAATGCTTATTTATGTAAGCCCAGTCGTCATATTTTGTAATGTAGTTAGTAATATAAATAATATGTATATACCTGTGTCATAAGCTTTAACTTTGACGTAAGAATTGTACAAAAGAGAGTCTGGCGTTTTCCGCTGCACTAGAGGCAAGCAGGGTAATAAAACTACACAATGGAACAGGGTAGCTATGTGAAGCCACTTCCTTTCTTAAAAGGCTATCTATTGCAGGGTTAATAAACTGAAGGCTTTTTAAACCATTTGGGGCTTTGACCTCGACCGGCTATCCTGTTAGCTTTTAAAATAGCCAATACCAGCCAATGGCAACAAAATATTTTAAACCTTTCAAAAATAGCGAATGGCAGGCGTAGTAGGTGAACTTGAACCAGCCAATGGAGAATGTATGTCTGATCTTTTAAAGATAGGCACGAAGATAGCGCGTGACTCCAACTATTGCTTGATTTGAATTTAATATATAAGGGAGAATTTGTTCGACGCAGGCTCTCGGTTTGAAGATACATTTAGTCCAGTTAGGTCATTCGTCAGAGGAAACTCGGCAAAATACACGCACATCGCAGTACTCATTATAAACGCGACTTTCAGTTTCACGCGCTGCGGCACACATCTGTAAGTTTCACACGCGGCAACTAAGTGTATGTTCAACGTAGCCAAATCTATCATAACGCAAAACACCAGAGGACGCAAAAGATTTTGGATATGATAAAATACCAATATACATTATGTTGCATCGTTTGCTTATTTACACTATTGAACTCCTCTTTCTCAACAAAATAGCAGATGTCACCCTGAGAAAGTGTTTCCATTGAAGCATAAGGAACAACACCGAAGTGACCAATAACGCTGGGCAACAAAAAATAATTTTTGAATGTTTCGAGCACTTCATGAGGCAATTCCTACTAATTTTGGGTTGAGAAAAACAAATATGACAATGAAAAAATTTTATTAGCTCTAGTTTCTATGATATACACAAGGTGGAAGTATTACATATTAACGGATTGAGAGAAAAGGATACATTTTAATTACAAACATGCTAACAACAATGAAAGTGCATTTGATTTTTTTAACTGGTAATTACATGCTAAGAGTTCTAAATTGCTGGAAAAATACTTCGCAGATAGTCGTGTCTGAAGAGAATCATGTGGTGGCCTATTGACTTCGTCGTCTTTTAGCTTGCCTCTTGTGATGGAGTTCCGCAGAAACCCTATACAAAGACCAACAGTAATCCGCAAGCATTACTTCAATACAACGGCCCTGATATCTTTCTTCCATAACAGAAATGTCCTGATGGAATCTCTCCCCATGTTCATCACTAACAGCTCCACAACTAGGAGGGAAAAAGTCTAGGTGGGAGTGGAGAAAATGGATCTTAAGGGACATGTTGCATCCAAGGTTACGGTATTTTTGCAGGAGCACTGTCACCAAATGCTTGTAGTTGTCATCTCTTTTGTTGCCTAAAAATCCATGAACAACACCCTTGAAGGCTTCCCAAGCTTCCTTTTCTTTCCCCTTCAAAACTTGGTCAAATGCAGGATCCTTTACAAGTTCTCTTATTTGTGGTCCGACAAAAATGCCTTCCTTAACTTTTGCATCACTTAATTTCGAAAATTTCTCTGTGATGTACTTAAAGGCCCGTCCTTCTCGGTTCATAGCTTTGACAAAGTTTTTCATCAAACCCAGCTTGATATGCAGGGGTGGAAGAAGAACGTCTTTTGGGTTCACAAGAGTCTTGGCAGTCTTTACAAGAGGCGTCAGATTGCGTTTCTGTGAGGAAAATGTTATTTCACCACAAATATAACAAAAGTTATTCACCATATTTACACATTTTCGTGGCATTTTTACAAAATTTACACTAAAAAGCACTCGCGAACCAGAAATTTTGCATTAATTTGAGTAGAAACTACATGTAATTCACAGTCACAAAAACAGTATCGTATGTTTATGACTTACAAACAGCTGAAGAGCAGTTATGTTTTGTTATTTGACAGGTGTGCCAACTACCAAAAAAATTCCCCCAAATTTAAAATCTTCACTCTAAAAAATGAAATGTCACTTTATCTTCAAAACAAGAGCTAATCTATCATTTTTATGGTGATTTTTGAATTCAGCAGATGGAAATACATGTAAATTCACTATTTTTAAGCCCGAAACATTTTCATTGTTGCCCAGTATAATCAGCCTACTAAACCACTTCAAAAATTGGCATCACAACGTAAAGCCACTCGACATCAACAACACATCACAACAAAATTGGTGCCCAACCTGGGGCACATAGTCTGAGCCATGCCAAACTGCTTCGCATGTCTATATGTCTATAATTTTTTTTAAATGATACGAAGTGATGAAAACCACAAAAAACCGCAAGTCATGTTCTAACGGTTGTTTTGATTGAACCATTGTTTCTATGAAATTTGGTAGAGTTATCAGTTAAGTCATCCTGAATTTAACTTCAATAATCGCTTTGCCGCCAAATAAAATTTAAACTTGGTCTATTACCAGCAGTAATGCGACCCGGCACTGCCCGGCCACTACAGAACGTCTTTCACCTGGAGGTAAAACATCGGCCGCATCACCCATAAATATGACAGAACACAAGATCAGTAACCTGATCAGAAATTTTACGATTTTGTTTAGTGAAATTTATAGCACTTTATATTTCGATCTCATGCTACATAAACAGGAGAAGCCTCGACACAAACTTAGAATATTTTTATGCTCTGAAGTGTTATATTCGTAAGTTTCTTTATCATAGCTCGTTAACCTACAGCTCAGACATCCGATATTAATAATAATATTATTATTAAGGAGTGGCAGAGGTCGTTAAAACACACATTCGTGAGCTGGAGATCGGGAGCTCTATTCCACCAGGACCATTCTCCCTGATTTCAAGGTTTTCCCCAATCTTCATCAATGGTAAATGTCGGGGAGGTACCCTAAATTTAGTAGTGGAAAGCTTTCTCCTCTCCCAAAACATTTTTCCAACTTATCGTTTTATCTCGTGTATCACCACTGTCCACCCACCATCTGTGATTCTTCAGTAGTAAAAATGGACTTTAAATACTGCAAAAAGAAATTCTGTAAAATATTCACTCTTTTAGGGTATGCTGCGGAGATTATGCATAACGTATTTTTATAGTAACCTCCCCCCTTTTAATAATGTTTAACGCCCGTTTTTACTACTGAGGCACTAGAGACGGTGAACACTGGTGATACATGAGATGAAATGATATATTGGGAAAGCACTTTGCAATGAAGGAAACGTTCCAGGCCAAATTTAGGGTACCTCTCCGGCATTTGCTATTTATGAGGACTGAGAAAAACCTGAAAAAAAACCTCAGTCAGGGAGGATGGTCCTAGTGGGATTCGAAACCCAAACCATCCGCTCACGAGTCCACGCCTTAACGACCTCGGCCAGCCTTGACGGTTTATATAGTAATTCTGAAATGAGCAACATTTGCATCAGTAAACTCTAATTTTGTCTGTATTCTTTAATCCAAGACATATAGTATTATTTCATTATATTCTCAAGAATGGTTGCAACTGTTACTCATCAACAACTAACTCTATGATTGGAAACGTCTGTTTCTAGTCTCTAATGAATTAAAAACATTAATTCTTGTATAAATATTTTTCATCAATTTTGTTCTGATACTGTATTGTTTTAACACTGAATGTTTGCTTGTTTTTTCATACATACATACTCAGCTGGCACTAGCTTAAGCGAGGCATTACCATTGTGTCGCCCCAAGTCATTTACCTCTTTCTCAGCAATTAGTTAAAAAGTTACAATTAATTTTAGGGTAAATTATTATTACCATTAAATTTAGAATATTTTAACTGTTCATACTACAAAATTTCATTGAAACTGGCCTGTGATCGAACCAAAACAATTTCTTGTAAATAATACGCTATCAGCCCTTAAGTAACAAAGAACAAATATTTTCTCACATTACTAACTGTTTGTATTTGTTTTCCTTTTTGTAAATAGTTTATGAAAATATTATTTAACGCAAACGTCATAATTGAAGCGAGAATAGGTTTGGCAACAATGCGCTTGCAAATACGTAATTGGCTCTCGCGAAACGTCAAGAGGTTTGAATCGTACGTAAATCTTACAGTTGTCAGTAATGTGATCGTTTGTACTGCTATGCAATGCGGATAATTGAAAGAAATAAATGGGCGATAGTTCTAGCCTAAAATTGTGCGCTAAACTCAGGCACTACATCATACTATGACTTGGTTTGTCAGAATGTTGGATATGGAACATTTCTCTCAATGCAAAACAACGTCTGTAATCTCGATAATCGTAGAGGACTGGTTTTAAGCTATGAAATGAAGTATAGAAATGAGAACTTAGCTAACAAGATTGTATGATTAATAGAATGAAATGAGGTTGAGTTGGTACCACCTTGTACAAAGAATTACAGCCGAAAGTATCCCTCATCAATTATAGAACTTTCTTAGGATCCTCATGTAGTGGTGCAATAAGCCTGATTTTGAAAGGGTGTGTAGCAACAGATTTGCCTCTTCCATCTTTCGGTAAACATAGTTTCTTTGAAGAATATGAGCATCAAGATACTTACGGGCCAGTTTCACATAGTAACAGTTCGAAGTAACTCCACAATAAAACCGCCGCGGGTGGCCGAGGTCGTTAAGGCACGGACTCGTGAGCGGAAGGTCTGGGTTCGAATACCGCCAGGAAGGTCCCCCCTGACTGAGGTTTTTTCCAGGTTTTTCTCAGTCCTCATAAATGGCAAATGCCGGGGAGGTACCCTAAACTTGGAACGATTCCTTCCTTAAAAATAAATCCTTTCCCAATATATCATTTCAGCTCATGTATAATCAATGTCCATCGCCTGTGGTGCCTCTGTAGCAAAAACGGGCGTCATACACCATTCATGCATTCATTTCACAAACAAACGTACAGTTAAGAAAGTGTTTTCTCCAATGATGTTGAAACACTTTTCACGGTCCGCCCCCAATAAAATATAAATATAACATGTATGTTGTAAGTCAAATCGTCGTATTTTGTGCATTTGAATTAGTAATGCAGTAATACGTATGTATATGTATCAAAAGAAAAAGATCTATGGTATCTTCGGTAGCCCAGCCAGAAAAGGAGTAGAGCCAAGGAGGCAATAAACTGTTATACAAAGGAAAGAGACAAGTGCTATGCCACTTCTTAGAAGACTTGCCGTTGGCGAGGATTAATAAAGTCCAGACTTTCGAATACGTGAAAGGAATGACTTCTCCAACCTTTGTACAGTTAAATTCAAACGAACCAATGTAAATAAATATTTTAAAGTTTCAAATAGTAGAGAGTGGCATACGTTGACAGGTAAATTTGAACTAGACAATAGTAGATGTATATTTTGAATTTTTAAAGCAAGGCGCGAGACTTGCGCAAGCTTATATGATTTCCTTTGGGTCGGTGAAGTCAACGTTTAGTTAATTTGAATCGAACATACAAGGAGGTATTTGCTCAGCTGCGGCATCAGTTCATCAGTTCAGAGAATGAGCGATGTAATTCAGTTCAATCAGTGCAGTTCAGGTAGTCAGATAATCAGATTCAATTCGTCTCCTTGGAAATCGCGGCAGCTACATTTATATTCCACGTAGCTAAAAACCTATCGTATGCAGAACACCAGAGGACGCGAAAGATTTTACGAATAATAAATGACCGTACATATTTTATTGCATCGCGTAATTATTAACATAATTGATATCCTCTCCCAGGCCTGTTGAACACGACTCACAAAATATCAGAAAAAAACCCTGAGATATTGTTCTCATGAAGGGTAGGCAAGAACGCTAAAGCGATCAATAATCAATTCACGATACGCCGCTACAAAACATGGCGGTGAGCAACTAAATTGCTTCATAATTGGCGACCAACCTATCGATACCGACAAAACCGCTTCAATATACAACAGCAGCTTTATCAAATAACGTGGTGGGACATCAATCTGTAATGGTCTATCCACTAGCACACTCACATTCCGATAATTTATAATATTGTAAATTTGTTTAAAAATATTTGCAATTTTCAGATCACGCATTATTCTTTTGAAAAGAAATATATTTACAGCGTTTACAGCATTTTATTTCTCAGCAAACTGTAGATTTATATACACCATGTGATTACCTATAGTGTGATACTAACTTTCACTCGCTAACCAATGTAAGGTTATAGTTACTGCTTAGGAGAAAGGACAACTCCAATCCTTGATGTAAGCTGAATTTCCGCCCCAATTTCTTGTAACATTCTTTCTGCCTTGCAATGAAACATTCTAAATCTTTCATTGAGCTTCGAATCATTTTGAAATTCAAGCTCAAACTTTTTTTTTTTATATAATTCTGATATTTTTGCAGCATATCTTCGCAAGTCATCTTAATCAGAAGAATCAAAAGAAGATTGTCAGTCATTGACAAGTCTCATGCACACACTAACCTTACTAATAGTTTTAAATAATGGATGCAGTGAGAATCGTAGTAAAGGTATAAGTACCCATAAATAAAAAATAGTATTAATAATAGTTTTGCAACATAAATATGTATAACTCAGTGATATTATTAACATTTGTAAGTTTTCAGATTACTGTGCAACATAAGTGTTTGACAAAATACAAAATTTGAATGGTTTTACTAATGCTGTTAGTATGTACAATGCTATTCAACAGATTCGCGTTGCACTATGTGTCGAAAACCTGCAACGTTTAAGTAAAATGTTACTACTGTAATATATGCACAGATGACATTTAAATAACTAAACGTTCTTGTCGCATGACTATTTCAATTTATAGTATTAGGGGTGTGTCTAGTAAAGCACAAAAAGTATATGAAACACCTCTCATATAGAGATACACACAAACACGTAAACTGTTGTAGAGTGCAACGGAAGCGCGTGAGATATGGTTGGAGGTCAAAGAGAGGAATCGTAGTCCATTGGAGGCACGAAATAATTCTGCACAGTCTGTTTTTTAACTAATTCTGCGGCGTTTTATGTTTCGGTTATTAAGCGTGCCGCAGTCGACGGCGCTCGCACTTTTTCTAAACCATGCTCACAATCACACTGTATAGAAGATGCCGAAAACGTCATCCTCTCTCGGCTGTGTAAGGAAAACACATTCTGCTGGCGATTAACCCTGGAACGCATACGAGGTACTTATGCACCTCGTCATTAAGTTAATAACTTAAATACTTTTGAACTAAAATGTTCATGTATTCTTTTAATTTTTTTTTAATGATTTTGGTGGATTAAACTGCATCGGTGTGTATTTCTGATCAATCTAGGCAACTAATTTACCTTGTTTCTTATCTCCCACTCGCCCTCTTCTTTTTCTTTGCATTCTTCAATTTCTAAATTTATATGTTGTTGGAGGCAGTGTAAAATGTTCATTGTTCCATCAAATTAAGCATAAAATCAGCGAGAGAAGGTGTACAAGTTGAGTTTTCGAGCAAGTAGTCCTTCATTTGAATATAGTATACGCTGTTACATTCAAAGTTTGGATTCATGTGAACCAGATGATGATCTAGAACTGATTAATGACGAAGAAAAAGAAGAAAATATGTAAGAAGTAGCTGCACATGAACATGAAATATTTAGGAACCAAGTATAAAGAAGAGGTGACTACTTCTGCCATAGTGTTGTTGATTTGATTTATGTAAGGACGTTCTTTAACATCTCAGGTCATTAGCGTCGACCCGCGACCTTGGGTTTAGAAGGCAAGTATGGTTACCACTACACCACCAGGACCGACTATCTATCTATTTACAGTATGCTTTCTCAGGTGCTTGATTTTCGTAAGTTTGTTGTGATTCTATCTAATTGTGAATATAGTGTGATCTTTAAATTAAAATATTCTGTTTTTTACTGGAAGAAGTTGTGTAATTTTATAATTTAAATCATCTTTAGATAACTATAATACTGCTGAAGCGTTAAAAAAAACGGAGGTTGTTACAAAATTGACGACATTAATTTCAGATTTTTCTAGTCTGCTAGAAATTTCGTTATCTGTTCTATTATTAATTTCAGTCTGACATAACTTTTATTGGTTATTGGATATAAATAAAATTTATACAATACAGTTTTTAGCACCAGTAATTGTAATTTTTAATAAGGAATAGAACTTTCTTATGTTTATGCTTATAAAAGCTGGTGTTCAAATAGGGTACGCGTTATAAGGTTAAGTTCAGCCAGTTTTCTTATATATTTTGTAATTTCGAAAGTGAAGTTTTTGGTTAATGTTCAATATTGCGCCAAGCTAATCTAGTTTAATCATTATTAAATCTGTACGTTTTCGCTCATGTTTTTTGTTTCACACTGAAGCAGTAGATTCAAAATTGTGCACGAATCGAGAATTACATCTCTAAACGGAGACATTTAATTATGAAAGTTTCAGATAAATTCCACACTCACACTACAATATAATTAATCTTTAACATTTTCCCCTCAGGGGCCCAATTTTTTGGGTACGGGGCGTAGCGACCCCGAGGCACCCGAGCTGCTCCTGCATGTCCACGCTCAGCGTGTTTGACTCCTTTTTATTTCGCCTCTATTTTACTTTTTATTCGTGCTACTTCCCTGTTCTTTGTCTGATGGGTGACCCGTGTTTGACACGGTAAAAAGTGACTGGGTAACGGCGTAACTCCCAGCACTGGGTTATCATGTAGGATAGGAGCGTATCCCTTCGTAAAGGCCAGGCCCGGGGAGAGGCCATTGCATGAGCTGTGAACTTCCTGTTGGCAATTGGGTACCTCTGTCTGGACCCGGGAGGTGTGATCCTGAGGTGACTTTGTCTAGGCCAGGAAAGGTCACCTGAGCCAGAGTGGCGCCCAGTAAGTAGCTTGCGATCGGAGACAGTTGCAATGTTGGAGGATAAATACGCTATGGTTAACAACAACCCTCCTATTCAAATAAAACGTAAAAGAGTGGACGTAAGAGAAGTAACAGAGCAGTCTTTTCCTCATTACTTAGTTATTAGTCACACTGAAGAAAGTCAGTCGTTTAGCCGAGTGAACCCTTTTATTATTCAGAAGGGAATTCATGGCATTTCTGGACCTGTAAAGTCTTGTACAAGTCTTCGTAATGGTTCTCTTTTGGTGGAATCACAAGCGCTGTCACAAACTAACTCAATGCTCAAGGCGACGATACTCCACGGATACCCGACCCGTGTTGAGCAACATCGAACTCTCAACTTGTCGCGAGGGTTATTACCACCAATGTTCTTGATGGCATGTCTGACTCGGAGATCCAGTGTTGTCTGGAAGACCAAGGAGTCATATCAGTCTACCGTGTACAGGTGAGGAAGGAAGTTGAAGTGCAGCCCACCCCCACTCTCTCCCTCACTTTTAACCGAGTCGAATTACCGCACAGAGTTAAAGCTGGTTATGAGGTTATAGAGGTGCGCCCATATATTCCCAGCCCCATGCAATTTTTGCAATGCCAACGTTTCGGCCCCACTCGCATGTCATGTAACAGTGCTCATTCCATTTGTAGCACCTGCGGTACTGAAAGTCACGAGGGAGCCTGTCCATCTGCTCCCGCCAGCGTGAACTGCCGCGGTGACCATCCAGCTTCGTCCCGCAATTGTCCTCGCTATCAAGAAGAGCGCTGTATTCAGGAGATTCGGGTGAAGGAAAACCTTACCTTTAGTGAGACCCGGAAACGATTCCAATCTCATCTACCTGTGACACCTAAAAGAAGCACTGTAGCTTTTTTTCCGACCCAGAAGCGAGATAGCAGCACGCAGACCTGAGATTTGGTTTTCACACAGGTCCCTAGTGCGCCAAGCTCCGCCAAGCGTTCTGCCGCGAAACCAAAGCCTATTGTTTTTTATGCTCCTGCTATCAAACTTAAGACTTCTTACGCCCGATTAATAAGAAGCAGAGATCGAGCCCTTCTCCTCCTCGGAGGTCAAGCTCCCATGATGGGTCTGGGGGCAAGCCCGCTAGTCGGTCGCCATTACCGCCTCTCGCCACTTCTAACCGATTCCAGGTTTTGGAGTCAGTTGATTCTTCGGAGAGCCCTCCCTCTGAGGATGTGATGGAGCAGGATGAACCTGCTCCAGAAGAACCACCAAGTCCCACGCGTTTAAAAAAAGGACGGTTGAGTCGCCTGGATCGAGGAAAAAGTAAGCTGGTGTTTTAATTTAATTTTATCTTATTCCAGATTTTAACAATGGCTAACCTTTCTTGGAATGTGCATGGACTCCATAGTCGAAGAGCTGACCTAGATTTACTTTTGTGATCGACTAAATCGCCGCTAGTGTGTCTCCAGGAGACAGAACTTAGACCACAGAATTCATTCACTTTTCGCGGTTACTCTTCGGAGAGATTCGTTCTCCCTCCCGAAGTTGGCACTCCCGCGCATGGCGGAGTTTTAATACTCATCAGAGATGACGTATATAGTTCTTCCGTACATTTACATACTCCTTTACAGGCTGCAGCAGCCACAGTTTACCTTTCTGGCCTTCCTTTTACAAGCTGCACTGTTTACCTATCTCCATCTGCTACTGTGGCAGAGGTTGATCTGAATAATCTTCTATCACAGCTATCGCCCACTGTCTTGCTTTTGGGGGATTTTAATGCGCACCATTCCCTATGGGGTTCTACCACGGACTGTGCAAATGGTAGCATGTTAATAGACTTTCTACACCGCCACAATCTTATTTTGTTCAACACTGATCAACCAACCTCTCTTTCTGACAGTACACATAGCTTTTCACACTTGGACTTATCTTTCTGCTCTGCCTCACTTGGTTACACTTTACCTGGAACGTCATCTCTGATTTATACTCTAGTGACCACTATCCGTGTCAAATATATGTAATGTCTTCACAAGCACATTCTCTGCGCGCTGCCAGGTTGCTTATTGAAAAGGCAAATTGGCCTCCCTTCCGTTCTTTAACCATATTTCCAGGGTGTGATTTTCCATCTATCGACGCCATGATCGAGCACCTCGAAACTGTCATCCTTAAAGCCGCAGATCAGGCTATTCCCCGGTCGTCCTCCAACCCCAGACGCTTTCCGGTTCCATGGTGGACCGATGGATGCCGGGACGCATTGCGTGCACGCCGAGGTGCTTTACGTATTTTTCGTCGCCACCCTACTTCAGGAAACATGATTCGCTACAAACAGCTGCGCGCCAAATGCCGTCGAATTATTAAGGATAGCAAGAGGGCGTCATGGATTTTTTTCGCTTCTTCTTTTAATCGCACCTCGCCCTACGTCTGTGGTCTGGAATAAGCTTCGCCGCATTGCAGGCAAACCTGCGTTTTCCTCCATACCCGGTCTAATAGCGCAACAATGTGTGCTTACCACTCCTGTTGATATCGCCAATGTTTTAGGCCGAACTTTTTCTGGTATTTCAAGCTCCGCTAATTATCCCCAAGCCTTTCTCCCTGTTAAGGAGAAGGTAGAATCGTGAGGGTTTTCCTTTGCCTCCGACAACCAGGAGTGCTATAATTTCTGTTTTACCTCCAGGGAATTGGAACATGCCCTTTCTACCTCTCGGCATTGTGCACCGGGGCCTGATGGAATACATGTTGCTATGTTATAGCATTTAGCAGCGAAAGGCAAGGCATTTTTGTTAAAGATTTTTAATTTTATTTGGTGTAATGGCACATTTCCTAGCGCTTGGCGAGCAGCCACCCTCATATACCTATGCCTGGAAAGGACCCCACATCTTCCTTCCAGTTATCGTCCGATTTCCCCCACCAGTTGCATTTGCAAGGTGATGGAACGTATGATTAATGGGCGGCTTGTGTGGTGGTTAGAGTCAAGGAACTTATTGACGAACGTTCAGTGTGGTTTTCGGCGTCATCGTTCCTCAGTCGACCATCTTGTGTCTCTTTCCACCCAAATAATGGACGGTTTTATACGGAAGTGCCAAACTGTCGCCTTATTTTTTGATTTAGAGAATGCGTATGATAGCAATTTACTTATTTTATCCCTTTGTTTAGTAATGTGTTGGCAAATTATCTTGTTGTTAAAATGTTTTAGTTATTTTATTTTATTAATTACTTGCTGGAGAGGCGAACGCTTCACGATTGGCATTAATGTGGTCGTATGCCTGTTTTTATTCGGGAGTTCATGAAAGTTCGGGTTTTTAATGTTCGCGTGGGATCAGTTTTATCTTCTCGTTTTATTCAAGGTGAACGGTGTACCTCAGGGCTCGGTACTTAGTTACTCACTGTTTGCCATTGCCATAAATTCCATTGCTGAGTGTTTACCGCCAGGAATCCAATCGTCATTGTTTGTTGACGATTTTGTCATCTTTCTTTCCTCACGGAGAACTTGTCTTTTGGAACGCCGCCTCCAATGCTGTCTCGACGCCTTTACGCTTGGAGTGTAAACCACGGGTTCCGATTCTCCGCAGAGAAGACCGTCTGCATGAATTTCTAACGCCGTAAGGAGTATCCTTCACCATCTCTTCATCTTGGCCAAGACGCTCTGGCTTTCGGAGACGAAGTTCGATTCCTTGACTTGGTATTTGATAGTAAATTATGCTGGTTATCGCATATAGCACAACTCAGAGGCAAGTGTGAACGTCCTCTTAGTATTTTACGTGTTTTAAGTGCACATCCTGGTGAGCTGACCGTACTGTTCTTTTACGTTTTTATCGATCTCTAATCGGGTCTAAACTGGATTATGGCTGTGTATTTTATGGCTTAGTGCGACCTTCTGTTCTTCCTATTCATCATCGGGGTATCCGTGTTGCTATTGGAGCATTCCCAAACCAGTCCTGTGTCAAGTTTATTTGCGGAGTCTGGAGAACCTTCGTTGTTTTATCGTAGAGATTTTTTACTTGCGGCGTATGGTTGTAGATTAATGCCCAACCTCGTCATCCCTTATGCTATTTATCGGGCGATTTTATTTGTTTCTGAATACCGGCTGGGGGACAGTGTTTTTGTTCCGATTCTCTGAGTGCCATTTCATCTTTTAAACAGTGTACAACTACCACCCTCTTGTACAGAAGATACAGAATGCAGTGTTTACGCTTCTTGACGCTGGCGTCAGGGTGACACTACTATGGGTTCCTGGACATGTGGGACTTCCGGGTAATGAGGCCGCAAATGTCACCTTTAAATCCGCCCTTTTAGACCCTGCTGAATATGAGCAACAATTTTACTCGGGGGATTTTAAACATTCTTTACGTCGAGGCGTTCTCTCGCGCTGGCGCGAGGAGTGGGGTTTAATCCCTACGAATAAACTTCGAGAATGTAAATCCGCCCCTTTTAACTGGTCGACTTCTTCTCGCATAGTTCGTAGCAAATAAGTAATTTTAGCACGTTTGAGAATTGGGCATTGCCATTTTAGTCACCGTCACATTTTTAATGGTCAACCAGCTCCAACTTGCCCTTACTGTGTCCACCCATTTACAGCGTCACATTTTACTTGAATGCAATCATGTAGCAGCTTTGAGACTTTCCTTAGGTTTGCCCTCCTCTATTGAGGACTTACTTGCAGAGGCTGTGGTTGCTGTTGAGCGAGTGCTCCGTTTTATCCGTGTTTGTGGTTTTCGGAGCAAGGTGTGAGGTTCTATCATTTTACTCATGATGGCAATTTTAGACTATTTTAAGACTGTTGTGTTATCAGCTCTTGCTGATGCGTTTTATTACCAGGCTTTATTTGTTATTGACCATATTACCCTTGTTTGTTTTCGGGTTTTATTGTTACAATTTTAGACTATTATAAGACTCTTGTGTTCTCAGCTCTTGCAGCTGTGTATTAGTACCAGTCTATTTTGTTGATGACTATATAACCCTTGTTATTTGTTATGGAATTCTATTTTATTGCACAAAGTGCTACTGTTACTTATTTTACGCAATGATTTTGTGCTGATTACTTATTTATTTTTTAATTCTGGTGGCGTTTTTAATGTGTTTGGACGCTAATGACCTTGGCAGTTTTGCGCCCTTTTCATCGTCATCTTTAACATTTTACACATAAAAATGCTGTAGAGTCAACTTTCTATCTTCACCAATAAATGTACACTGCCGTAAGACCGCCAGGATAAGTTCAGAAAATGATTGTTCAAGGACATGACAAACTGCTGAGCGGAATCGAAGAAGGAATAACCCTGGCAGACTACTTGGGAAAGGATAATGCAGTAATAGAGACTATTGTGCTGTGTTGCTGGGCCGTTTGAAAAATGTATGAAGGAAAAAAGATCCAAGATATCGCACTTTCACGATGTAGCAGACTTCTGACAACGGGACGCCCATAGGGTGCTGGTGCGTTTTCCCAGTGGAAATGGTGAGAGTGATATTGTTGTGATACACGTAGTCTGTAGGAATGAATGAAATGCTATCTGGCATTGAGTTTCTCAGCTAAAGAAAAAAATCGAAAAAACCTTACCCAAGACATCTTGATCTGACAGGGAATCGAACCCAGGAGCTCAAGATTAGTAGCAAACGCTGCCATATGATGTATTCTTCTCAAACTTAAACATTTGACTTGACGAGAAGAAAGTTTCGGCAAATGAGCGTCTTCGACACCGCCTATTACTATTTTGCACGAAAAAAAAAAAAAAAAAAGGAGTTGAATAATTGAAAGCTTTTGGAAATAGCCTATAGTCCTCGATAAAGAAAAATGTTTATTCTAAATGAAAAGTGTTCCAATTTGCTAATTAATCACGAATGTTCATAACAATCTTTAACAATCATGTACACAGCGAAGAATTGCATATTTTATTAAAATACATTTAAGCCCCTCTAATTGACTGGACATCTGCTTATGTTGGACACACAATGATGCCACAGCCCTATTGCAGTATTACAGTATGTCTAATTTATTCTGTGTGTTGAATATTCCTCTACCCTGATTGTTAGAAAGCCCTTAGGATATTACCTACAGTTCTGCTTACTGTTTAAAACTGAATACTACTGAATTTGTTATTTCATATAGTGTGTCATTCCATGAAGGGTATGGGTTCTCCATTCACCTGTATTTATTTCTCAATCTGTTTAATGTTCGTGCATTGCTATTGAAAAGTAAATTAAAAGTAAAAGTAAATTGCCACATTTAATTTGATCAATATGAGTGAACGTAAGTTAGTGAAATTAACCATTAAAAAGAAGAAACAAGCTCAGTCTAATAGTGTTATCTACAGGAAAATTTCAGAGGAGTTTGGGATTTCTAAATCAATAGTGTCCAACATAAATACTATCAAAATTTAAAGTAATAATATATCGGACAAAACTGCATTGCAGAAAGAGAGTGGTACAAAATAGTTAATGAAAAACTAATAGATAAGAGTTTTAGTTTTTTTCTTTTTTTTTTCTTTCTTTCTTTCTTTCTTTCTTTCTTTCTTTCTTTTTCCTTTCCTTTTCTTCTTTCCCCCCCCCCCTTTTTCTTTTGAGCAAGAATATTGCAGTGAGTGAAAGGCTTCTGCAAGAAAAAGCAAAATAAACCGTTAAACAGTTGCACATAACCCGTTTTCAGGTACCAAATGGTTGGTTAGATTGCTTCCTTCTATTTGGACATCTCGTGCGTTAGGTTTGACTCTTTTTAATGAACCATATATTGGCTAGTTTAGAGAGACTTTACTGTAATTAGTTTGAATATTCCCTGCATAGAACACAAAGGCCTTTTGGAGTAAGTTTGACATGCATAATGCCTGAAGAAAAAATGCAACTTTTAAAAGAATGTTGGAAATGATCGGCTCTACGTTTGTCAGACTTTTAAAGTAAAATTATAAATATATTATCCATATATTTTAAGCGATAGCTCTTAAAGTGAGCATTTTTACACAAGTAATACTATTAGAAAGCTTAGTGATTCGATTACTTGCTTTTCACTTAGGCGACTCGAGTTTGATCCCAGCAGTTTACATTATGCTGTCTTAGATGCTGGAATTTATGAAGGACGAAGTATGGGCAGATTTTCTGCGGATATTTTGTCTGCCTCTGCTACCTATTTATGATCCTTCTGCGACCCGAATGTAAAACTCCAGTGTCTTGGTTGGAATGAGATCTGGCGTTAGCGTAATCCAGTTATAGAGTGTTTAACTTTAGTGACATATCTTCAATCCTACTGTTATAAAATAATACATTTCGGTTACATCTCTAGCATAGTTTAAGCATTTATTATTCTTTTCTTCTTAAAAGAAAGAAAAAAGAAATGAGCAGAACATTTAATAAATTATAGTTTGAATGTTAGACTTTAGGATTTGATGTGAGCATTTATAGTTAATTACCAAACACATTCTGCTGTGATATGCGACGAGGAATTGGAAGAATTGCGTCGATAACCGTGGATAAAATTATTGATTACAGTGATCTCCCTATCTACGTTTATAAAAGACTGAAGAACAACGGAAATGATGACCTCGCTATTTTAAACATCCTTCTTTCTGCGAACTATTTTAGTATTTTACGTCAGTTTTATGAATATCTTAACGCTAAACATAAAAAAAAAGAAGGATCCCAATGCTGTGCTGGGGTATAAAAATGCAAGGCTTTGTTAGCGTCCAAAAATATTAGAATATTGGAATGGCGCACGACCTGGCAACCTTAAGAAACTTTTCTTAGCGCGAGTGGTAAGCAACACCCTCCTCCATGCCTCAAGATAATACAACTGTCGTTCGACAACTATTCAGCGTTCTCCGTAGATATAAATGGGGCGATTAAGCCAGGATACGGACTATTTATATGGCACGTGTGGAGGAAAGCATAGAAAATGAAGTACAAGGTTGCTGTATGTTATCCGATGTACAGGATGGTCGGAATAGACCGCGTGAACTCACCAAATGTGAAAGCTTTCATTAATGATAACTGATAAGCAATATCTACACATTAGATATAATGGGACACTTGAGAATTTCAGTGTTTATACACTTACTATGCAAATATGCAATGCTTTCTATAGTAAAGTATTGAAATTAAGACGGGATGAACCCATAAATACCAAAAAATTTACATATCTGGCATTTAAGACAGCTGTACGGGCTGTAAAATGGGTACATCTAAAACAGTCAACTACAAAAGTCCCTCATTTCAACAATGCAAGTATGAAAGGATGCAACTAAGAACTTATACCTTTTTCAAGGATATTTTATTCTGATTTAATTTGTACTAAGCAAATAACAACAAGAATATGACTTGGCATTCAGCTCTGGCTCTTGGCCAGTCATATTTAATGTATAATATCTGTTCAGTATATAAATCTTAACATTAACCTCTACAAATAAATTGATATATCAGTGGCTGGATAGGTTCAACGCTTTCGGAAAATCCAGAAAGCATTGCCATCATTCATTAGAGCAGACAGCAGGTACCATGCCTTCGGATATCCAGAAGACACAGCGCCTTCCAGCCTATTGTCATATATATAATACAATGAATTGCTTTAATTAAACTCATATTCTAAATGTACACACGGCTTATGCATTAGTGTAACAGTACACATAGATACAAAAGAATTGCTTGAGCACATTAACCTAAATTTAAAAAAGCTCCAATATAGCTAACTAGTCTCCTAGTATGCTTAATTTATCTTCTCTTACTATTCCCGCTTCACTGGCCTTATCCATTAATTGTTAACATTGAATAAAATGTCTCCTAAACCCTCATTCTGTTAGTGATTCTGAAATATTTTCTTTAATGCTATATTTTTACCAATTTAAGTCATTTTTCTTACATTATGCTCATTTTCCATTTCTTAGTTCCTTGGCATATAAATAAAAATATCATGCCCTTTAATATCACAAATGGGGTATATTCTGACTTATCTTTCATTCTTTAAATACCTAACTCAGCCAATTCTGCCCTTTCATTATCATTATATTTTTCAATATTTTTCAAAAATAAACGTTTAACTCTGTATAGTTTAAAGAACAATGTCTCCTGCAATAATGTTCATCATTTGCCTGTCCATATCTTAATATTGTATTAATTACCCTCCAAGAGTCCTTTACAGAAATCAAATCCTTACCAAATGTTAACGCTACTGCTCTAGAATACTTTAAGTAAGAGACAACATTCTACTCGCCATGTATTACTAATATTGGATGAATAGAATGGGCTACTAATACCAGCGTGTTTTATAGGTGTTGATCGAGGAGAAAATTGTACAAGTCATGGTAGAGAAACCAAACTTTTAAGTTCGTGTGCTACTTTGCTGGATGGTCTGGTATTGGAAATCTACTCTTATGTTTTAATGATCCAGCGTTATATCCGCTTTCGTTTCTTTGCATGGACACTTGACTCCAAATTGCCGATTACCTCCTATTTTCCTTATGAATATTATTGTTTTATGACTTGGTATATTATAAATATTCTATCTTCCTGAACCCGCACTTACGCTCTTTATACCCCATCAACACTTTTCTGTTGCTATTGCTTTATTAATATTTAACATGTTCTGAGAAGCATTCCCCCCTCTAACCTTTCACGCCACAAACTTGTCAACTAGGTCAAACATTTTTCTCTTCATTTTCTATTAAATTTATCTACATTCGTCCCTTTTCCGACGAACTTTTCCTTTTCCGAACCAACATTCCGCTTATATTTTATTATTTTCATGAGATTCGGTATATATCATATCATGTTTTTCCTTGCAATCAGAGAAATAAGCAATGTAAAATACGCACCGTTATTAATATTTTTGTCATTATAAAGTTCTCCAATATTACTATAATATCCAAATTGCTCAACATACAATTGAAACGTATTAGAATTCTTTGCCTTATTTCCCAACACGACATTAAAACAATTTAAAACCCACTTCATTGACTTCCTTATTCTACTATTCCTTATTTGATAACATTTCCTGAACTTTCTCTTGAGGCATACTACTCAATAAAGGGTGCTTATGACTATTAATATTGAGCGTCCCAAAATCAACCCTCCTAAACTGTAACTGTTCTACCCTGGCATTGAAATTCCCACTAACTAAATACCTGAGTGCTTTGTCACCGATAGATATTAATTTGTATCAAAACTGAACTTTTTATTGGCCAATTGCTTATAAATCCATTATATATATATATATATATATATATATATATATATATATATATATATAACAGATTAAACGTGTTATTAAAACTGAAGTAGTTGCCAAATAGCGCACAGTTTCCTATGGAACAACTTTAGATTTTATATAGCAAAACTTCTAATTTAATTATATGAAGGTCTTTCATAAATAATGCATATTATTCTCTATTGCATATTTTATTAAATAGCATTGATTTATGTTCTTTGTATGTAGTTCCCTTGCTGCTCAACGCTTGCGTCTCAACGTTTTAGATCAATTGTTGTTTTGTTGAGCGTACCATTCGGAATGACTAGGATCGCCACCGGTGGCCGAGGTCGTTAAGGCGCGGACTCGTGAGCGAGAGGTCTGGGGTTCGAATACCGCGAGGATCGTCCTCCCTGACTGAGGTATTTTCCAGGTTTTCCTCAGTCCTCATAAATAGTAAATGCTGGGGAGGTACCCCTAAACTTAGGCCTGGAACGCTTCCTTTGTTAAAAAAATCCTTTCCCAAAATGTCATTTCATCTCATGTATCATCAGGGTCCACCACCTGTGGTGCCTCAGTAGCAAAAACGGGAAAACGGGCGCTAAACACCATTTAAAAATAAAAGGAAAAGGAATGACTCGGACAAAAACTGCTGAAAAGTCTTCAAAACAGAGAAAAGAATGTAATGCAAGAACTCTTTCGTCTTGGGAATAATATCGAAATCTGATAAACGCATGTCTACAGCATTCATTAAAACTATCTTCTCATACTTGTTAATCCAAATATGCCGCTGTATATTGTTGTGCAAAATGAGTGAGGCATCCTTGAGAATATAAATGATTTTGTGCAAGTTTCTGGATATTTTTGCATCTAATTATATAATACTTCTTGTTTCATATTTAACTCTGTCAGTCATAGTGATTCCTCGGTGATCGTAAGCAAAGATAATAGTGTTCTTGACCTTTGATTGCGCTCATCGAACACTTTTGGGTCGCGGGAATAAGAACTTTTCTTCGTGTATGACTGCAATTTCAATTGCGGTCCAAAGTCTGTAATTCACTTTTGGAATTACCCAAAATAAGCACAGATATAAATGACCAACTTTTCCATAATGGTTTAATATCCAGGAATTTTGAACGTGGCTTTCTTCAGAAGGGAAGAAAAGCCCATGGGACCAAGTTGGTCCCATGTCATAGATTTACTGCACGTTAAAGTACTATTAAGTCTGAAAGAAAAATTCCCTGAGCAAAAGTTATCGCCTGTTTTATGTCCTGAATAGAGTTGGATGTTAATGACCAGAAAAGCTAAAGAACTTTTATAAACTTATTAAGGCGGTTATATTTATTTTCAGCAATCAAGTAGTGAGTCGGACACACGTTTTTTTGCTCTGCAAATCGTTTGGCAAATATTCCTGGCACATAACGCCATCTTCTTCGAGAAACTATCAGACAAATTTCACATTTTGTTCATTTGCTGAAGTTCTCGGCGTACCTTGGGCCATCGTTTATGCTGATATGTCCTGCATGAAAACTAGTAGGTATCTCAATGGGAAACTGTAGTACGGTCTACTGTCTATTCACCACAAATTTCATGCAAAGCACTGTGACTTTGTGTACAACTTCTGCCGTGTAAAATTTCACAATGAACTAACCACTGAAATTGAGATTGTACCATTATTTCACATTATTGCCACCATGTGCATTTTTTATGAAAGAACAGCTATATATCAACACCACCTCGTACTATAGGGATGCAATATGTCACAGACCTCACGGATTGTCCGCGATTATATGTTGGAAAAAAATGGACTGAAAGACAAAAGTCCGAACATTTTGCAAGAGTTGAAGTCAACTTTAGCTAATTTACATTTTTCGCCAAAGAATGCTATTTCTTTGCCGTCACATGTTCCTTTAAATTAAAGAGTACAGAATACTTTCAAGATGTCGATGCAGTGGCTAGTCACCTCTGACAATATATGATAATCAATGGTATTCTCTGGCCAACACTTTCGTCACTTCCATTTCCTTTGTCGTCACTTCGTGTCTTCGTTGGTTCGACATCTATTTACGTGCTGATCCTTCCTGCATGTAGTGATTTTATTGTGGTTGCAATTTAGTTCTGTTTGTTGAGAGAGAAAAATTTGATCTCGGAAGCAGTGTGGTAGGTGACAGTTGGGACGTCGGCATGCTAATGACGTGCCCCCTATCAATTATGTTGCAAGACGGAGGTAGAGGACGCAGCGGACTATGTCATGCCAAGAGGAGGAGCAGAGTAGAGAGAGACAGAGAGAGTATTTTTTCTGTACTCTGCTCAGTGGAATAGTTCAAAGGCAAAACCAGTTAATGTAATTTTGCAAATGCAATATAATATGAAAAATGTAAGTTACAGTGATGTTCATTAACTGATTCAAAATCAACCCAAGTTCCTATCTTCTGTCCAAGGCTCTGGGAAGTATGATTGGTTTCAAAATGTTTAAAGGATGGTAGTAACACATACATCGTAATACATAAATGTTAATTTAATTTTCTCAATGATAAATGATTTCTTATGGAAAAAGACAACGAAGCAGTCCTTCCTAAGTTCGGCATTGTTAGTCAAGTGCATAAGGATTTTTAATTCTCAAATTTCCTTTTTCTGGATAAGCCCTCGTTTTGGACTCTGCGATTATGGCAACCATATACTAACATTAACCTGCAGCTAAACAAAAGAATTAAGTTCAAGCCAATATAAGAGTATAAGGTGAAATATTGTGTGCAAAACATCATATACTTGGGGCTGTCTGCATTGAGCTGTTTGTAAAAAGATGCAATAAGTTGCAGAGCAAGTTGAAAATAAATTTTATAAGACGAGTTAATTTTGAGAAAAATCAACATTTATGCTATAGATTTATTTAATAATGGGATTAAATTAGCATTTACTATCACATTATCATCTAATTTGAAGCTTCAGCGTATGAAGAAAATAGAATTGAAAGAAAAATCTGCGCCCTTCAGCTTTTCTCGCCTTTCTCGCTAGTGCCGGACAACATGTTAGAAAACACACTGGCATGAAAAATCCTCAGGATATGGTCGTGGAAATGTGCCGTGCACCAAATATCACAGAAGTTGAACCACAAGTTTTCAATGCTATGCTTTGAAATATAGCAACTGCACTTATTTTAGAACTACTTTAAAAAAAAGTAAGGGCACATTGAAATAATATCCACAATAAATATTTAAACACATACGAATCTTTCTCATTGAAATCTAAAGGTTTAACACATTGAAACCAATAAATATTAATATTGAATACCAAGAGTAAATGAAAACCCCAAAACGAAAAAATATTATTAATGTCTTTTTCTTAAAACTAATAAAGCACTTTCGTTGCTAATTGCTCATTCTTAGAAAGAAATTTATAATTACCAAAATTTTTACTTAAATACCTGGGTCACTGAGATAATAATTGTCGGAGTTAGACGATCAAGGAGTCGCCACACACGTGGAATGTAGTTATCAATTACAAGTAAGAACACAGATCCAGGAACGGTGACTAACCCAGCCGTCAAACCAAAAGCCGAAAAAGTCCTTACCCTCCCTGATTCATTGACCAACTAAACATGTCTGGCAAGCTACTAAGTATGGGAAGAAGGAAAAATGACCTCACATATAAAAATGATAAATATTCAGACTAATCCCGTGAGTCATAAGTACGGCTTTAAAGAAAAGTCAAGAGATGTGGCCATTTTAAGAAGGGAAAGGGAAAACAGATTACGATAATATAATATATAATGACACATATCGAAATACACAGACACATATTTTTGTTGAATTGAACACCAGATCTTCAGTAAATGTGCCAATATTATATATATATATATATATATATATATATATATATATATATATATAAAATGCATTATATTGTTAGTGATAGTGGTAATAGTAGCAATAAATATTTTCCCTCTTTAAGCAGTGCAGGGTCCGAATGCACACCACCATAGACTTTGCTAATTATCTACAAAATATACCTTACTCCTAGATCCATATCTAGTTTCCTCCTATTTGTTCTTATTGTTTGATACAAGATATGATTTTATTTTATTTTTTACTCTCATTGTATTATACGAAAAAGTCATTTGGAAATCAAGTTAAGCTCTATTAGTTACAAATATTAGTAAAAGCAAGTCTGATACAATGAAATCAAACCTCACTGTTGACTACCTGACCAAATGGTTCCTAATATTTAGGAATTTGAGTAAGAGACATTTAATTAGAAATGCTGCTGATGCCAGAATCTAGAGTGAAAACCTGTGGATCTTTTCAGATTTAATAAAAGTGAAAATCAATTGCATACAAAAGTCTTAGTGGCAGCATGTCTGTCTATGGAAAACTATTTATTTTAGAACCAATATACTATTACGTTCTCTTACCATGTTTATCACCCATTGTCAAACTGCTGGAAGGCGCTGAATACCAGTAGTAATTCTATTTATTTAATGTCAGCCAGCAAGCGCTCTACTGCACGAAGGATTGCTTCTGTGTGTGGAAACACTTTTCTCTAAGTAATTCATTTAATTCGGGAAAGAGATCGAACTCACCTAGACTAATGTTTGATGAATAGGAGGGTTACTCAAGAATCTCCCATCCCACACATTACTTTAGTGATCCTGTTAGTCGAAGAGGTATCCTAGTTGCGATAATCAAGCAAGTCTTTTAACACAGGCAACAAAAGCAGATGGGTTGTTCCTATTTGAAGCTAAGTTCCTCACTCATCATCATCTATAGCAGAGATTGAATAAACTTCAATTTGTGTGCTGCAGTGTCAGGGTGACTTGTACATGACGCATCCGTATACCATCTCGTGCCCAAAGTGTCACCGTTTGATATGACAAGGCACACTCGTGACATTCTTTAGCTCTTTGACGCCATTACTTCAGACCTTACACATCCGTCTATAACGACAATGGGTGTGTCTTTCCTCTGCCATATTTGTTAATACAGTGTGACGAATATTTTGTCACTAGTTTAATTTCCCGTACTTTAGTCAACAAATTTAGAATTTCATATTTAGTGCCGCATATTATCTGAGAAAGTCTATTTTATACTTTAATAATTAGGATCATTTGCAGCATTAAATGTACAAAATGCGTCCCAAAAATATAGAGTATTCATTTGGGTATGGATAACATTAAATATTACTATAAAAGCTAATATGATCATGGGAAACATTTCTTGCTGGTAATAATTTGCTTAAAAGATGGGAGTTTCCATATATAGCATGAATGAAAATCAACAATGCATAGTGACAAATGAAAATCGTAGATGATTAAATGGTACAAAAAATATTATAAAATAATTTCACCCTATTATTTTATTAATTAAACCAATTTCACCCAACAAATTCATAAAGGAAGAGCAGCTCTACAAATCAACACGAGCACAATATCTTCTTTGACACGCTAAATATGAGTGTGTTAAACATTTCGACATGAGTATGGTATGCGTAATGTACCTATATAAAATTCCATAATGTTGTGGTATCGAACGTTTATAGAAACAGTTTTGTGTTTAAAGCATGCAGGAAGTCGCAGGCAAAACCCCAGTACTAGAAGCAGCTCTCTCTGAAGTCATGACAAGAAGCCCTAAGAAAAGTTCAAGCGATTGTCAGCAGAGATGAATGTACCACATGCGTCCTGTCAGCATATTGTTGGAAAGCACCTGATACTGTACCCCTATCACTTACAACGTCTACAAGCCATACGCGATGAGGATCACGAATTCTTTTCAATTTTGTATCCATGATGTGCCAACGGATTGAAGATGATGACAACTACTTACAAACGATAAAGTCCAAAAGTTCAAATTTAGAGTGAGCCGCATTAAAGTGTATGGAGCATTCTTTGCATGGACTGACTTCCATCACCGTTATGAGTTATGCGGAGTGCGCAATGGGGGCCATGTAGCATTCTGAGAAGTCTCCCATCTTTGAATGTTGTATACACAAATTTGAAAATATAAAGTAGCTGTAGTAAATGTTTTACAGTGTTTTTATTTTATCCATTCCCAAACGGATCACTCTATATATCTAATGAACTCGGGATAAATTCAAACGAGCGGCTCAATTAATGCCAGTAAAACCTTTTGTATTTACATTTGTATTAACTATTGTGCCTTCCTTCCTAATTGCTTACACATTACCAAATTAAAATTGTATACATTGTTTCATACCTAAGATTCTCCTTAAAACACCGGGTCGAATTGCTGCTCCAAGTTACAAAACAGTTCTCCCATTTTATGTTTCTGAGACCGGACACGGGTCACCACTCCCTACATACACGAATGTGCATTAAGTTGTTTTTAAACGAAGGAACGGCAAGAAAACGAGAACCATTCAAACCATTGACCAAGTGAACTAGAAGCTAGGGGGCTCACATTTGCATTTAATAATGGTGAGGAACTACAGTAATTTGCCCCAAAAGATTCGAATGTAGAATCACTGGCTTGCACCTACTCAAGCTGCATATCTCTGTGCAGCATGTAGTAATATCATGATTAATGGCGGAATATTTCACGATTCACTACCAAGAAACATTTTCTTGCTTGAGGGTAGAAGCTTCCAGTTCATTCTAGAATTTACGTAAGTCAATAGTTGCATTTCAAGGCAACTAATGAATACTCAGGAGTTCCTCCCAGGTGAAGGTCTGCATATTAAGATTCTTCTAGTTTGTGCAGGTCCTGTTACTTCACGAACTTCAGGGTAATTTATTATCACACATTCACTTTGCTTGAGGCACAATTGAAAAAAAAAAAGTGCACTCCGGATCTACTTTCTTCTTCGGTAGTTTAAATTGGGGTTAAGAATCCAGAAGTTTTGTTGCTTGTAATGAAAGTCTAGAGGGGGCGAACTTTCTATACATAATGCCAAATTAATGCCTGTTGCCAAAGCAACTATTTTGTCGCAGGTTTCTTGAAAAAAAATAAGAGTGACAAGCCTTTCGCTTCGACCACGCTGAAAATCTGGCTGTAAATCAGCTGGCGCAGACCGAGAGACTTTGTTATAATTAGGGTCCGGTTTTTAGATCATAAAGTATATAATGTTGAGTAAGTTAGGTCAGAGATAGTCTGAGACTCCTGTTTGTTTGATAGGTCTCTGGTTTGATTCCTGATGCTGGCAATCATTGCCGTTTATTTTTCTTAGTTGCGAGAAGAAAAGTCGGATTGGGTGTCTTACCATATATTTAGCGTTAAAAGACACATAAAACGAAGCAGTTGCTACAATAAATGACTACACAGTTTAGGCTATCAGTAAACTATGAAAGTAGAGTAATATTGGAAAGCGAATGTACAGCTAAGGTCATCTGACTTGCTGACAATACTTTTATGTCACAAGTAGCCAACAGTTGGCATAATATGACAATGATATTCTTTTTACTATAGATCGAGTGTTCGAGCATTAAAAAAATATAAAAAGGCAGGCAAAATAAATTTAAACTTTATAATATAACAGTAAACAAGACATTACACTATTAATTGTAACTGAAAGTATCGTAAATGCAAAATTCATCAAGTTTGAAAAATAATATATATGATTTTAAATGATTAGTTACCTGAAGATTATTGTAATTCTTATGCAAATTTTAAAATGTTAATAATTATGAATATATTTTAAACAACATTTTTGAAAATCTCAGAAAAAATTGCAATGGCGAATCATATATAGTGTTTCGTTTTCATTATGCACGTGTTGTTTAAATTATTTGCAGACTACCTAGTAGCATTTGTGACTACCAAGTCCTGGGTACGATTTTCTGTCAGGTCAAGCTATCTGGTTATGTTTTTTTCTTCTGGTGTTTTCTTTACCCTGAGAGGCTTTAAGGCTCCAAGGACTCCGAGTTTATTTGCGCCAAAACTAATTAACTTCATTCATGACTACATTCCTATACCTACAATATTCATACTCTCAACCTACAGCTATCGCGATTAGACCAACATAGTCAAAATAAACAAAACAATATTAAAATTGTGCTTATAATCTAAACCGTCCCGCACTATAACTGCAACTGTATTTGCAAGTCAATAATACAAACAGCAGCTCACAATGAATACCCGCGTCCACAATAAAACGAGACTACTATAGCAATCTACCTACCCAAAATAAATTTTACAGTTTTCCTTGGAGAAATGAACATAGAGCATTTCATTATAAGATAAATGTTGTTGCAAAACATTCTTTACAATAGCTATTTGGAACAGTTATCTCTTAATGCCGCCAATGAAGCAATAACTTACAATAAAATTGAAATCATAAATAGACAGAATAGTAGATACATAATAGGCAAAAAAAAAAAAAAAAAAAAACCCTTCCCATAATGTTTGATAGCTAAGAAATATCATGTCTACGCACTTAGATACTTTCTGTAAAAAGGAAATTGGCTTTAACTCATGCTGTAATAATAATAATAATAATAATAATAATAATAATAATAATAATAATAATAATAATAATAATAATAATAATAATAATAATTATTATTATTATTATTAAATGATGGTCATCACGCAGTATATGTCATTCTTTAAATATAATCAACATGGTTGGCCAAACTTGTAAGGGAAGGTCGTGTTCGAGTCCCACCAGGACTGTTCTTATAATTATTTCAGGGTTTTGTCAGTCATCACTGGAAAATGCCGGAGAAGTGTCCGAAGCACATGCCTGGAGCGCTTCCTTCTTAAAATTGCTTTCACAAATTATAATTTCATTTCATGTATCACCAGTTTCCACCCCCTATGATATATTAGTATAAAATGGGTGTTTACCACCACTTAAAAAAAGTACATTTTTATTTGGTTTATACGGATGCTCTTTAACATCTCAAGTCATCAGCGACCCATTCAAATAAGGGCTTGAAACAACCGACAAATTGTGCTCAGATGCCTCTTAGTTCAGGCTTGAAGTTCTTTATCGTGCCGTAAATGTACGGTACGGAACCCACGGCTTTAATTCCTTTCCGAATGAAGCAATACTTAGGATTTTTACGCTCGAAAAAAATCCATCGGTCCTGACCGGGTTTGAACCCATGCCTTGGGTCTACGAGGCAAGTATGATTACCACTACACCACCAGAACCAACTGTGAAAGTTCAAATATACTTCACATAAGATATTGTATTTTTAAAAGAATGTGTTACACTTTATTAACCGATATCATAGATATCTTAGTATTTCAATTCTTATATTTTTAAGCTAAAGTTTAATTGCTTATGTATTCTCCAATATTATTGACCTAAAATTATGTTAATATGTCTTTCTTTGAATATTAATTAGGTGTGTTTTTAAGTTTAATATGAGTTTCCAACACGTTTTGTAGATGTATAATTAGCGAACTTTTGTGTTGCTGAAATATCATCTATGAAAAACAGCGAACTTAAAACTGATTCTCATGGAAGCTCATATTTAATATTTTTGTACAATGACGGTCATATACTTTTCATGTTTATGAAGACAGCAATAACTAACTAATTTTAAAAAGACCTGTAATAATTAGGAAATAAGTAAGAACAGTAAACAATTTTTGCCCTCGAGATTTGCACCTTTTCCTTTCTTTTTTATTATATACTATCAAGACTTGAACGACTCGTAAGCCATTATAGATCATGGTTTATTTGACCTGCACTATATGAATGTTGTGATAAAGTAATATCAAAAGTTGGAGGGGAAAGAAATAAACTGAAATGTACAGAATAATTCTCTCGGTAGAGGTGCCAAACCATTGTCTATAAATATTTTTGTTATATAAATAATGACTTGAAAACTTCTACTACACTTTCAATAATGAAAAATATCATGGAGATACTCGCAATATAATAACGTTGTCCATTGACCTGCATTTGTATATGTTCCGCGTCACTGCATCTCGGTTATACTGCAGTTATACCTAAAGTATAGTGTAATTAAAAAGTACACAATCGCACAGCGCATTACCCTCGATTATAAATATGTTAAATAAGTTACCTTAAAGCACACCAGACGATAATTTGGACTGAGTTTGCGAAATACCTGTACTATCCAAGTGTTATATTCAGAAATTTGTTGAAAAGTTATAGATAACAGATAACCTTCTGAAACAACATACAGGAGGCCAGAAGATTGTCTGAAAATACAACAAAGGAGCGATTACTGGCGTCATTATCAAGATATTTACCAAGACTTTCCCATGAGACTAATCGCCCATATACCATATGTCAAAGATCAGAAAATAAGCGAAACTTCGCGCTTTATCGTGTGTCGTGTTCAAAATTTGTACGAGACGCGCCACGAAAAACGGAGAAATGCTTGGATTAGGGAAGAAACTATGTGCAAAGATTATAAACAGCTCCTGTTTTGCTTCGTTGTAGGTATGTGTATATAAATTTGCAAACCATTATCTAATCTAGTTTATATAAATTTTATAGATTGTAGTTTGAGCCTCTAGCGAGAGAACTACTCTATATTACTTCGCCAAAACAAGTGCAAAACTCAACCTGCTGTTAATGTCAATAATTAGGAATGCCAAAAGGTTTAGATTAATGTTAGTATTTACATTAATTCATTTTTAAGTTAAACGTGATACTTTTAAAGGGGTTTTTCTTCTTTTAGCTAACAAAAGAAACGGAGACATTGGTCTGCATCTACTTTGGGTTTGTACATTCTTAGTCAAAGAACTTGATTAATTTCAGAAAATAATAATTTATAAAATTGTATTAGTCCGAGTAGAGAACGAACGGTATGCTCAAAGGGGATAAAAAGCATAACACGATTTATAGTAAATCAGAGGACTGGATATAATGTTGCATTGTTTACTTCTACTTTAATCTCTCGTTGTAAAGACCACGATTTAAGTCTCTATTTCAGAAGCAGTCTGAACATTAGGATGTAAAACTAAAGAGATTAACAAAAAACCCTAATGTGGAACAGCTTTGCAGCTGGAAAAGGAAGTAGCTTCAAGTTTTTACCCCATAGTCAGGATTGCATATAAGTTAATGTTTATCGAACTGGTTGAGCAACCATGGGTAGCTTTGCTGTTAGACTTCACTAGTTAGTCAAGCCATGCATTACAGAGCTTAATTCATCACATTAATGATCGACATATAATCTGCTGGAAGTCGCTGTTGTCCAGTATTTAGCTCAGAAAGAGACAACATTATCTGCGTATTATTTGCAAAAAAGAATAATGTTCAAAAATGTTTTGAATACTCTTAATTAATTGATCACTCAGAATTTCGAACGAATCGCATTTCCTAAATATTTGATCTACGAGGTCTGTTCAAAAAGTATTTATTTATTCATGAATATCTATTTTGTTCCCTTCAAAGTAATCCCCACTAGATATTATACACTTGTGCCAACGTTTTTTCCAATCCTCGAAGCACTTTAAAAAATCGTTTTTTGTGATCTTGTTCAGCTCCTCCTTCGATGCCGTCTTTATCTCCTCAATCGTGGCGTAGCGTCGTCCTTTCATGGGCCTTTTCAGTTTTTGGAACAAAAAAGGTCACAGGGGGCCAGGTCTGGGCAGTACAGGGGCTGCGGCATCATAAGTGTGTTGTTTTTGCCCAAAAATTCGCGCACAAGCAACGATGTGTGAGCAGGGGCGTTATCATGGTGCAAAAGCCAATTTTTTTTCTTCCACAAATCCGTGTTTCTGGCGGATTGCTTTGCGCAAATTGCGCATAACTTGCAGGTAATATTCCTTATTGATCGTTTTACCCTGTGGCAAGAACTCATGATGCACCACGCCCCTGCAATCGAAGAAAACTGTAAGCAAAACCTTCACATTCGACCGAACTTGGCGCGCTTTTTTCGGTCTTGGCTCGTGTGGCAGCATCCATTGGGATGATTGAGCTTTAGTTTCCACGTCATAACCATAAACCCATGATTCGTCCCCAGTTATGACCCTCTGGAGCAAATTTGGGTCGTCGCGGACAGAGTTCAACGTCTCCTTAGCAACATTAATGCGATGGTGTTTTTGGTCGAAATTGAGCAACTTTGGTACGAATTTTGCGGCGACCCGTCTCTTGCCCAAATCATTGGTAAAAATCGAATGGCACAAGCAAATCGATATGTTTAGGTCCTCAGCAACTTCTCTGACGGTGATTCGACGATTGGCCAATACTATTTTCTTCACTTCTTCAATGTTTTCGTCTGTTGTTGACGAGCTCGGACGTCCGGAACGCTCTTCGTCGTTCACACCTTCTCGACCCTCTGAGAACAAGTTGTACCACCGATAAACGTTGCTTTGGTCCAAGTTAGCTACACCGTATGCTACAGTCAACATTCGGAATGCATCCGCGCACTTAATTTTGTTTTTCACACAAAATTTGATATAGATTCTTTGTTTCATTTTTTGGAATAGGCAAAAATCGAAGACGAGCCAAAACACGTCCAAGCAAAATAGCTGGCAACAATTAACTGAACATTCAAAATGGCCGAGCTTGTGAACATAAGTGAGGGACATGAGTACCAACATAACGCCACAAAACAATTGAAAATCGATAATACGTAGCCCGCGGAAATTCAAAATTCGCGATACTTTTTGAAGAGACCTAGTATGTAAATGCATTAAAGTTATTTTTATCCTTCCAATTAATCGTACAACACTCAGATCATAGTTGTTTCATTACAGGGGCCAGTTGTTTAATCCAATGAGCAAGTTAGGGCAACCACGGCAACCATACTTCGAAAGCGTAAACGCGACCTTGTGCAGGCGGAAAGGGTAGTTTGTAACTTACTATCAGTTCACTTGCATCTGCAATCTCTGCCGGCTCGTAATGAGTGAAACAGCAAATAATTCGATGAGATCACATCCGCCCAGCAGATGCATTTTGCTTCGTTGTGTTTCTTTTCAACATTCAAAGAAATCATAGCTGCTGCTTGAGACCGGCAGCAACCTCATTGATGTCCAGGTCCTGATTCCAGGAATTCCAGTGAGGAGCAGCCCGGATATTGAGCGTTAGCAGATGTAGATTGTAGACATTAAAGCGGGTAAAAAATTGAAAATTAATTAATTCTAAATGTAATCATTGCTATTGATTACCAGTAGCAATTGTAGGTGAAATTAGAAATCATAGTTAAAATAGTTGTGCTGAATTCCAGTACCGGTTTAGTTTATTGAAATTTTAGTTTTGTTTAGTTATACTATTAGCACTGTAGATTTTAAAATCTGTTGAATTTAAATTGTATAGTAAAAAGTAAGAGGGATAAATAAAATAAATCTGGAGTATTATGTCCTAATATAGAAACAAGATATCACGATAAGCACTGCAGAATAAAAACAAAACAAAAAAAAAAAAAAATAAAAATAAAACAATTCAAATAAATTTTAGGAACAAACATGGTGAAGAAGCCCGGAAGAAAGTAATGGGAAACCTACCATATCACGAAGAAGGAACAATGTTCACATTGCTTCAGCATCCAGTGCTTTAGATTTGTGATACTGCGCAACTCCTAGCTTCTTTGTGAAATCTTTTTCTGAATTAACAAGTTAAGTCCGTCTGTTGTGGAAGCCTTCAGTCTCTGTTGCAAGATGCATGTGAGTTCTGCACAAAGGTTATTTGTTACGAACCGGCAGAGCTCTGCTGCGTACTGCCAGAAGCAGTATCTAGATGGTATAATGCATGTGCACCTTTACGCATAGCGACTCTACCACTCTTTATCCGCTTGTGGCGGCTGCAGTAAGTAGCCACTCTCAAATAACCTCACTGTATGTATTGCTATACTGAAACGGAGAAGAGGGGAATAAACGTAAACACTTTAAAGAATGCGTTGTGTGTTGTAAAATCATTCTGCTAAATCACACATTACATGAAACTTATGTTAGATACGAAACGTTTGCAGTATAATAATAAATTATAATTATTGCACATTATATTGAATAATGTAAAATAAATTATAATTATATTACATTATATTATGTAATAAATTATGTATTATATAAGTTATAATACATTACAATATATGTATTGGTGACCATTTTATTCACAGTTTGTTACTTGTAGGCACAATATCATTTTACATTAGATAATTTAGTTATCATTAGATTGAGATTAATAAGTAATTTAGCAAATGTTTAATACACATAACACACTATTCACATTCTTTTTAGTGTGTGTTGTATTAATGTAAATGTATGTTAATTTTGTTCCGTGTTGCCTGATCTACTCCTTTCGTTCAACTGGTTTCTTGTTTAAAAAAAAAAAATTAAAACCTAAGAGTTTACACTCTGGTGTTTAAGAGTTTTCATTTTGGGAAAATATGTTCAAATCTAATATAATGTAACTTCAATGTGAGTCCTGGCTAATAATTTGATTTCTTTTAGTGGTATGAAAAATTACGAGGATTTCCAAGCAACAGTTTTGTGAATATTTCAAATTAATTACTGAGAAAAACTTAATACTGGTTTGAAATGTTCAAGTTACTGTTACTTGTTATTAAAACTCTTCAAATATGTCATGGCTTGTCCCAAGCATAATCTTTGATTACGCAACTCAGTAGCCTTCACCTGTAAGTAGCGTACAATCCTGGCTTGGTAAATCACGTTGAAAACATAATGTCCTAGCTCTACTTATAATTCACCATTTGAAAGCAAAACAATTGAAGTAGGGGCCTCTGGCGGGATGTTTCCTAAGTATATAGATATTTAGAGGACATTTAGAACACATTCAGAGCAGCTCCAGCTATTGGGTTGTTCATAGGTGGCGCATAGCGGGTGTGAATAAAAGGTTTTCTCGAATAAGCATTCATGGATTTAGGCAGCAATGTTAACAATGTGTGCGAGAGAGCACGACTATTATCTATTCACTCTTAAAGAGATCCTAACGACAACAAATAAACAATGTATCCTTTCGCAATTCGCGCCAAAAATACTCCCAATTATCAGAAACACGTGGCAAGTGACTATGACAAGAGATTGGTAAATTCTGAGGTTAGGTTTACTACCTCCTTTACTGCGAGTGCCGGATACTTTTAGCAGAACTTGAAAACACATTTAAAATAATTGCTTTCTCGCCACTAGTTAAAGTCTTGCCCGATTTATGCTTTATATAATATATCTCTGTTGGAACAGCAGTACTGATTCTTTAGCGTCAACCATGATAACAAGTGCAAACTGCTTGCGCCTTGCCTTGTTTAAACAACCGTTGAATGATTTTTTTTGTATAGTGGATGTTATTTATTACTGAATCCATCCTCAAATTTAGATTCCTAACATGGAACTACTTTCTTTGCGCGCATTGCTACTGTGTTGCACTTGACTGCACACAGTCATGCTACTGACGTCACGTCAAGCGACATTGTTTTGATCGGAATCACTCTAAGGGTGAATAGGGAATAGTGGCGAAGTCATTTTCATAAATACCCCACTAATTCTACAACGACATTCATTTAAGGCGTTAAATAAGCATTGTCAACGGGACAGACCAGCTTTTTAACTGTGGCGAAAGCAACTGATCTAAATTTGACATTTAATAAATATCCCTAATCTTCAAGTTACGGGCTTGATGAATCAGGCCCAGCTTTCTATTCATTTGGTGCGAACTTCTACTAAAAGACCAATTATTTACTTCTTAAGAAGTTCAGCAAAACTTCTAAACTGTAAAGATAAAAAATATTTAAACAATTAGACAAAAATGACTGTTAAATTTTGAATTAGGTTGTATTATGAACAGTTACAAGTTTTGAACTCGTGAATGCCAAAATAAGGAATTCTAAAGAGCGCGCTTGAAAAACTTATAGTTATGAGACGGATGAAGTGAAGATCGGAGAAAGCATGGATAATGGATATTGCCGGGCTATGAGGGAGATTAGACTGAGCTGAAAGAAGCAATTGGAGAAAAAAAAGTTAGAGATGGGCCCTCGACACTCACAATATATCGATACTCCAGAAACATCGATATAGCACGAACATGAGCTGCATATTTTTTCGATAGTTTGTTAATACAGCAATTGTTAATTGATAGTTACAAGTAGCACACTTTAAAATGAGCGCAAGAAACACGGGTCTCGTTTATATGCTTCTAAGTGGAACGTAATAGGAGCTAAGAAATTGGACGCGCTTCTAAACTCGGCAGCCGATAAAAGCCCCTACCCCCCTTTCTTATATTTCTGCAGATGGTCTGGTAACAGTACTTGCCGTTCACCTCGCCGCGCTTTATGCTTAGGCACAGGTTTCATTTCGTTTAACTTCTGTTAAATTACGCTCGCGTAAACATCCATTGAGCCTAATCGAAATTGAACCCGCGATATTGGGTCTACGAGGCAAGAATGGTTACCACTACATTATAACCAGCATCGACATCCTACCTTAGGCTGCCAATCTGGGGGCAGAGGCACAAATAGCAAATCCTTGAGCAGGCTGAACTACCGAAATATGCTCCTCCGTCACTAATAATCCAATCCAAACCAATCCAATCCATTTTTAATCTAAGTAGATTTACAATATGCTGTCAAAGAATAAAATTGTCTTAATAATCAAACTTTCCTCACCAAAAAGTTAGCTGCCGATTCTATTATGCTCCCAAACATTTCTATCAAATGTAATACTATGGTTATGTGCTTTTACCAAATGCAAATTCACAAACATATAACAAACAACAGGCGGTGTTTCGGGAAAAGACTGTCTCCAAATATGTGGATAACATGTAACCGTATCGAGGTGGTTAGATTTCAAAATAAAACCACACAATGCTGTCGGAAATAGTTTTCCCACTAGTGCTCAATTAAAAGAATGTAAACTTAATTTAGGACAGAACTGGCTTAGGAAAATTAAAGCAAATAAAACAGTAAATCACGAGGTCCAAAACAAAATTTTTGAAATTCGTAAATGGTTCAAAACTGTTTCTGGACATTCCTATTTACAGTACAACGCTTTTACAGAACTAATATCAGAAGTTCCTGATCTCTGATTGTTTTGAATTTTCATATTATATTCTATAAAATTAGTTATATAGACATAGGCAGCACTGGAATTTGGAAGTGTTCAGACTAAAATGTTTTCAAATACCCTGCAACAGACTTATATAACGAGCATTCGTCAATCTTCATTTAATAGATATCTTTAAACATAATCTTACTTGTGTGTTGCTAAAAATGCAAGAAATGGAAAAGCAAAGGAGGAGGGAAGAAACAAAAACACAAGGAAGATTTTGTTTTTAGCCAATATCAACAATGCATCACAAAAATTATGTAAATAAAGAGTGTAAGATATCAAGAATAAGTGAGTGCAATTTTAATGTGCTTTACGTAGTGAAAAACACATGTGCGCTCAAATGAACGTGCGATGAAATGACCAACGACAAAATGAATGTTACAAATTCCCTTAAAATTCATATACCAGGGCAATAAAAAGTGTTGAACTGAGGATTGAAGTAGATCTTTTGAAAGCGTTATTGCATTATATTGCATTTCCAGCATGTTTTTACATAACCTATTGCAACAATTTCATACTTAAGCGCTTTTGGTATAAAAGCAGATTTTGAACCATTGCCCATATACTATGAATGAAGTTTGAAACTACACTCGGGGGGGGGGGTAGGGCACTCTTATGTATTGCAATATATTTGTTTGTCATAAACTATTATGGTAGGCATTTGTTATCATGAAGATATGTAGGATATATTAAATGTTTTTTATTTTATAAACAAAGAATTGTAGCTGAATATGGCATAAGGTCTCAGATACAGCAAGTTTGTCTGAACCATGTTGCGCTTCATTATGATTATTTATTTATTTTTACATGTTGTAAACGTAAGTGAGATTGTCACATTTCATCTTAACATATTCGACCTGAAGATGTGGCTAGAGCTGTAGCCCTAAACGATGGACATTACATTACAAGTATAATGAATATACCTAGAAGCGCAATGCACGATATCTTAAAACGGCTTAGAGAGACCCTAGAATATAGCAGAAGGCCAGGTTTGACTCGCCTAAGAGCTACAAATCAAAATGAAGGCTGACACATGATGTTGACAATTTTTAGGGAGCGCAATTTGCTACGATTGTAGTCCAGCAATTTGTTAACATGCATGGGCCCCTCATTTTGGCCAAAAAAGGATGAAAAAGGTTGAAAGCAAGTGAACTGATATCAAGTATACCTGCAACTGGTCCCAGTTTGCTCAGAATGCACCGAGTCGAACGATTGCGTTTTGCAAATGATCATAAGCGGTTGTAAAAATGAACAGTAGAGCTTTGTTCTGTTCACAGAGGTGTCCTGTTTCAATTTGCGCTCACCTAATGGATATGTAATAGTTTGGAGACAACGGGGAGAACGATTTGCACAATGCTGCATTTCCGAAAAGTTTGGAGGTGATGGAGGGATGGTTTGGGCAGAAGCGTCTATGGATGCTCTCGCTCATTTAATTTTAGTAGAAAATGGAAGTCTAACAGTACATAAATGAATGTTTGGCTATAAGTGTTGTACCATTTGTCCCATTTACAGGTGATAGTTTTCTTTATTTTCACGACAATGCACCCGAATATTGCCCATGTGGTCCGAGATTGTCTCCAAGAAGTGGGAATCCATGTTTTCTTGGCCAGCAAGGAGTCCCGTCATGAATCCATTTGAACACTAAAACCGCGTGCCAGAACCTTTACAGGAGCCTTCTAGAAGAATGGGAGCATATTCCTCAAGAAGCCATAGCTAACCTGATCGAAAGCATGCCAAGATGTATAAATACAGCTTTTCAAGCTAGAGATAGGTGGATTTCTTTATTAAAAGAGTTTTAACGTTTCAAGTACCGAAAAATGTACTCACAGTTAAAACAAAACCTGCCATTGTTTTACGCCCTTCGTAACTTTTCAAACCGAAGTAATATCTTTGTTTCTATTGTTGTAATTTAAGGTGTTTAATAAAACAATCTTTGGTTTAAATGAATATTCTTTCATTTTAAAATAATTAAGCGCTAAATATAAGAATTAAAAACAAAATATAATCAAATATAAGAGTCTACGTTTTTTTTGGGGGGGGGTCCCTGAGTGTATTTTCAATTGGATTCTGCGAGTGATAACCGCATCCTTTGCCGCATTTGTACAAAAAGGGTTTTCGAGATGTGGAACATTTCACAAACCAGAACCTAAATAAACATAATTTCAGTTAATAAAATTATTTTTCTAAACATTTCAACTCATTGAGGAAAGAAATTCAGACCAATTTGTTTGAAATATTAATACTCTCAAATTAGTAAAAGGAGAAATTTGTATTTCATTTTACATAAATACGAAAGTATGGAGTATGGAAGCAAAACATGTATTGATAACGAATATGAATTTAGTATTGACTCATTTCTAGAAAAAAACAAATCTTTGGATTTTTGAGCATATGGAGATGTTTAATATATTAAAAATCTGTTAAATATATGCATTTAAAAGACGAGTTTGAAATTGAGGGATACAAAAATTATGTGAAAATGAACTTGTAAAACGAATAAGATAACTGTACAAAATGTAAACGAATTATTCAGTTAACTGCATAATATTTATATTCTCTCATGTTTTTGCACTTTACTAAAGACGGTTCGATAAGCTATTTATCTGCTTATGAAAATGTGAACTCTTCTTTCAAAATCCTTTCATAATTAATAATTTCATCTTGTGTTCACTAGTGTCTATCACCCACAATGCCTCAGCAGTGAAAATAGGCGTAAATACTATTAAAAAATAACATGTACAGCATTCATCCTGACACAGTTAATACGGTTCACCCCATTGAAATAAATATTATATATGTGTGTTGCAAACTTAATTATCTTAATATTTAATGTATTGAAATTAGTAATGTAGATATCATATGTAATATGGCATAGTGTTAACATGTCAATTGTACGTCGCCAAAAGAGAGGAAGTTTCTGATGTTCTTCGGTTACGGTAGCCTGAAAGGCCAAGAGGATAGCAAACTCTATACAATAAACTCAAGGATCGAGTGTAATGCTACATTTAAAAATGCCGCTGTTGTAGTTTTAATAAACTGGATGACTTTTAAATCCGTTTGGGGCTTTAACACCAACAAGCGTTGTACTGTTAGCTTTTAAACTAGTCAATGCCAACAAAAAGTTTGAAACTTTCAAAATAACGAATGGCACGTGGGGCAGGTAAACTTATACCAGCCAGTTGAAAAATGTATGTTTAAACTTTAAAAGATGTGGGTAAAACCTGCGCGCGTTCGTGCGATCCCTTTGGCGTCCGTAAGCCAACGATTATTTGATTTGAATTTAATATATAAGGGAGCGTTTGTTCTGTGAGGGCAAACAGTTCTCAGTTCTCATACGCAGTTATAAGATCTAAACGCAGCTAGATACGGGCAGCTCGCAGTACTCATTATGAGTTCGGCTTTGCTAAGGCACGCAGTTCACAGAATCAATTCAGACGCAGATAGGCTCTACTTTGGACGCGGGCACGTAGTTCTGATACACCAGTTAGGTAATTTTTAAGTTGATACTCAACTAAGAAGTAGTTAGCAGTTACGCAGTTCCGAAACATCAGCCAAGCGGCTTTCAGTTTCAGTGCCGCGGCACTCATCTGTAAGTTTCACTCGCGGCGAGAGGCACTTGCTATTCTGATTGGGACGCAGGCAATCAGATATATACACCGAGACATACGAAGTACTGTTTCACTTCTAAGTTCGATTCGCGGCAGCTAAGCTTGGATTCGACATACCTAAGTCTGTCGTACGCAAAACACCAGAGGAGGCGAAATATTTTGAACATAATAAAATACCGATATGTGTGTGTGTGTGTGTGTGTGTGTGTGTGTGTCGCTTGTCAATCTTGGTACTTTTTCGGGCGTAAAAATCCTAAGTATGGCTTCCTTCGGAAGGGAAGGAAGCCGTGGGTCCGGTGTCGTAGATTTACAGCATGAAATAGAACCTCAAGCCTGAAAGACAAGGCCTCTGAGCAAAATTATCGGCCGTTTCAACCCTTGAATTGAATGGGTCGCTGATGACGTGAGATGTTAAAGATCATCTGCAAATAAAATAAAATAAACCAAATTATGCCGCATCGCGTGCTTATTTAAATTATTGAACTCCTCTCCTAGTCCTGTTGAGTACGAATTAAGAAAATAGCGGAATTCACCCTGAGAAATTGTTGTCATTGAAGCGTAGGCAACAACACCGAGGCGATCAATAATCAATCTTACAAACCGATTCAAAAATAGGCATCACAACGTGAGGCCACTCGACGTCGACAACAAATCGGTTCAAAATTGGTGTCCAACCTGGGGCACTTAGCCGAAGTCCGCTTCAAACATTCTTAGGATTTCTTTAAGCTTCTTCCCTAACTTTGTGAGGAATTTTAATCACGGAACGAAGCTCCAAATAGCTCAAATCCAAAAATCCGCAAGGCAATGCAATTGCTTTTCTCTCAGATCCAGCGCTTGCTGCAGACTTATTTGTAACCGTCTGTTTCAAGACAAGACATGGCCCAATCTGCATGTGCAAGTTATCTCTCCAGCAATGAAATAATTTACCGGGGTAGATACTTATTGGCGCCCCTCTTATACTAGAGAACTTTTGATTTAAGAAATCCTTCTTTGAAGCATAAAAAAATGAATAAAAAGTACAAAAATAAATCTATAGGGAAACAAAAAGAAAACTGAGGAATAAGAACAATTAATAAAAAGGAGCAAAAAGAAAGGAGCAAAAGAAGATGAGTTGGAAATGAAAAAAGGAGAGGAAAAAGTAGACAAGAAAAAGTTCTGAAGAATTTGAGAACAAATAACAAAACAAAAGTAGAAGTAAGATGAGAAAGATAGAAAATAATATTACTATTAGCAGAGGAGAAATGATTATATAGGAGAAGCGCATGCGGCGTCTCTTCCATCATCTTTAACCTTTCGAAACGCAACGGGAAACATGCAGTTATTACCAATATAAAGACACTAGAAATTTATACTGCATGGTTGATATTGCTGCATGCAGCGATTACATGTTTAATGCTGAGCTTAATGACTCTGTCGTACAAGTGTGTTTGTAATTCTTCTGTGCAGATAACATCTTCATGAGAGTTTCAAGTTACAACTGTAAAAAGCATTCTTTTACATTCGTTGGAACACTTGGGGGCTTTTAACTCGTCACATTTTGCACCTCTTTTTTCTTCTTCATGAAGTAAATCACAAAATGCTTTCATAACTATGTAGACACAGGTGTCAAGCAACGCTAAATGACCATTGTAATAAATCAGGATTAGCAGAATATCTCCGCTGTCAAAGGATTAAGCACAGTGTTGCGGTAGAGGTGTCCTTCCATCTTACAGTTAATGGCTATTTTTGTAGATGTGCATGTTTTATTGTTTAATTTTTTTTCTACAAGAGCTTTATACACAATACTTCCTTGCCAGTGAACTCAGTGACACTTGAATTACACTGCATTTTGTTATTGTTTTACTTTTTCCTATGTTCATTTTTTAAACAAACGTACCCTGTTCTTCTTCTGTTCTTCTTCTACCGCCTGTGGTGCCTCAGTAGTAAAAACGGGCGTTAAACACTACTCAAAAAAAAAAAAGTACCCTGTTCTTCGCAAATTATTAAAAATCCACGAATGGAAACTTGTCTGAAGTGGCGCATACATGAGCGGTTGTCGATTTAAAATATATATCATTTCAACTCCGATTTACATTACGTTATCAGATGGAAGAGTGGTTGTGACAGTTGTTGATTGCTGGGACCTTCTTCAGACCCAGTACTAAGTAGGAAGTGAAGGTATTTTATGATCATTTAATAACTTTTGTTTCATTATATACCGGGTTTCCAGAATATGTACTCACCGCTCGCATGGAGTTTTGCGTCTCGACCAAGGCGGGCTTCTCTCCTCACTCATGATCTGACTGCCTGCCTATTCTTGAACTTCCTAGTAGTCACCAGTCTACTTCGTTCGCGAAGATGGTAAGACAGCTGACTTCGCGAGGTATTTAATTGGAAGTTTCCTGGGCAATTTCTTCCGTTCAGAACTGCAATTCACGATCTTTTAAATAAATTTGATGCTATTGGTTCAGTGCAAAACAAGAAATAAATGCAAAGACTTATCTACAGTACTAAAAGAAGAAACATTAGACGAAATTGGTGCAAATGTTGAACATTCGCCAACAGAATCACTACCAATTAGTACAAGTTGGAGTTTCTATGTCTTCTGCACATACATCAACAAAATTGTTATAATTCTAACTTTGCAAGTGTACACGTGTCCATTGTCTAAGACAGGGGATCCCGTCACTCATGTGCGTTATTGCAAATGGTTTCTTTCATCAATGGCTGAAGGGTTAATAGGCCCACAACTTGTTTTCTTTTCAGACGAGTTTTGGTCCCATCGTAATGATCGTGTGAACACATTGCTATTGGTTTCTGAAATTTCTATGCAAGAAACCCTTCTTTTGATATGAAAACTGGAGTTTGGTGTGCGATAAACGCAAGACGTATGATCGGTCGGAATTTTTACGAACAGGCAGTAAACAGACAGAGGCACCGAAATGACATTCTAACCCCACTTTTTAATCAACTGACGGAAGAGAGGAAATCATATGGATGTTTTCAATAAGATTCTGCCACTGCTCACATAGCAGAGGGGTGCATAAGTAAAATTAAGGAAGTGTTTGAAGATAGAGTGATTAGTGCTGATGTATGGCATTCGCTCCCCAGATCTAACATTCTCTGCTTTTTATTCGGTGGGTAGCCTCAAAGACAAACTGGTCAAATCAAATCCTCAACTCAAGGAACACATACGAAATTAAATCAGAAACGCTACAGTGGTCGAACTAAATCGTGTCAATAGCAATGTGTTTACTCGGTATAAACCTGAGGGAGGTCGACATTTACACGATTGCTCTAAGAAAAGATTTTATATGCAATTTTAAGAAGCGAAGTCATAGTACAGGCGCAGCCGGCTATGGAGTAGCAAGGACATATTGAAAAAGACATGTACGATATTATAAGAATTCATGATTTCCGATAAATATTCGGTAATGGATTTCCATCTTCTCATGCCTAGACAAAAAAGAATGGAAGTAGAAATAAAATAAAAGATCAGAACAGAAAATATGTGTTACAGGGCATTAACTTACACATTGAGGAAGATATTTGTAGTACAGTTTTTGAAAGCTCAATAAATTAGAACCATAATTAATGAATCAGAGTCATTAATTCTATAGAGGGGAAAGAAATGAAAATAGATTACCACGGATAAAACTCAAGAAGAAGTCAGTATCACTGCTATTTACTAACAGCACTGCCATCTGTGGGGAAGTAGACAGCCCATCGTTGTTTGTTTAGTGCGCAGGAAGAGCGAGCGATACATGTGATCGTCCAATTTTAGAGTTGGAGGCGAATAAAGAAGTGCAGAGAGAAGTGGTTTGTTTTATAACTGCTGAGGTGTTGCAGGACAGTAGCATGTCTGTGCTGTAGGGCGAACACTTCATGTCAAGTTCTCGTGTGCTGCGTGACATGAAACGGACACATGTCACTGCAGGACGATTCGGCCCAGGATATGTCCATTGTGTCATTACACCTGATATTACTGCGCGACCTTATCCAGTAATCCACAGATTACATTCGAGTTTTGATGGGGATAAGTTGTGATTACATACACACTAATATCAAATACCACCTGCAGAACCGAAACATTTGCACATAGTGCGTTCTACAACTGATGAAGTAACAAAGCCCACAGCAAGGCTTCGTCTTTGGAACACTTGCAGCTGTGTCACGAGATTCTACTGCTCTGAGTCATCAGCGGGAACGAAACGTTGTGCCATCATTTTGAGCCCAAATGGTAGGACACACAAATTCTCCACCGTTAAAAATTCCATACCTTACATACAAGTTCAGGAAATTCATGATGAAGTTCTTTGACTGCAAAGGTTCTCTGTCGTTAGATTTGCTCGAACATGGGACCGCAATCAAGTTAGGAAAATACTTTGCAGAATTTAAGGCACACCATAAAGTCGAAACTTCTGAAATGTTATCGAACGGCATTATTTTTCTCCATAATAAAGCTCATCCCCACACTTCCTATCTGGCGAGGAATGTACTTCAGTGATTTGTTCTTGAAACACTTCAACATTCCAAACATTTTTAATGCGATTTCCACACATTTTCGACCTAAGGAGAGATATTTGTGAATTTCAGTTTGAAGGACTCACCTAAGCGGTTGAGTAAGGTTGTGGATTCATCAGCAATCTAAAAGCTTCTACAAGAATGGAACTGAATGTCTTGAATCTTAAATAATCAAAGAAAATGTGTCTTACTTTGAAAAGCAAGAAAATGTCTCAGGAAAATTTATTAAACATGAAGGAATAAAGAGTGAAACATTTTTACAGGGTTTTAGAAGGAAGAAGAAGGGGAACTCCCAGCTTACGATGGTTAAATCAGGAGGACATTATGAAGTAGCAAAGATTTGATAAATGCAGAATTAGGACATTGGAACTTCAGCAAGGGGCTTCAGGTACATAGGGACTCAAGCTAAACTTTCGGCTTTCCCATTTTGGGAATTCCTTATGCTATTCCCTACCTCCATAGCTGTAAATGCTGTGTTCTGTTGCTGAAGCTACTCAGCTACTGCTGCTGAAGTATCTACATTTCAAAACACTGCTAAGACTGACGGAGCCTACTCGATCACTCCCACCGTAGGCCTGCAAATACACTTTAGTCTACTTCCTCCATCACAACGGAATTAAGTAATGGAAGTTGGTATTAAAAGACACCTATTTAACAGCCCGAGGTGAATTGTTTTTGAAAGAAATGCGTTCACCTAAGTTGTTAAAGAAAAATCAGCAATTTACTGTGAGGTACTGGAATACAGGTTTTAAGAAACGATTTCTATACATAGAAACAATCTAGGAGCTTTTAAATACTTCGATAGTTTAATCAAAATAAGTAACATTTGCATGAATTTGAAACTGTTCTTATGCTACTATAATGTTTAATAACCTTTAAATGCAAACGATCATATGCTGCATAGCTGGGCATTTTTGTAAAATATGAAAACTCTGTGCTTTGCCCACGATAGAGTTAAGAATATGTCGAACATAAAACTTTGTAAAGGTTACCTCTTTTGGGCGTTAAGGCAAAGCGAGCCAAGGACATTACCCATTGTACTCGGGTCCTTTTAAATTAGATGTTTGGTGAGGAGAAATCTAATGTTCCTTTAAACATGTGTGTAAAGCAACTGAAGGCTGTTAAAAGTTTGAAGTAGTGTATTGTAAGATAGATTTTTTTTTAAACCTCAAGCTAGCGAATCAGATGAGGACAGGCAGATTGAAAACAACCAGTGTAGCGATAGAGTTTAAATTTCGAAGGAGAGACGCGACGTTATTGCGTATTTCGCGCTATTTGCTGGCCCCACCGATTGCTTTTTGAATTCGGTACATAAGGACGAGATTAGGCGATGTCTTTCATTGTTAAGCCTGATTCAGCTGCTCAACATTCACTTTGATTCTCACAGCCGGAGTTCGCAAATTTATACCGGCGTAGGAAGCATTGTTTAGTGTGCGATTCAGTACGTTTCGTCGGGACAAACAGTTCAATAATCTAAACATCGTAGAATAATTGTACAAAGTAATTTGACTCTACCTATGGCAAAGCACTGAGGTTTTAAAGAAATTGACACTAAATAAACCATGAGACCGCGTTCTCATTTACAACGGCAAAATCTCTTCCTAAACCCGTTGATTTTTTTGAATAGTGTTTAACGCCCGTTTTTACTACTGAGGCACCACAGGGGTGAACACTGATGATACATGATATGATGGGAAAGGAATTTTTTTTTTTAGAAAGGAAACGCTCCAGGCCTAAGTTTAGGGTACCTCCCCAGAATTTACCAGTTATGAAGATTGAGGAAAACCGGGAAAAAAAACCTCAGTCAGGGAGGACGGTCCTGGTGGGATTCGAACCCCAGACCACCCGCTCATGAGTCCGCGCCTCAACGACCTCGGCCACCCGTGGCGGTAAACCCATTTATGCTAGATCAACAAAGTTAGCGCAAATTCTTTTGAGACAGGAACAAAAAATAATTAACAACTACGAGCAATCATCGCTCCCCAAGGCGACAAACGATTAGAGCTAGCCGTGGCCATTAAACGTCCATAAATTTGGCTCACCAATTTATGGCAACTTCTAATAATTCGCGGCAGCAACAGTCTCAAATTCTGGTCTACTTTTTATACTAGTATTACTATGCTTAGAAATTCAAGTAGTGCTATATATAATGATCTGAGTTAAATAATAATAATCCATTATACTCGTTCTGCTAGTTGTATTCTAGTATACCCTAATTTTTTCAAAAGTTAACCCTTTCTTTGCTTGTGTCAAAACTTTATTTACATTCATCGAGACTATCTTCCTGTCCGTGTTTCCTCCACTTCATTTAGTTCCTAAAAGACCAAAATGGTCTTATATAAGGATACGTTGTCGTTCAGAGCGTTTGTTACAAATATAGCGCCAGGATATCTCATCATTTTGTTTCCCGATCCATAATACCGCCAGTGTCCATAGCATTTTCATATATGAACTCTTCAAGTTAACATATTCTTACTTCCATTGGTATTACACTGCAGGCAACTTATTATCGTGAACAAACAAGGAAGTCTATGGATTTCAAAGTTTTAAATTTTAAATTCCTTTATTAATCTGCGAAATAGCAGATTTACAGCTTCAAATTTGGACCTAAAGTGACTCGTGTTGTTACAAACAGAGAGATTGCAAAGAAAAAAAAAATAATGTGTATATATGTGTATAATATTATGGAACTATAATTTTAGAAACAGCATACTTTTTTCTCTATAATATATTTTGACTCTAGTTACATTGTTTTAATAAAAAGAGTAATGCTTTATTTTTTTAACTTATTTTAGTATTTATTAGATGTTTCACTTGCTCAGATTTTCCCTTATAGGACTTGTTGCTACAAACAGCAAACTATGGTACAACTTTTATTGCCGAGAAAAACAATTTATATAACTATATATGAATCGGTGATTTTAGAAATAGTACAAGGCTTATTTTTCTATGGTACGCTCTTGACTCAATTTGCATCGTTTTAAATTGAAAGGGTGATTCCTAATTTTTAAAAATTGTTTCATTATTGATTAGGATGTTTTCACTCGCTCAAAGCTCCTGATTTTCCCATATACTGGTAATAAATTACATTATCTTAATTTTTATAAATTTTAATTTCAGTATGTCTTTCATACAGTAGTTTATTAATCCTGCATAAAAGTAGTGAAACACAGCAAACAGAATAAGTTCGAATATTTCAACCTTAATGTTCACTTTATCAATTTACAGTGAAAGTATAAAATTTTTCATTTACAGTATTGCAGTGTTATAAGGGTATATTTGAGATACATGTAATTTATAAATAATGTAACAAAGTTTTATTAAAATGTTGGTTAATTTTATAAATGTTATAACTTCAATATAGGTAATTGAAAGTATAAGATGTACTATTTTACAATTTAATTTTATATTAAGTTGTCTATCTAAAAGTATCTTTAATCAGCAAACGTTTACATTTTTATTTTCAGAAAGTAGTTATTTGTCGTTCCTGAAAAATTAGTTGTTTATTTATTGTTTTATTTACGAACGTTCTTTAACATCAGCGTCCCATTCAATTCAAGGCTTGAAACGGGCGATTTTTTTTTTACTCACATGGCTCTTCGTTCAGGCTTGAGGTTCTTTTACGTGCCGTAAATCTACCACGTGGGACCCAGACTTTACTTCCCTTCCAAAAGGAAGCCATGCGCCCGAAAAAATCCATCGATCCTGACCGGGATTGAACTCGTCGGGTCTTGGGTCTACGAGGTTACCATTAGACAACAGGACCAACGCGCTATTTCTAATATTGCAAATATACTATACACACAATACGGTAGAGCGGGGACAAACTCTACCTTGGACTGTAGCTTTATTCCGCTTCGGTTACATATTCAATTCAAGGCATGTTGTGCCATATCCATGAACAAACGGAGACTCAGATACGTAAACAATATATGGTCAGGTGAAAAACAAACTAATGCAGCGCTAGCGCACTTGCAAAAATATTGTCACTCCATCACACAAAATTCTATTGTTATAGAAAGGGAATTTGTGATCTTTCACCTCTTTTGATGTACGAGGGCAGGTCCATAAGTTTCCGGCCCAACCTTTTTCTAGGTATGATAAAGACAAAAAGTATATTTTACTTTTCAATATAGTTACCTTTTAATGCAATACACTTCTCACATTTTTGAATTAACATTTCTGTTCCCTCACCAAATTAGTCAGAAGTCTTGTCTGTAAATGGGCATAAACAGCATCCATCACTTCTTCGTAACATTAAATTTCATTCCTCGTAGGCCCTTCTTAAGTTTTGAGAAGAGAAAACAGTCACTGGGAGCTAGATCTGCGCTATAGGATGGATGGTCAATCTCCTTGAAGTCACATTTCATTACAGCTTCCTTTGCAACTGGAGCTGTGTGCACAGGCGCGTTGTCGTTAAAAATGCGCACACCACCACTTAGCTTTCCTCGCCTTTTCTCTTTATTGGAAGCACGTAGTCTGTGCAGTAGGCCAGCAGAGTACTCTCCATTTACTGTGGTGTTCCTCTCCTTGAAGTCAAAGAAGAGTATTCCTTAACATCCCTAAAGATTGTGGCCATGATCTTCTTGTTGTCTGAGAAGCGGTGCATCGCCAGGTTTACGCCACTCCATTAATTCATCTCCTGTAACAATGGTTTTCAGAACTTCTCTCTCGTTGCCATGCCAGAACTTCAAAAATGCATGACAACAGATGACTCGTTGCTGCTTTTGGGAGCGAAGAAGTCTAGGCACCCATCTTGCACTAATTATTCATATTTAAATGATGAGGAATAATTCGAAAGACTGTTGTTATAGAAAGACTCAACCATGCTGTTATTTCTGTAACTTTGAGCCGTCGTTCTTCCACAATTTCTCCTTCCACATGAGCGATGTTTTCAAGAGTAAATACCTACAAGGGCCGACCTGCACGCTCTTCTTCTTCAATGCTTTCTCGACACATTCGAAAAAGTTTGGCCCATTATTTTACGATAGAGTATGAGGGGGATGTTTCCCCATATACACCGTCCAATCACTGTTTAATTTCATTTGGAGTAAATGCTTCTTTTACAAAGAACTTAATAATACTTAGGTACTCCATTTTAATCATGTCATAATATTCTACACATAACCTTATTTATGCAACTATATCTGAACAACTGAACACAGCGGAGCGGAAGTTACAACTGCAATTATTTATTTAACAGAAAAGGTATGACCCCAGATAAGGGTTTTGTTAAGGCGATAATCCTTATCGGCGAAGCCGGAAATTTATGGACCTACTCTCGTACATGTTAACTTAAGGCGTAATTACTCTGGCATAATTTTGTCATAGCTCTGCTTTTTGAGCTAGATAGACCGTAGTCAGAAAAAGACCGTTCCAGCTGAAATAAGACACGAGATTTGCTTCAAAAGTAATGCCTCCTGTTTATTTCCATCTATACTGAAACAGATACAAGATGCACACCAACTCTGTTTGAAAAAGAAAGTTTCGAACACAAAACCCTTTTTTTCAAAGTATTCACCACGGTTGGCAAAACGATGAACAAGAGCGTGCATATCGCGCTCATAAAAGTCAAACCGCAGAGCCACCACTGTTTCATAGCTTTTACAATTGCGTCGTTTCTAGGGAAATATTGCTCATGCATTCATATTTCATCGGTTCAAAGAGTTACGTCCGTAAGAGCAATATCCGGACTGTATGGTACATGCCAGTAAAATTTGTCAATGTACTCCACGGTCTTCAAAGTGGCATTGGGCCTAGGATTTTCATCTTGCAAGAGAAAATGTTTCCTCTTTGGCATGATTCTGGAAATTCTTGCCTTCAGCTTTGACAGCGTCGCGATTTAACGGAAGAGTTGCTGATCTCACCGGATTCCAGGGAATCCCCAAGGATAACAACTTTCCTATCCCAAATGACAGTACACATTCCTTTATCATTGGATGAATTTTATTTATTCATATTTTAGGTCATCACTCCATGGACTACCGTTTTGACTTCGGCTCGTAATGGTGCCACCATGCCTCGTCACCGGTGGTGCTGTAATTCAGGAAACTCTCACCTTCAACCTCGTTTCTACTCAACAGGTCCTCACAAAGTTCTATACGCTGTTCGTGTAACCCATTTGGCGCGAAGTGTGTGCTATTCCTACCCTAATATCTTTTCGGTCTCGTAAACTTTTAGCAAGCGTCAATAGGTGTAATTTCTTCTGCATTAAGGATTCAATACACTTTTGATTTATATTCACTTCCATTTAATCAGACTGGCACTCTGCTGCAATCTGTAGAATGGCAACACAATGGGAGAGATTGAACCTCCTCAACTTACCCTCTTACGTCGTAGTCGAAGGGAGGCATTACTTTTGAGTAAATCTCATAATTTTTTTGTCTCACATTGTTCAACTTGGGAAGTGATTGTTAAACAACATACCGAGGGAGTGACTCAGCTGTAATACTTGGGACACGTATTCGGGAGGTTCCGGTTCAAATTCCTTGGCCCCGCCCCTCCTGACCTTGGGTTTTTTTTTTGTCTCTTCCATGGATTCTATTGGTCACTTAGAGGAATGCGGGGACGGATCTACCTTTCCATAAATTTTCCGCACTCCCATTTCATCTCATTTTATTCGACAGTGCGGTTCGATGTGGGTGACTGTGGCTTGCGCTCTGTAAAAGCTTGTGGAAGAGACCCTTTTGAGACCCGAATCCTTTGGAGGGGGGGGGGGGTATTTCGGTGTCGGGGTCTTCTATCTGGAAATATCGTTAGGGTCCCCCTCTGTTTTCGTGCCTCCCTGATCCTGGTTGCTAACCGACCGGTGTCTCTACCCTCACCTCATCCCTTCCTCTTAGAGACACGCAGGTACAAACAACCATTGAGCAAGCACTGAAATATCCTCCTCCGTCCCTATCAAGTCTATCCGATTACATACATGTTCATTCCACGGCTCTGATCTGACCCCTTCGAAATTGCATTTCTCAGCTTCTCATGTATGATGTTTATTATTTTTTAACCAATAATGTGAATGCTGTAGCGTAAGCGGAACATACTTTTATTTATTACATGCAGGTTTAAGGTTGTAAATTGCGTAAGTACTCTTTAGAAAATTAGAAGAAACGAAATTTTGTTTGTAGTATATTTGATTTATAACTTCTCTGTTAAGTGCTGTTCTCACATATAAGTTTTTGTTTCTTTAAGATCTGTGGCATAGGTATGCGGGCTTCTCAAAATAACCTGACCTTGCTTATTCTGAAATTATAATCTTTTCTAAATTCATTATCAAATCAAATGGAACAATTAGACTGTTAGTCTTTTTGGCTTTACGTAGAATTGCTTGTTTTATTATTAAAAACAACGAAACCAAATCCCCTGGAAAATCAAATTACAAGCTTCTACATTTAAAATTTACTGAAGTTTTACACCACCATCCTCAGGGTCCATATATCATTAGTGTCTTTATTGCCTTTGCGGTCTGTTATTATGAACCCATCTTTTGCGAATTTGCCCTTTGCATGGTTTACATTGGAGTTTGAAAATCTAGCGTGCGTTAAAGGTTTAGGTCTCTCTGCAGTTAAATATTTTCTTCCCACTCTTATCTCTTCCTTAACGTGTTCATTTCTCAGTCTTATAGTTCTCTATCTATCTTTGTTGCTGTTGGGAAATTTCATACGTGCAGTTTGTATATAATCAACTAATTTTCATGTCTTTGTTTTTCCATCACATTTTCATGGAATAAAGCTGATACATTACAGAGAAATATGTAATATTATTTGTTTTCTGATTTAATATCAAGTTTATCTAGATAATTGTTGTTTGCACTTTTTTAATTTTATCGTTTACATCACAAGATTTGATCCAAAACACATCCCAAATGTTATGAGATTTGTTCAGTAAATATGCATTCATTTTAAAATTTCTTTATAGTTTGGGCAATGTTCCCTTTTCGGGTAATATATTTTTAATGCTTTTAATGATTTTTAGTGATTTTCTTAAGTTTTTTTTCGGGTAATCTTGTATTTTTCGTTCTTTGTACGTGATGAAATAAAATTACTTTACATTTTTAAATGTTGTCTTTTAGTATGTATATATATTTATTTACTTACGCTGCAATTATTGATTAATTAGAGTAAAAGCATATGACAGAGTAGAAAGTTCCGCACTTTGGTGCATTTTTTAAAGAAAAGGTAGTCTATAACACTTGGCTAATTCAATCAAAAGTCTGTAGACGAACACTTAAATAGTTTTAAATGTAGACAATTAGTTAAATAATTTTATTGAAAAGAGTCAGACAGAGGTGTAGTTTATTACTCGCACTTTTTAATCTTTACATGCACAAAATTCTTCCATACAGACAATCAGTTTATTATTTTCGCAAAAAACAGAAGATGAATTAGCAATGAAAAATTGTAAACTCGATCGCATTTGGGCAAAACAGAACTTCGAAATTTCCACTGAAAAATTCAAGGATGGAAGAAAGTAATAGTAAACCAATAAGATCAAATTTGTCATAAAATACTATAATAGAGCAGGTAAAAAGTATAATTATCTAGTCTGTAACACCTCTTTTCATAAACACATAGATATAATAAATTCAACTAAATATTTCGAAATATATATAAAAAACTTTAAATAAGAAACTTATTAACGAATCAAAATTAAAATTCTACAATTTTAGCAGTATTCGTTTTTCTCTATGGTTCTGAATCCCGGATAGTAAAAAATATAATGAAAAGAAGACCGTAACAGCCAAAATGGGATTTCTTCTTTCAGTAAAATTGTACAAGAGAGAATAAATTCCAAATGAATTTATGAAACAAGATCGTAACATATTTTCGGTCCTAGAAAACAGCCATACTTCAAAAGACCATATTAATAGAAGGGACCAAACCGTTATTCCAAACAAATTCTTTATCAACACACAAGTAAAAGAAATGTTTGCAGATCTAGAAAAATGTGGAATTGAAGTCTGGCAGATTATAAGACCTAATCCATGATTTAGATGATGACTATACTGATGATATTTATTTAACTCACTTTTTACACCTAGATTTTTATATGGTCCAATTAAGAGCTTTATAGTTCCCCTCAAGAAATTCAGTTCTGGTTTTAATACTCTACGTTACATTCTGCTATCCACATTACACTTCCATAGAACACTTTGAGAAAACCATTGTTGTGGCACAAGTTCACTCTGTTTTTTTATGTTTTAAAACTTTGAATAATGTATTAGATATTTGTATATGTTTTATTAATGAAATTGAAATTAGTTTATTTTGACATTTTAAAATCATATTATTAACAAATCCTATTGAAACAATGAAAAAAATGAAAAATAATATCTGCGCCATAGAGGTCAGTAATGCTGGGTACTAAACGAAAGTTTAGTTCTAGTTTTATTCTAGTCATCTATTGAGACATTTTCTGAGTTAGCAATGCACGGAAGGAGGCCCACTCAGCTTCCTGAGGACAATAATATAGGAGCTTCCTAATAGAGAGGTTCCTTTCGATCTCGAAAGCCCATGGTAGCGACTGGGTAGTGTCGGTATGCTGAACACTACACATGATTTCCATCGACAGGTGACGAGGACGTTACCCAGTAACTTTCCGTCGGTATGATTAATATCCAATTGCCTAGCGGAATGAGAACCCGTTATCATTGATACAGGCTCGCATAGTTAAAATGTAAAAGTAAAAGGGAAGTTATATACATATTTTGTGCTACATACTACGTTCTTAATACACTTATCTACATGTGTTACTAGTTTTCTAAATATTTATGTACATATTTTGAAAATTTACGTATAAAACTACGAGTTTTAAATATAAATTTTTCAAGTTAACTATTTAGATTTTAACATTTGAAGTGTTATTTTAGGACTGACTGAAAAAAAATAGCGAAATATAAATATAAAATAATATAATTTCCAAACAACATACACAGATTGTAAAAAATAAAATTCTCACCCCTCTATCTGCTAAAATTGTGCCGGTTAGTTATGTCTGTATTAATTTTAATTTTAGGTTTCATTATACGTTTTCAATAATAATTTAAATTCTAATTGATTGTTTGCCATGGAATGCATTGTTCGCTGAAGACTCGCGGAATTGAAAAGTGTCACACAAGTGAGTGAAACATGTCTTGTATTAAACTGCCAAGAGCCGACCGAGACTGCTTCACTGCTGCTGGGGTCATCTGAACAAGGAAGGGCGTTGGCCGGACGGATGGACGGAGAGAAAGAGAGAGGGAGACATGGGCCCCGCAGCTCTAGTGATCAGTGTCCCGTGGTGAAAACCGCTGTGGTCATCGGCCTCCTGGAACAAGAAGGTTGCTGTATCATGCTCCCCTCAATAGTTGCCATCCACTGCACCACATTGCGAAAAGTTCATGCGTCTTAATTACTTCTGGCCACAAGGGCCCTCTGGCCAGATTCTGCTGGCGCTTCCGGCGCCGACCTGACAGGTGGACACCGTTACAAAGACAAGTGTGCTTCCCGCGCTGTGTAGTCCTTTTCTGTAATATACTTCTGATGTTAATGGTTAAACCGTTTATAGACGCGCAGAGGACTCATAGGAACTACACCTTGCTTTGGAAGTGAAAGTACAAAATCAACGAAAACTGTAGTACACCTGGGAAAACTCTTGTTGTTTTCTTATCCCCGGTCAGGGCTAGCGCATGTCCATAAGATTAATTTTCCCTAAATTTTCCAACCGGTTGGTTATTACTAACGCTATTTAAATAGGCAAGAACACTTTGGTGGTTTTAAAATCGCTTGTTTTAATTCTAAGGAAAAAAATTGTTTTTTGTAGTTTAGAGAGATCTTTATAGCATCCTCCGAGTTGAAATATTCTCCTTCTAAAAGAGGGAGAGGAAAAAGGAAGAGCTCAAAAGATTCTAAAAAGAAAAAGGAAGAAAATAAATAAGAAGAAAAAATAAAAATAAAACAATAAAGAACAAAATATTTACGTTTTTCTCTTGGTTTCTTTCACATTTTATATTTTATAGAGGAAAAACAAAAGGAACAAAAACTTAAATTAATTCACTAGGGAAAGAAATTGATTTCTACCATTTATCTAATTATCGAATAATCAGTGATTTTAGCACTGTATTCTAATATTATAATTAATATTTCATTATATAGGTACACTACATACAAAGTTAAAATGTTTACAGCAATAAAATCTGTAACAGTGATTCTGCTTCGGCTGGTGAAAAATTGTCTCTAGTGTTGTTTTAACCTTCAGACAAATCCAGTATACAGGTTAAGTTGCAGGAAAACTTAACTGGAAAATTTGTAACATCGTGAAATGTGAGGGGTTAGGAAATAAGCAGAAATGTAATTTGAAATTGTTATTTTTACTAAATTTTAATGGCCTCTATAAGAAAATTAATAGTCTGTAGGGAAAAATTGTCTCAAATCAGGGTCCCTATACCAACTAAAACAGGAAATTAATAAAACAATCACACATTATTAATTTTATTTGCATTCAAAAAGTATTGAATACAAGTAAGAAACAAATATTTCTAATCAGCTAGCTCTACTTTTCGTATCAGTTAATATCAATCATCAGTTAGATATAGCCAAACCGTAAACAAAAAACCCATATTTTAGAAATGAACTGAGGATGGCACAGAAAAACGGATTGCATCATTGCATTCAGTGCTAAAATCTACAAAAGAAACACTTATTTTATGCAAAAAAAAAAAAGTTTTGTTGTTGTTCAGTGTAAAAATTGTATTGCTTTCCTTCATTTAGTTTTTTTAAACTGACAATACAGCGCGCTGAAGTGGCAATTTTCTTTGATATATTTGTGTTGTTTCATTGGTGAACACAACTTATAAGTGCTTCTTTTTTTGAGAGAAGAAGAGGTGTATGAACACTTTTGCTGTGTTAGAAATTGTTAAAAATTGGAAATTAATAAATATAAAATTTATAAAATATAATATCAAGTGTAGATGACATCGTTATTCCACGGACAACGAGAATGTGGCTTCTAAAGAGAGAATTCGGGCTGGCACCCGGAGATCTAACTACCTTAGGTAGAAAACTAGATTGAGGTATACACATTATTTACTATACCATAAAAGTAACTCTATCCGCAATGAGTACCTGCTAGAGTTAGGGTGGCAAGGCATCCGGGTAATGTGAAACCTTTGGCAATTGATGAAGGGGTTGCTCAACACCAAGTCCCTGTTGCTTTCACCTTTTAAAAATACACTCTTTTGGGTCGGCCTGAACATGACATAGCAGAGAAAAAGCTCTCCATCAATGCCAGGATACAAAATCCAAAACGTCAGCAGCATTCCGTTTAAGCATAAAGTATAAAGCGCGCGCGCACACACACACACACACATTATATGTTTTAAGTGTAGACACAGCTAATTGTCTCAATTCACCCGCTCAATTTTCTGCAAACCTCTTGTCTTCCATCCATGTTTTGTTTGAGCTTCTTTGTTTTACCAATTGGGACCAATTTGAAAGTTTTCTTTCCATCCATTTCAAAGACGGTCCAAAACATTTTTAATTCAGAAAATCATAATATATGAAAATTATTTCAGTGGTGTATTTGGTTATGAAAATACTTTTAATTTCTTTTCAAATTAACCATACACTTGAAGTTTTACTAGATGTTACGTATCGAATGAAGTTTGTATATGACGGTGCACCAGCACATTTTAACAAGGTAGCCACATATTCCTTGAACAAACAGTTTCGTAACAGAATGGCTCATACAGTTTCGGCCGTTTCCCTAGCTTAGATTTTCATTCGTAAAGTTCCTTGGAAAAAAGTTGTTTATTTATAACACATTACCAGAATTGAAATGTATATTGAACGTATATAAAAATGGGGACTTCTGCCTGCCACCAGATACTTCTGGTTACTCCACATAGGTTTTCCATTAGGTGGCATTTTATGGTTTAAATTGAATTTTACTTGTCTCGTAGACCTAAGGTCTTGGGTTCAAATCCGGTCAGAGTTGATGGAAATTTTTAGGGCATAAAGATCCTAGTTAAGATTTCTTTCGGAAGGGAAGTTTAAAAAAACCTCAAGCCTGAAAGAAGAACCTTTGAGCAAAAGTTCCCTGCCGGATCACGCCCTAAATTGAATGGGAAGCTAATGACCAGAATTGTTAAAGAATGTCATTAAATAAATGAAACAAATAAATACATGTTTAGTGGGAATTGGTATACATGTTATAGGAGCTCAGCTTCCCAGAACCACTGGTAGAAGCAGCGCAATGAGCCTCTTCAGCTTAGTACGGATCTAAGTAGCTGCACTGCTGGTGCACTAGTAATGTAAGTACAGTGGAGGAGTTCACAGAATTCTCACAAGAGCATCTGAATGGATCGTAACTTCCCGCCCCAAGGATTTAACATACACAAGACGGCTAGCAAAGAATGCAAGAAATATTGGTGTTTTTAAAAGAGCGGTATTTGGTGTCATGATGACAGCAGGCCGAAGTCTACCATTTTGAATGCTTCCTCTAACGCGAAATAGTTCCATATTACTAATGTACAAAGTTAACCATCGGAAACAAGGTAAATGGGGCAGATTACATAATTTTTATTTGTTCTCCCCGTATCTACTATTGAAGTGAGTGTCACATATTACCACTCCGTATTAATTTAAAATAATCATAATGGAGTATTGGCAGCATACGGAAAGGTCCGATCGAAGTAAGATAAAACATACCAAGGAACGAAGCCTGAACACCAAAATTTTGCCAAATGCATGCCGTCAATTGTATACTATATCGGTACACCTTCAAATTCGTAAAGAAAAATCCTTTCCCAATTTATCATTTTATATCATGCATAATCAGTGTCCACTGCTGTGGTGCCTCAGTAGTACAAACGGGCGTTATACACTATTAAAAAAAAAAACATAAAATGAAAGATGTCATGTGAAGGGAACTCTGACTTGATATAAACAACATGATGTGTATAACATGCGAAGTAGTTAACTTTACGTTCGGAGTTCGAACTTCCACCTCTAGTAATTATTCAGGTAAGGAGGATTTGTGCAGGTATTATCTGCTAAAAATAATGTACTTTGGATCAGCTGGTTATAGCGTGTCTTATATTTTAACCTAAAGACAAACTTTCCAAAAGTTTTAGAGCTTGTTATTCCAGATTTCCTTTTGTAAAAAATATTTGTATGATATTAACCCATTGTTTTTAAGATGTAAGGGCAATAAATACACGTGCCAAATAAAATTCTCCTTAAAAGTAAAATTCTTTTTAAACGCCATTGCCGTTGTGCTGTAGACCCGTGTGTTTTATCATGAAAAGGATAGAATATATTTAAATATTATTGAATTTAGTTGACAAATAATAAATTAATAACTCACCAGAGACAATAAACGATTCATTACAAATCGAACAATTATAAAGGGGAAAACATTCAAATAACGAAAAACTTTCATGGTTTGCCTAAATTCAGTGTGGACCCCATTCTTCATTTGCTTACCATCTGTGGAGTCGAAAGCGTAGACAGCGAACGAAATCATTTAATTTATATCATATTTTAAATTTAAATAATAAACATACACTGTTACAACATTTAGTTTTAACTTACTTAAAATGTTAAATATAGTATATAAAGTAACACAATACAGGTAAACAGTAGAGCAAAGAAGATGTGCAGGTAACACAGGTAGTGGCGTGATCCTGGCAAGAAAGGAGGAAAAAAGCTTGTCCTTCCTGTCCTATCACAGCCATTTCTAATATGCTGTTATGAAAGTCTCTGTTACATTCATCCATGAAATTCTGCGAAGAGCTGAAGAACTAGATTCTGTAGATGATTACAGCCTCGCTAGCGGTGACATTGAGTACACGTGATCTAGGACAACTTTTGCACCTGTTTAAGATACTTTTTCCATCAACAATAGCTGCAGGGGCTTAAGATCCGTTCGTTTCTAGATTTATGGCTGTGTCCTCTAATACTTTTTTGATCTTCCTGCTTTTCTTATGCATCAAAGCTGATACTGAAGGAACTTCAAAGGGAAGATTTTAAAACATTTTTTTCTATAAACCTTTCAAGTATGTGCTCTGTAACTCTTCTTATATTTTTCTTTTTTATTTAATCTTCTATTGAGTAGCCGGCTTGAGATAAATTAAATGAAAACAAGCTAAAGGACCTATTGATTGAATTGCTTGTCTCTGTACCCTTCGCAAAGCCTACTACCGGTATGTAGAAAATCTCTGAAATCTCTGTATCAGTTTATTCCAAGCTGCATGGGCTGCTACAGTTATATAATATTTTCATCAAAATATATTTATTTATTATTAGTTCTTTACCTTTTACTGCAACAGTTATCTTACTCCTGAGGAAATAACACAAAATGTATATTATACATAACATAAGGCAAGATGCAGCTCGTTCTAGGTAGATATCTATTGGTGCTCTTATTATACTTTTTCTAAGCAATTGGAGCTATTAAGCAAATATATTTTAATAATTTTACATAAAGTTATTTAAATAAACAGCTACAAATGCTAATGGACTGTTAAAGTAAATCACACTATTGCAATAAAAATAATTGCTCAGTAAATTATTAAATAATAGAACATATTAAACGTTTTAATTCGTTAGGAAGCTACACAATACCCTATGCCAATTATTCTGATACGAATATTAATAATAATATTGCAAAATGTAGGTCTGTGTGTGGCAAATAAGAAGAAGCGTGAAATACAAAAAGATAAAATGAAATAAATTACTTTTTTGTTCCTGGGGTTCTCCAAGGACCGAAACATGCGTTTGTTAAGAAACCTGATTAAAACAATATGTCAGATTCAGGGTTCCTGAGACATGATGCAGGTGTCAAAGTGATAAAGCTATTAGGAAAAGTGTATGGATATTTGAATAAAATTGAATAATTAAGCAATCCGGAATACAATTAAAAATAAAAAAATGAACTCCAAATAGTTGCATACTGCCAAACATAAACCCAGAGCAAGAAGTGATTGGGGCTGGTGGCGTTACTCTCAAAAGAACTAATGATTAGAACTTCGATTTTACGATAAACACTTATTTTACATAAAATGTGAACGTTTGGTACGGTTTTCGTTGCGTCTGTATTACCTATTTTGCGAACTTTGATGTATTTTAAGGTTTTTGAGTCTAAATATGCATATTTTAATTTTTGCATCCAGGCTATTAATGTTTTCGTGCAGCATTAAAATACAAGAACTGTTTAATAATAATGAGCCTATCTTTTTATAGGCATAATTTCTCGCTCTAAACTTTATTTTTACAATGTTTTGTTACCTTAATTCCTCATGTACCTGTACTAGTTGTTTTTACTTCCGGTTCTCACCTGTGAGAGGCGTGCAAATTAAAACACATTCAGTTCCGCCTAAAGCAAAATACAGGTGACACGTGGCAAACAATATGCATCTCTGAAATTCTGCTTTCGTCTCAATAAAGCATCAGCTGAGACCTAAGCTATGCTATAGGAGAGCTGTGGAGAGATCTTCCCTATAGCGCAGCTCGAAGATGGTTTAAAGAGTTTAAAAGAAAGCAGGCAATCAATTTTAAAGGAAGGTGTACCCGCAATTTTCTTGTTCATGCTCTAATAGAAGAAAACATAGCATCATTACTGGCATTGTCACAGAGAATCGTCGAATAACACTAAGAGCACTTTCCAAAATTCTGAAAAAGTTCACTGGATGCCTCCCACACGTTGGTAACGGAAAAGTTGCATGTGAGAGTGTTTGTGCAAGGTGGGTTCCAAGACTACTGATTCTCGTGCAGGATTGCACGAGTTTTTTACAAAGGTAATCGCTGCTGATTAAACTTGTCCATATAATTTGGATCCTCAGAGCTAACAGCAAAGCTCTGTGTGTCAACCTCCATATAATAATATAAAAATAAATAACTAAAAAATAACACAAAGCAAAAGTGGATCTTTCTTTTAGGGAATTATGGCCATCTCATTTTTGGATATTAAAGGAATGATTTTAATACAATACACTGCAGTAAAATTTATTTCACTAACACAATGTAATTAATAACAATACTTTCCAACCGCCACGAGTGGCCGAGGTCGTTAAGGCGCGGACTCGTGAGGGTTCGAATCCCACCATGACCGTCCTGTCTGACTGGGTTTTTTCCCAGGTTTTCCTCAGTCCTCATAACTAGCAAATGCCGGGAGGTACCCTAAACTTAGGCCTGGAACGCTTCCTTCCTTAAAAGAAAACATCCTTCCCAATTTATCATTTCATCTTATGTAATCATCATTGTCCACCGCCTGTGATGCCTCAGTAATAAAAATGGGCGTTAAACATCATTAAAAACATGCTTTCCTCACAACAAACGGCAACTGACTAATCTTGTGCAGCCATCAGTACGAAAACTGGCTGTACTATGACAGACAACTGGTCTTCCTGAGCTCAGTTGCAAACGAGTCTAAAAATAACTAGTCACAAATGCGAAACCTAATTTTAAATCCTATTAATTCCTTCATATTCCGCTAAATTTTTCAAAGATGTACAAGATAAAACTTTTCTAATAAAAACTTCTTGGATAGGTTTAATGCTGTAAAGCAGTTTTTTGAAATTGTGTGCGTACATTCATATGAAGAGTTTTAACAGAAATTCCTACACAATTGTTACAAATATTATATTACAATATTACATTTTAATCATAAATGTGTTACTATTTTATAACAAAATTTATTTTATTAACACATTGTTTTCCATTTTTGTTGCACATAAATTATTTCTGTATTTTCATTAAAAAATGCCCGTTAATGTTACTGCTTTGAAAATCCCAGCTTCTCTTCCGCTCTTCTTGCATTATGGTATTATTCAAAACTATTTCGAATTTTATAATGTAAATACGTATGCATTAATGAATTATTCTGGCAAAATAAGCACTAAATAAATAGCATATCTGAAAAAGTTTTTTTATATAGTTGAAGGATACTCAATATAAACGTTTTAATGCTATATTGATATAGCATCCTATATCACCCTACGTCGATTGCAAATTTAGGCGAATGCACTTTATTTCCTTTTGCACAGTCAACCACAAGCTTTGAATTGCGTATACTATATATGGATAGATTTATCTCAGTGAATCCTTTATTATTTTAACAGAAATTGAATCGACATTATGGATTTAATCGCATGGCATTCCCACACTCAAAATATCTCCTCAACTAGGTCACAAAATATCATCTGGTGGTCAACAGATCAAACTTTGTTCTGTATAAATATAAATTTGTAAAATGTTCTTAGTGTACCCGTGCAAGGTGCAATAAAATCGCTTTAAGATTAAAAAAGTACTGATTTCTTAAAACTTAGAAATGTGTTTGACTAACCCTGTTTGACAAATCTACCCTCATACTCTCATACATATCTCTGGAAAATCTGTAATAAGACTAGCTTTGATAGGCGTGTCGTAACCGGAATAATATGTGACTTACTTTCCGAGTCCTGCCAAGGGCATCGGGAGATTTTAATATGCCTGTCCTTGTTTATAAAGCCAACTGCAGCTGAATTATCATTGAGTTCTGCACTTGTGTTTTTATTTAATGTGATTAATTTAATCAGGTATAGTAAGCAACAGTAGGCAAAGAAGAGTTAATTATGCTTAGACAAAGTTTAGACACTTTGTTTAAACGAATACAGGACATAGAAATCAAAGAATTGAATGAAATAACATTGTCTATAAATACTATGGTTTTCAAATTCTACATTTGTGTGAGTACGTCTAATTTATAGTGAACGCGTTATTCTATTAGATTTGTTAGAATGTCATATGTTTGAACAATTGCTCTTAAGTCTTTAGAAATTAGAAATTGCCACGTTTAAGTAAATAGTACTTTAATTATGTAATGGAAGTGCAAATATATATTCACTATAAAATAGATTGCATATAATTCTTTAACATTAATTTAGTTAGCTATAGTGAATATATTCATGGAACGAACCTAGGATATATTAATGCATATTGGAATATTTATCATTAAACAGCTCTATTTACTTTTCTCTTGGTTTGGTGTTCACATTTGGAATGTAAGGATATTTTCTGCATTATTTACATTAAATAAAATGGAAAGTATAGATTTACAAGAATACTCAATATATCTAATTTTTTAAATAATTATATATCATTTAGTTAAAACTTATATGCCACATTACCTTATACATGTCTTCAAAACGCTGATATCTTGTCGAGTAGATATTTGAAGAAATGGTGTACTTTTTCTTTACACTGTAAATCACTTGCACTCTGTAAACGCTTTCATTCAAGTCTCGAAATGACACACGAGGCCGCACGATTTTCTGTGCATGTTTTGATCAGACATAATAAAAAGTTAAGTTTACGTAATGTTATAACCTCACTCTCTTTCCCACCTGGAAATCTGTGCCAGGTGTCGCAGAGCTGTCACAAACTTCGCCAACGCTAAATTAGACTGACAACGATAATTATGTTTTGCTTACATTCCCCTCCACGTCTCTCTTTGCCGCTTGACCTGCAGTCGGAATATGAGGAAAGGACCACGAGAGTGTTGTTAGAGGGGAGAGGGGAACCTAGACAGATCCAAGCACGCTGTTTCTTAATCAGAAAATGTAATCTCTATCCAGAAAATATTTGGACTGTGGGAAATATTTTTAAAAAATTAATATATTGTCTTAACGAAACACATACGGACTATTGAAAGCAAGAATTTCACCAATTAGATCACCTTTTTGAAACATTCTAAACCACAAAATGTTATGTTATCAATTTGATAAATTCATATTGCACAACCAAACGATATTTACCATAGAAGCAAATTATAACGAAACGCTTATTTCCAAGTATGTTTATCCTTGAGCTTGCAAGTGGAATTGTAATCTACCATTTACATTATTTGTGACATTTAACCACTAATTGTTTGTATTATGCATCTCCTGTGCTTATTTATAAAATGTAATACTTTTATTTATATTTTATTTTAATAACATCTATATCCTGGATTTTACCGCACAAATTAGGCTCAAGTATTCCAACTATCACATTGGCACCTTAGTTTCCTTTAAGATCACTACTATCTATCTTGTCGAGTTCTCCTAAATCTCGTCTCTTTATAATATTCTTGATAATACCGAAAACTCAGAAGTTAGAGGAAGCCATATCTGGGTTACAGGGAAACTGATTTGCCTTTACGATGCAAAGTTGCCACAAATCTTTGTACGATGGAACAGCTTTAATACGGAGTGTATGGGAGATGAGGTGATTCGGTTGACGACTGCTGATTGCTGTAATGTCGTTCTCTCTGCTCCTAGATCAGTTGGATGCTCTAATTCTATTATGATCAGTTCTCAGGATTTTCTGTAGTGTTTTGTCCTTGCTTAACCTATTCCTATTGTTCTACTGTAATTGCTATTATTTTCCCCTCTTCTAATTTCCGCCTTTTCGGTCTTTGTCATTTCCTACTCGCTATACTATAACAGCTCATTGACAGTGTAACTGTCTATTCCCCTCCCCCATTTACGATATCAGTCTTCTACCTGTCACTCTATGCTCGACTGTTTTTTCCACTCTTAACTCTCCTGAATTATTAGCCTCTCGTTATCGATTCACCTTTATTTTTTTGAACTAACAAATCATTGTGTTCAACTACCAACTATTTTATCCACTCTGCCTTCTCCACTCTTTGACATCCCGTTTTCTATCTCCAAGGTTTCACCTAGGCCAAAATTACACTCTATATTTTACTATTTTATTCCCAACTTATAGGTTTACTATTGGCCATCTTAAAATATTTATTCTGTTGCTACGTAATTCTCATTCGCTCATTTCTATGCGATGGCCATTGATTAACATTTTTCTCCCCCGTCTGACATTCATTTTTCCCACAGCCTGGGATTCCCTGGAAAAATTTCTCATTCCATTTCCCCCTTCACTATCCTAGATATGGGGACTAAGATATGGAAATAGCCCACGTACCCCATTGCTTCAATATCATTGATGCCCAATAGTTTTGATTGATAAATTAGGAAAAACATTATGTTCATCAATCAAATATAAGATTCGTAAAGAAGGAAAAGCAATGAAAATTAAAATAATTGCCATTACCTTCAGTCACTATTTTTATGACCGGCGCGGCATAATTCTTTGGTTTGTATTTTTCCCTGTCTGACAGTTATAAATCACTTCGTCTCGATTTTTACATTTTCATTTCTTTTTAAACCCTGTTTCCTTATACTGTGCTCCTCAATTCGGTTCTAACAACCCGTTTTAACATTTCCCTAACTTGGCTCATCTTAAAAGGGTGTTATGCCTCTAGACCTTTCTGTCGCTTAAATATTTCCACAAAAATGCCTGGCGCATGACCGTTAACAAAGGAAACCTCTTTAATCTATTGTCCCCTCGCAAGTTAGCATGCCGGCGAGCAATCCTTACAAATAATAATTCTTTCTCTGTCTAAGGGTTTTTCGTCGATGACTTTGGTCAACAAGTGGTGACAAAACATGGAAATAAACACAATATCTCTTGCAAGTTACTGTTGCCTACCAAAAATACAAGAAATAACCTCATCAATCCACAGTAAACGAAATTCTGAATCATCAAATTATATACATACATAGTAAATATCCATATCAACTCCATTACTTTAATAAATATAACTCTGCATCCTCAATTCTTAGGCCTATGTAATTATTACAATCAACTTATCACCATAATAAAGGTAGCTTTGAGTTCCGGCTGCAAAGAGAAGAATAGGCAGGAGTGAACGCTGTGAATGTAATGTTGATCAGTACGAAAACTAGCTCCTAGTATCCTATTATTGATTGAGAATTCCTACAGTAAAGTATACATTTCCATTGGCTACAACATTCTCAAGATATTTATATTTTCCGAGCAGTGCAATGACCGTAAGGAAGCAAAACTGGCCACAACAATGAGGATCTTCGCATTTGATTTTTTGTGGCATCCCTGGCAGCGTAATTCTCTTTTAGGAGGCCGATGTGTGAGGTAAAGTAATACGCTATCATTACATTTTCATTTCGCCTAGGATAACGGAAAGGGCGTAAAGTTGGGGCCAAACCTTAATAACCTTTGCCCATCCAAACGAGTATCGAGTGTCTAGTGTTATCGCTTTTGTCTAAACAGTAATGCTACCACGAGATCCTAGAAATCCTCCAGCGTTGTTACCATTACTTTTGAACATCAAAGATTGAGCAGAAACTAGGGGTGTTTCTTTATTTCCCTCCATATTAATATTATTAAGAATATCTGAGGGTGCCTTAATCAATAAAAAACTAATAATTAATATATTATTTACTCTCGCTTCCGCACCCGATCTCTGTTACCATAAACGGTACTGAAAGAGATTTCAGAGACGTTGTAACGTTGATTTCCTGAATGAATTCTGATACATCTCATTTCTCATGAGTATTATGTCAACGTAACATAAATGAACATATGAATATCTGAAATATCAGTTTCAGGAAAAAAAAAAATCATCAAATCATGTCCCTTTACTATAACAGTGGCATTGTGTTAAGTTTTGGAATTCCCAAGTATAAACACATAGAAAGATTTAGGAAACATTCGGCGACGAAGTTATTCAAATTAAATTTAATCTGTTTTAAAATGGACACACATACTGCCAGATAATGGCCAAATCTCCCAGAAATTATCAAGCCGAAGTGCGCTCTCTGATTAATGACCAATTGTTGGACCTTCGGAGAAACTGCTGATGAAGCTGGGATGAATGATATGTGCAGATTGCGGTGAAGTTGGTGCTCAAGCAAAATCAACTGCACTTTGAAGCTGCGCAGGAGTGCGCCAACAAGGGTTTAGTTAGCCGCCAGGACATAATGCCAAAAAGGACACGGAGTTATAATTATTCCAAAACAGGTGTTCCAGGAAGGTTTTCCGTTATGGCACGATCACGGAGCTACAAAGGATCCGGTATGAAGGAAATTAGGAGCGAGTTCTTCCAGCCACGCAAATATTGGTACCTGGCCTGAGATCGAATACTTTTTGAAAATAACTAGTAATCGTAGTATTCTCAAAAGCTCGCCAATTATTATTATTATTATTATTATTATTATTATTATTACATTTAAGAACATTAGCAAGAGTCAGAAAATATATAGAATAATACAAAAATGCAATATAGATAGAAATATTTTCTTTATTTGTATTAAGAATTGAATTAATGACTAGAGTTTAGAATAGGTAAGATAAAGGGAAAAGGAATCCTATTTGGCGAATATCGTTGCAGAGTACAAAAGTGAGTATAACGTAAAGGCTTGATTAGACCAAGGTTGAAAATACATTCAGTTCTTTATCAGACAATTTCACAGATCTGAATATTATTTCTTTTCCTTGATAATATATTACTACTATTTCTAATAGTATTAATATTTGAAGTTTATAAACATTTTGACAGCAATAGGAGGGAAGGTTAACTAATTGTGAGTTTAAAGAACAAAACGGCAATTATTTTCTTTAAGAGAAAATGTTCATACTCGGTGACACACATCTTTTGACAGACTACCCTTTTATAGTATATGTTTGAAGAAAGGGGAAATTTTTTTTTTCCTTCACCGTAGCTCTGAGTAATTTTAGAGTGATGAAGCAAACATATTTCGTATAAATTATTTTATGTATCGCTCCTCTTCTACAAACAAATTAAAGTAATAGTTTCCTTTACTAAGTTTCTCCTCAAATACTAACAAAGATTACCTGATGTATTTTAAATTACAATTTGTATAGCTATATATTCTGTATTAACAACCTCCTACTCGCTTTGTACGTAAGATGGTTGAAGCTCTGGGAGCATACAAAATATATCTATTTTGATAACAAACCAATTAATCGTTAGTACTATTGGCCCGATAGGAAAAAAAAATCTCATCAAACCGAAAATCTATAATTTAGAAGCATATGTTCAGTACAAAATGTAGGTTAAATGTTCTGCATTTGAGAAATTGTAGTACCAATAGTTACTTTTGATCAGCTCCTGCACGCGCTGGGCCAAGGTCATGCCAATGGCCTGTTGTATTACAGTCAGTTCCCCCGCTGTTGGCTGCATTTGGACAGTCAGTCGCAGTTTACTGTTACAAGAACAAGAATTATTTTTGCATCTGTGATTAGAGATCAGTATAATAATTTTTTTGTATTATTACAAGTATTGATGCGCCAGTGTTATTAATTACAGTTTGAAGTAAATTTTACTGCATTGTGTTGCATTAAAATATAACTAGAACGGAGGTAAATGATCTACAAGAATAACCTCTTTACTGTAAAGAAACTTATAGTAATCAGGTTAGAAGTTGGAAGAGATGCGTAAGCAGAACTGTTGAGAGTGAATGCAAATTTCATTAAAAAAATGTGACAAATAACACTTCGAGCAGCGCGTGTAATTAAAGTTAGCACTCGTTATTAAAATAAAATTATTATTAGATCAGAGTTGTAGGAATAGAAATGCGAGGGGCACGCTCTATCGGAGTCGGCGACTGACGTGAACTTGGCCAAGTGGAATTTTCACTCAATTCGGCGCACACAATTTGAGGAAAAATCCTTCAAAGATTCATTATAATTTGAGGAACAGGCACAATAAATTCCTTCGCACGTTTCTCAGACTTAGGACTGGCCTGGCATGTCTGTTCTTAGCGTTTCAATTCTTTACTTTGCTCTCTGTCTCTCTATTACTACTTTAAAACATTGAAGTGAAATTGGTAGCTCTCAAGGATGGTACATATTACTGGCCTATTTGACCAGCCTGTGTAGAGTTCCATGATTATATTGTTCCAACCTCAGCTAATGTTTCCTGATGTTTGTGCACAGGTTTTTTACACCTCGTGCAATCTATACTTTTTATGTAAGTTTGATCTGAAATGTTTTAAAAGGATAAAATCGACTATGTTAGAGTGAGATTTATAAAACTGAGCATTGAAAGTTCAGAGAAACGATTCATATGCGTTCGTGGTGTTTTCCATCGACGCCTTAGCTCCAGGCCCCTATTTCTGGAAGGAAAATATAATTTTCAAGAAGGTAATAAGACAGTTCGGTTAATTTTGAATCAGAAGGCTGAGATTCAAATATGTTGAAAACAAAGCCTTCAAGTTTAAAAAAATGCTAACCCAAATGAACACAGCAACTAATTACCTTCATGGGATTTATTTTCTTGATAGGCTCCTGTTAGACTAAGGTTTTGAATTTTCCTGTACCAGGAGGCTTGATGGAAATGGAAGCGACACCCCAATAAGTCTTGCATTAGGCCACGATTTAAGCATGTTCGGATATTATATAGGCTCAAAATAATATTAATAATAATAAAAATATAAATATAAATTAGAACACTTTAATTGCAACAGATGCATGGTTGCTGCATGAGTTTTTTCACGTGTCTCGCTCCCGAGCTTTTTTCCTTAAATTACAGTACCTCAATGTCAATGAGCGGCAACGGACATCAGTTCAACTTACATTCAGCATGCCATTAATACTCTCTCTGTAAATTTGAAGCCTTATATATATATATATTAGACATAACTTTAATTTTATCCAGTTTTATAAAAAAGGTACTATTTTACAGTAAAAGTAATATATATATATATATATATATATATATATATATATATATATATATGAGTAATTGCTCTGCGGCCGATTTTATGTATAAGGGAAGGGTGAGGAATAATTAATTAGTGTTAATTCGTTAATTAATTGAAAGCCCCGCGTTGATATGCCATTTGTGGCAATTTTTATTTAAAAGGAAAGGAGGGGGAGGGATTGATTGGTGGATTAATTAGGTGGTGTAAATTGTATTCGTAATAAGCCTCTTCTTTTCGATGTCCTCTCTGATGGCCGTCTGTACCGCAGCTATTCTTCTCAGTTTGATCTTAGGAAATCTGAAGTTTCGTGACTCGTTTGAGTCAGCGGGAAGGGCATGGTATCTAACACATTACATAGAATTGCAATTGATTCAATTTATTAATCAGATATTTAACGTGTCTTTTCATACGCCTGGGCATCCGTAGCGCCTTGAGGACTTCTTTAAGATTTCTCTAGTTCACCCTCGCACGGTCTGAACTAAGGTAACCGCGGTAGAACCGCATTCGAGAAACTTTTTTCATGCACTCAATATTTCTATTCTCTATTTATCTCGGACTATTCTCTGACGATTATTCACTATCTATTCGTTACGCACTTGTATTGTGTAGTTGACGGCTGAATTGAACTGCTCTGATAACTCAAACGAACTAACTGGTTCCCTATCTGCATGACGACGGAGTATATGACCACTATGTCTCTGATGACAACTAACTGATTATTTACTGATTGACTACTGATTGCCGGATATCAAAATCTGATAAATTTCTATCGCTATAATGTCGCTCGGTCGTGATGCTATAAAATATCCTATACTATGACTTCTTTGAATTGTCCTATCCGATGCAAGATTTTTTATTGGTTAAAGCTCAAGTTTAATTCTTCCCTCATTTTCTCATTGGACGTTTACTTATAATTTTATTTTGTTTATCGGATCTCTCTCGTAGCCAGAGTTCTAAAACTTTGCGTCAAAGGTCAGTTTATGGTTACGTTATTTAACAAAAGGAATCTTTCTGCTTTTTCACACACAAAATCGATCACTTAAGTTTCATGTTTTTATGATGGTCTGTTTTCTAAATGCGCGGCCAATCCTTAAGGCTAGGGGAACCCTTGCTGTAAATAAAGGCATATACAATAAACATGGGTCTCGTCGCTTACCTTAAAAAATATATGATTGCAATTACCTAAAAATCCTCGCGCAAGTATTCCCTGTCAATACATGAGAATAAATACGCTGACCTAAATAGACGTTAGGTTCAATATAAGTCATATAGGTACATCAGAATACATTTATAAAATATTAATGTTAATTATGAGCAAAATATCTATTTATGAAAGTGAATCTTTGAGGTTTGGTCTCAACTCTTCCCTTTCATTATTATATGGTATACCTCATTTTGTTTTGCGATACTGAAGACCGCCATCTGAAATTGTTCATGCAGCTTGTCCAAGTTTTATGTTATACTACAGTCGTGTTCCGGTGCTGGCGAAGATATCTGCTAAGGCTTCGCCGGTGGTGGCAGAGCGGGTGCCAATGAGCCAAGCGGTAAGCAGAAGGATGTGTGGATAGGAAGTGTTGAAACACAACGTCGACTTCTTTTTATTAAGAATTTATTTACAAAAAAAAATTATGGAAGATATTACAAGGTAAATGAGAGTTTTTGCTGAGAACGTTGTAGGTCCCAAGAGAGAGGATTTAGGATGCTATTTAAAGTGACAAGGAGTATCAAGGCAAGGAGGCTCCTTAGCAAGACTGACACATAGAGTCTGGCTTACTATATTGTGTTGTGTCCAAGAGAGATCATTTTTGAAGTCTTTAGTCCTTCGTGCAACTCGGGCGGTACAGAACGGACGTATGACCAATTAAGAGAATCTGGCTTCATTTGCCAGATGCTCTTAAATCGGAAGGTATCTGTTGGCTCTAGACATTAATGTAAACTTTTGAGGGAATGACCCAAGCAACTTTCCAAATAAATAAGTCAACCAACTTCATGGTTTAACTCTATTTTTGCTTATTGTGTGAGATTTACCAGAAGGATGGCGAGATCAGGATTAGGTTACGCTTTCTACCAGAACACTTGAGGTAATTGGGTTAATAAACACATCTTAAATTTCAAGAAAAATTTGGGAGAAGACAGGTACCTAATGTCAAAGGTTTGGGGTAATAAACATGTCATATGTTTTGAGAGAGGTTGGAGAGAAGACATATACTGAATGAGGAGAGGCTACTTTTACTTTCTTCAGAACACTGGGAAATATATACAGGCTTGGGTGAAGCAATGGTGTCAGTGACATGTGGTTCTAAGCATAAACTATGCTTGTTAAGAAAACCCCCTTAAAGTATTAATTTTATATGAATTATTATAACATCGATATGTTTTTATACGGTTTCAGAGATCACACTAAACACAATTTTCCATCTTTTGTTTATTTATTTATTTTTCTAGCCACCCGATATTTCGTAAAAATGCACTATGCCAATAAGAAGTCACTTCAGACTTTTTGTTTCTCCAATATTTCTACTTGAGTTTATAATTATTGTATATTCAAACGTGCCACGGCTCTTAAATTTATTATCACTGAAAGGAGAACTTTCTGATTTTTATTCACAAAATAATTTATCAAATCATATTTTGATATACCTGCAACAAATCATTTTCACTGCCTGAACAGATGACAGTGAAAAATACTTCGCAAAGATCTTACTCGTTCTTTACACTCGACTGTCTCTACATAGTTATTCAAGCAGAGATAAACAGAGGAAGAACATTATTTTTTACAGTAGTTGCCCTGCCAATTAATCCGGTGATACAGTGGTCGCCTCTACCATTTAACAACCAGATGTTTTGAAGAGTAAACGCTCCAGTGCTTAATCTCTCTGAAATGAATCGTTCCTTGGCACAAGCTGGCTTTTCGTAAGAATGGAAAAGAGCCAATGCAAGCGTGAAAGTTAAGTGCAGAAGTTAAAGGTAAAGCTACTCGCACCAATTAATTATGGGAGACAAAAGTTTACACGCATTATATGGAACCTGTAAGAACTGGTCTTTTAACATTGCTTGCATTGCTGGCAATAAGAAAGAAAAGGCATTAAAATGTACTGTTTAAAGTATAGTTAGCCTGACTTCCCGAGGAATCTGTATTCTAAGATACTAACTTTTATGTTGGAATTGAGCGTTTTAATAAATTAACATACCGAAATCCAAATCAAGACAACCATTATCTGAGATATTAGGGTAAAATGAAACTGTTAACCATATTTCAATGTTATTATGGCTTAGAACATTTTATAAATGTTTAGTATTTTGTACGTTACGAAAAACATGTATAATGTTTATGCAATATGTTAGAGCCTTCCGGTGACTATTGCCAATGTAACAAATTTAAACATAAACGCATTCTCGTAATACGATTAGAATGTAAATGAAAGGCAACAACTTTCTTTACCATTGACCTTTAATTATCTGTAATCATACTCAACTTAGACAGAGATAACTGCACATTTTTCTATTAAAGAACACGCTTCGTGAAGTCGTCATGAAGGCCAGATTAAGAGAATGAAGGTGAAGTTTTCAAATCCCTTGAGGCCGGTATGCCTCCTTTTGGGTTTTTTCGTGGTTTCTCCTGGTCGCTTAGACCAATGCTGGAATGGCTGTATACTATCCACGTTTCTTCTCTCCCATTTCATATAATTTAATTCCGTTTGTTCTATCATAGGATCGAAAGTGACAGGCGAGTTCTGTGTGCCTTGTGACAATGACTTGCTCTTTGGAAAAGTTTTGCCCTGCGTCTAGTGTGAAAGCGACCCTTCTGACAGACTCGAACTCCTTGGAGGGGGACTCCTCTGGAAATAATGTTAACGTCCGTGCCTCACTGCCCGAAGATCAAACGGCCAGCGCTTGAGCAAGGCTGAAGTGCCGAAATGTCCTCCTTTGTTCCTAAAAATCCAATCCAACTCCCATAATTAGTGCTGCGTGTTTTTCAAATGACACCAATTAAAATACTAAGATTTTTGCTTAGGTATACACATTAGCCGAGTTAACTGAGAGACATTTCTCTTCTACCTTCTTGACTGTAACATAAAGGGCTAAAATAGGATGACGGCTTCTTAAAAGAGAATTGAACTATTTTTCTTTCTAAAAATTACGCCGTTTGAAAGTTTATCCTTCCCACAGGTGAAAAAAAAAAACTATTTCTGTAATGTTTTTGAAATGGTGGATTTCAATGCCTCGTGAAATATTGCTTGTTAAGATTCTTTTCCTGCATTTTATTATAACTTTTTATTGTTATTTTTTTTTAAAAAGAGTAACATTTTATTTTTCAAATGTTTAAAGAAATGAATAAATACTCTTTGATACAGTATTTATTATAACATTTTAACAACATTTTTCTTCAAAGTACAGCAATATATATACAACAACTAATTAAATGTATATTTTTACAGGAAAGTTATTACATTTAAAAACCATCAGCTTTAAAGGCTGCCGCTTTAGCTGGGTGAGGCTACATTTTAATACATGAAGTTGGATATTTTAGTTGTATGAATCTTGCTCTGCATTGCCCACTATATAATTTTTAGAATTCAAAACGATTTCAACATTATGTAAAACATCTAACTTTTACCATTCCACTTAATAGTAATTTAGTAATTTTTCCTCTATACAGTCATTGTTCATTAAAGTAAAAGTAATGTATCATCAAAATTGAAATGTATATTATTCACCGTTTTTCAACTCAAAGGTCAAAGGTCAGAGAGTCAAGGAGTATTTGTACTTCTTTAAGCAGGAGGAATTTTACAAAATGTTAAGTTTTAATTTTCACGCTTAAAATTATCGATTAAGGTGTTCACGGTTTACTAAACAAAATCAAGTGAGTCAAAATGTCTGTTTCACATACCATGTTGGATTAATTTGTTGTTGTTGAAGTGTACAGTATACACCTTGACATTTGAGCTGCATACCTACTTTCTGTTGGTTCAGTGGCAAAATATTGCTTCTTTACCATTTGTCCTCATTTTACTTTGGCCAGGCTGAGGGAGTCATTCTCTTTTTCTTCGCTTTTTCTTTTAGTATTTTCTGAACCAGAAAGTATAACTTCCGCCAACAATTCAGTCTTTCAAAAGTCCTGTTAAATTTCGTTTAAAATTTAAAATACACTGAAAGGAACAAGACAAATGAGAAGTTTGGAGATTATCAGGATTATGCCAAACTGGAATGTACTGAAATTTAATGCTGTAAACATTGACTAAAGAAAGGTCACCAGTATTATATAAGACCTGTAAGTTACAACTTGAAGGCCGTTTGTTCAATACGCCCAGTAAAATAATTCCAAAACTCTCATTTTATTCCGAAAATCTATTCCTTGAGTCGCCTAAGGAACATAACCCAGCGTTATGTTATCGAGATAGTTTATCATTTCAGAGATACATTCTGACGGTGATTTTAAAATATTAGAGTTAAATAGGACAAAAATATTGTAGACCAATCAGATCTTTTACCGTGGTATATTTTTCAAGTTATAAACGATCTCAGCAATGCTCCTAATTACAACTATACTGATTAAGTACAGAGAGATATTTTTGTCCTGCGTCCGCAGATAAACGCAACCCACACGGAAATAAGGTCGTCTCAGTAACGATGGAATTTCTCCGTTGTATTTCCACTCGCACACTCAGATCAGTAATAGCAAGATCACAATATTAGTTTTATTTCATAATGAGTGCTAATGTGTATTATAAAATTTATTAGCACAGTGTACGTCTGTAGTCACACTCTAACCCCTGTTAATGACATTTTATACTGTTCTGTTTTCGCAATTCTTCCAATTTCTGCCTTGATAAATTATGCCCCTCTACTGTATGAGTGGTATTAAGATAAACTTAGTTTTATTTTACATTTCAATACAATATATTAAATAAAACTTGCTTAATTAACACTCTTAAATAATAACATTGATGCAGCAATAGCACGTGATAACACAGTTACATGAGATAACCGATTTCTTAACCGTAAATTGAATTATAATAACACAAAACAGAAATAATAGTTGCTCTCGTAAGAGCAAACAACGACTGACGATATGTGCAGCCAATAGCGCCGGAAATATCTGTTATTATGGCAGAGGATTGGCGTGATCTTGGCCCAGCGTATGATTGCTTATTTTATTAATGACGACGCAACATATTCATAGAAAGAAAAGAATCGCTGACGTGTATCGACATAACATACTTCCCTTTAGTAAAGAAATGAGTTTAACAGGGCACCTAATTGAAAAAAGGCATTTTCTGTAAAAAAAAATAAAAATTTAGTTCGTACTCTTAAAAATTACTTTGAGCCTTAGAAAAAATCCCTGAAATGTTTCAGACGCATAAGTTCTCTGGAGCAGCTATTTAATCAATCATTTTTAAATGTCTGCATTCTTTTATTCTTCGCCTCTCGGTCTTTGATTTTAAAAACTCAAATTTTTTATCAGCATTAACTTTTAGTATATACACCTGTTCCTAACCATAATTTTTATGTATAAACTTTTTGGAGACATTCCATACATCTTTCTGCATAAAGCTTAGAATGCATTTTTTTGTCAAGACCAAATGTATTTTTAAGATTATTTTTAGTATAGTGAGTGACTAATTTTTCTTTGATTTTTACATTTATGTGCATATTTTATTTTTTAAACATTAATCTATAGTAATAATTAAAAAGATGTGCTAACTTTTATGTAAAACAATATTTAGAACATATTTGCAAACATTTGCAGTAAATTTTCAACTTTTATGGGAGGAGATGGATTTTCATTGACGACTTTCAATAAAAAAATATTAAAAAGCGATCAATTTAGTTGAAAGTTTGTAATCTAAACGTCTGAACAGTACTTATGCAAAATCTGAAATATCTAGGTTGAACCATTAAAAAATCCAACTTTTACTTTAACTAGCCCCTGGTCCACCTGTCCCGGAGGACCAAGTCTTAACTACATGAACATGAGACGGTCTTCTGTATCCGTTTTGTGAAATCATGGACAGTACTGCAGGGGGGGGGGCATGATTAATAGATCGTACTGGCCACTGCCACGCGTTATTCTTGATCGGGATCGCTACCTTTCCATCCATTTATCATCACGAGGCTGGGTAGACTCCGCTCCTGACCATCCTAACTTAGAACATTTGTAATAAGGTACCGGGAATCATACCCAGGAACTCTAGAAATCAGCAATAATAACCAAAGGAAGCGGCCCCAAAGTTTACTTTGATGTCATCTTAATGACGGCTACTTGACTGTATGTAGATCGTGTCTCTTACAGATTTCAGTTGTATTCCCATTATCAGCATAGTATTAGGAATGAAGTTAATCCGAAATGAACAGCTCAAATTTACTTAGTGTGGCAAAACATTTAAACTTAATCACCTCGTAACCAAATTTTTAATATTTTTATTTTAATTTTACTTACATATATATTTTAAAGTTCAGCAGAGATTGTGTTTTAAGAAGCAAAACTGTAAGAATTGCAAGAAACGTTCTGCCCTTACTATAGCAACAAAGCATGTGGCTTGCTCTGCCCGTGTTTACAAACGCTTAACCTCCTTAACCGTTCGCAGTATGCTTCAGATACCAGCAGACATGATTTATTTATGGACGCTCTTTAACATCTCAGGTCCAGCAGACATGCTAAAACCTAATTTGGTATGCTTTTGTTGGACGAAGGAACCCTCCGGAATAACAGAAAGTTAAAGAACATCAAGATCAAAATTGATTCAGGAAATAAGGAATGGCCTATGACAAAATCTAAATCTTTCATGGAAAACAGTTTTCATTAATTACTACATACTAATGTGGAACGTCATCTGCTCTGACTCTGGCACACCATCCAGTAAATTCAGATTCACAATGCACCTTCAACTCTTATGACTCTTCTCGGAATAAGAGACGAGCATACCATCATCTCTCTCAGTGTTGCAAATTGGCAAACTAAAGCCCAGAATTTCTTTATGAGTAACATAATCTAAGCGTTGAAATTACACAATAACAATATAAGAGGGGCTTCAGAATTAAATTACATAAATAAACATACAAACTGCAGACTTAAAAGTATTTGTCTAACAATAATATTGTTATGCAGGTGTCTTTTGCTGAACCTGAACTCAAAACTTCTGGGTGATTTCCCAAAAATTGCACAACTGCAATTTGCAGTTCCCGTTGAAAGCCAACAGGCAAAATGTTTTCATGTTTGTGCTAATTTTTTCCCCTAAGCTAACCAGCTACTTGTTTCTTGTTTTTCCTTTAGAATATTGTCGATTACTGCGCAACTATATCGGCACCCGATTCTTCATCATTAGCGTGCGTCGTGACCCTCGGACGCCCATACCCAACTTAATACCGGTTCCAATAGTTGGCACTGACAAGACTGGCCACTCCCAGGCGCACCTGCCGCTACTGTATAACTAACTACTGCATGCTCACGGAGCGTTAAAATGCTGTTGGGAATTCCTGCAGTTTACTTGCTCGAGACTGTTCCCTTTCGGAAGAAACGCGTTTCGATTCTGGATGCGGATGACAGCTCTTGCAAAGGATTTGTGCTTCTTCATTTTTATTAGAGTATATCCTTATTTTCATTTACAAGTGCATACATATTCAAAGCAATGCATAGTTTCCATTCAATTTAAAGAAGAGTATCTATATTCTGAAAATTTTTTTTTAATTGAAAGCAAAACATTTTACGTCGATGTTTGGTAACCGCACTGCGATAATGCTTTTATAATGTGCCTAACACAGTTAATAGTTAATATTTGATAATAATCATTGTATGCTATAGTGATACCAGATATTGCCCAACTCTTCTGGTACCTAGACCATCTTATGATATCATCGTTTCCATGACTCGCTGCGTGTTCAAAGCTGAAACATATAGTTCTTTTGTATTCTTTTCTTTATATTTTCCATATTAATTTTTAATAGTTCATGATTATTGTTTAAGGGGCGCACAGCATCTAAGGTCATTAGCGCCCAAACACACTAAAAACTGCGCCAGAATTAAAAAATAAATAGTTAACACAAATCAGTGCATAAGTTAAATAACAGAAGCACGTTGTGCAACAAAATAAAAACCCATAACAAATAACAAGTGGGTGTAATGGTCAACAAACAAATGACTGGTAGTAAAACAGTCGCAAGAATGAAAAAAACAACTATAACGGTCTATATATGGGTCAATAAAACCCGAAAACTAACAACATTTCAACAAATAAAAACTGTTTTCAGCAAAAGCTGAAAACAAACCAGTATTATAAGAGTCTAAAATAGTAACAATAACAAGGGCAATATGCCACAAACTCAATTAAAGACTGGTACTAAAAACGATACAGCAAAAGCTGAAATAACAACAGTCTTAAAAGAGTCTAAAAATACCGTCATGGGTAAAAGATAAAACCTCCCACCTTGCTCCAATAACCACATACGCGAATAAAACGAAGCACTCGCTCAACAGCAACCACATCATCTGCAAGCATCTCCGCAATGCAGGAGGGCAAACCCAAGGAAAGTCTAAAAGCTGCCAAATGATGGCATTCGAGTAAAATGTGACGCACTGTAAAGGGGTGATCATAGTGAGGGCAAGCTGGAGCGGGTTGACCATTAAAAAGGTGACAGTGACTAAAACGGCAATACCCAATTCTAAGACGAGCTAAAATTACTTCTTCGCGACGAACAGCGCGAGAAGAAGTCGACCAGTTAAAAGGGGATGATTTACATTCCCGAAGCTTATTGGCGGGTATTAAATCCCACTCATCGCGCCAGCGCGAGAGAATGCCTCTACGTAATAAATATTTAAAATCGCCAAAATAAAAACGTTGCTCGTCCTCAGCAGGGTCGAAAAGAGCGGATTTAGATGCTACATCTGCGGCCTCATTACCTGGGAGTCCCATATGTCCAGGTACCCATAATAGTGTCACCCTGACGCCACCGTCGAAAAGAGTTAAGAGTATATCCTGGACCTTCTGTACAAGGGGGTGGCGATTGTACAGATTTCTAAAACTTAAAATTGCACTCAAAGAGTCAGAACAAATAACAGTATTCCCAAGCCCGTGATCAAAAATAAATAAAATCGCCCGATAAATAGCATAAAGCTCCGCCATAAAAATAGATGTCGCAACGATAAGACCAAACGTAAAACTTGCTCCCTTAAAAATAAAAGCACATCCTACTCCTGTGGCAGACTTCGAGCAGTCGGTATATGTAAAATTCCAGTCATTAAAAGAGGATTTGATCTCGCTAAAAGAACAACGAATAATATGTGCTGCGGTCGAAGATTTCGGACAGGACGTAAGCCCAAGATGAACGGGGGCCTCTGCTAAAATCCAGGGGGGAGAAGAAGTTTCCCCGGCTAAGAAAAAAGCAGGTAACTCGAAGTCAACGCCCGTAAAATCTCCCGAAAGCGAAGGCCAGCAGGCTTAGGAGTAAAAGACCGAGCAGCATAAAAACTATCCAAAGACACATTAAAAAACGGCTCGTTCGTGGGATGACGAGGTTGCGCAGCTAGTCGACAACCATACGCAGAAAGTAAAACATCCCAACGATAAAACAACGGAGGTTCTCCAGACTCCGCACATAAGCTTAACACAGGACTGGTTGGGAAAGCTCCAATGGCAACACGGATACCCCGTTGGTGAATTGGTTAAGGCGACGAAGAACAGAAGGTCGCGCTGAGCCGTAGACTATACAGCCACAATCCAGTTTTGACCGGATTAGAGAGCGATAAAAACGTAAAAGAATAGCCCGGTCAGCTGCCCAAGATGTGCCACTTAAAACGCGTAAAATACAAAGAGAACGTTCAAACTTGCCGCGGAGTTGCGCTATATGCGATGACCAGCATACTTTTCTATCAAACACCAAGCCAAGGAATCGAACCTCGTCTGCGAAAGCAAGAGCGTCTGGGCCAAGATGGAGCGAAGGTGGAGGATACTCCCTGTGGCGCCAGAAGTTCATGCAGACGGTCTTCTCTGCGGAGAAACGGAACCCGTAATTCACACTCCAAGCGTAAAAGCGGTCGAGACAGCATTGGAGGCGGCGTTCCAAGAGACAAGTTCTCCGAGAAGAAAGATAGATGGCAAAATCGTCAACAAACAACGACGATTGTATTCCTAAAAACTCGGTTGTAAACACTCGGTGATAGAATTAATTGCAATGGCAAACAGTGTGCAACTAAGTACCGAGCCCTGAGGCACACCGTTCTCTTATATAAAACTAGATGATAAAACTGATTCCACGCGAACATATGCAAATCTCAACTTTCAAGATAGAGCATCTCCAATTATAGAACAATTAATATACTTTCATGATCATTCTATATTTGAACATTAAAAACCCGGTCTTTCATAAAGTCCTGAATAAAAATACACATACGACCCCGTATGAGCCAATCGTGAAGCGTTCGGAGGATACCGCCTCTGCAGCAAGTATCATACGCTTTCTCCAGATCGAAAAATACGGCGATTGTTTGGCACTTGCGTACAAAACCGTCCATTATATGGGTGGTTAGAGACACAAGATGGTCGACTGAGGAACGATGATGCCGGAAACCACACTGATCGTTCGTTAATAAATGCCTCCACTCTAACCACCGCATAAGCCGCCCGTTGATCATGCGTTCCAACACCTTGCAGACGCAGCTGATGAGGGAAATCGGGCGGTGGAAGGAAGATGTGGGCCCTTTCCAGGCTTAGGTATAGGAATGACGGTGGTCACTCGCCAAGCGCTAGGAAATGTGCCATTGCACCAAATAAAATTAAAAGTTCGTAATAAAAAAGCTTTGCCTTCTGCTGACAAATGCTGCAACATAGCAACATGAATGCCATCTGGCCCCGGTGCGCAATGTCGAGAGGTAGAAAGGGTATGCTCCAGTTCCCTGGCGGTAAAAGGAACGTTTTAGCACTCCTGATGGTCGGAGGCAAAACAGAAACCCTTCGACTCGACCTGATCCTTCAAAGTACGAAAAGAAGGAGGGTAATTGGCGGAGCTCGAAATATCAGCGAAGGTTCGTCCTAAAATATTGGCAACGGCAATCGGAGCAGTAAGCACTCAATTCGATAACCTAAGATCGGGTATGGGCGTAAATCTAGGTTTGCCCGCAACGCGGCGTAGCCGGTCCCAAACTACAAATGAAGGCGTTGTTTGGCTAAAAGAAGAGATAAAAGCAATCCAAGAAGCCCTTTTGCTATCCTTAATGACTCGGCGGCACTTGGCGCGCAGTTGTTTATAGCGAATCATATTCGCTGAGGTAGGGTGGCGACGAAAAACTCGGAGAGCACCTCGGCTTGCACGCAAAGCATCCCGGCAATCATTGGTAAGTGTCTGGGGTGACAAGACGACCGGGGAATAGACTGATCTGGGGCTGATATGATGACCGTACGGAGGTGCTCGATCACAACGTCGATAGATGGAAATGCACACCCTGAAAATTCGGCAATAGATCGAAAGAGAGGCCAATTCGCCTTTTCAATGAGCCATTTTGGCGCGCGCTGAGAATGGGCATTTGAAGAGAGTACATGGATCTGACACGGAAAGTGGTCACTGGAGTATGAATCGGAGATGACGTTCCAGGTGAAATGTACAGCAAATGAGGCAGAACAAATGGATAAGTCCAAGTGTGAAAAGCTGTGAGTGCTGTCAGAAAGAAAAGTAGGTTGACCAGTATTGAGCAGTATAAGATTGTGACGAAACAAAAAGTCGGCTAAAAGGCTACCCCTTGCACACTCCGTGGTGGAACCCCATAGGGGATGGTGTGCATTGAAATCCCGCAAAAGTAGAGCAGGGGATGGTAGCTGAGACTGAAGATTATCCAGATCAACCATGGTGACTGTACCAGACGGAGGCAAGTAAATACTGCAGATGGAAAAACTGACGCCAGAGAAGTGAACTGTAGCTGCAGAAGCTTGTAAATGAGTCTGGAGCTGTAGTGAAGCACTGTACACGTCATGGCGAATTAAAATTAAAACTCCGCCATGACCGGGAGTACCATCTTCGGGAGGGAGATCAAATCTCACCGAAGAGTAACCGCGTAAATTAAAAGAATCCTGTGGCGAAGTTTGGTCTCTTGCAGACACACTAGCGGACAGTCAGTAGAGCGTAAAATTAACTCGAGGTCAGGTCTTCGACTACGGAGACCACGCACATTCCACGAAAGGATAGGCATTGTTAAAGTTAGATAAAATAGGCTAAAAATTCACCAGCTTACTTTTTGGATGGTCTAGGGCGAATCAAACGTCCTTTTTCATTCTCGTGGGGCTCGGTGGTTTTTCTGGAGCAGGCACATCCTGCTTCATGACCTCCTCAGAGGGAGGGCTGGAACGCCTGGAATCGGTTGGATGTGGGTATAGGCGGCGACGGAGACCGCCTAGCGGGTTTGCTCCCATTATGGGAGCGTGACCTCCGAGGAGGAGAAGGGCTCTTTTTCTTCTCTACCTAAGTTGACGACTTTAAAAAATCTGTTCACGTAAAACTCGTCCTGAACTTAATTTCAAGGGCATTAAAAACTATCGCTTTGTGCTTCACGGTAGAGCACTTTGGAGAACTAGGTGTAGTTGGGACCCGTGTAAAGACAAGGTCGTAAGTCTGCGTACTGCTATCGCACTTCTTGGGCGCAAAAGAAGCAGCTGCGCTATAGATGCCGGTCTTAGGCACGACAGGTTGGCGAGATTGGAATCGCTTTCGGGCTTCAATAAAGCAGAGTTTTTCTTTCACCCGGATCTCCTGGATACAGCGCTCCTCTCTAAAACTAGGGCAATCGCGGGAAGAGGCTGGATGATCACCGCGGCAGTTGGCGCAGACAGGAGCGGATGGAAATGCTCCCTCGTGACTTGCTTGACCGCAGGTTGCACAGATGGAAACGGCACTCTTACAGGATATGTGAGTGTGTCCAAAACGTTGACACTGAAAACATCGCAACGGGCTCGGGGATATATGGGCGCACTTCTATCAGGTCGTAGCCCGCCTTTATCCTCTGCGGCAATTCGATCCTGTCAAAGGTGAGGAAAAAAGTCCGGGTCGGCTGTAATTCCCCCTCCTTCCTTGCCTGTACACGATAAACAGAGGTGTCCCCTTGGTCTTCCAGACAACTCTGGATTTCCGGGTAGGACATTCCGCCTAGAACATTGGTGGTAACAACTCCTCGAAACGAATTCATTGTCTTATGTTTCTCAACACGGACGGGATAACCGTGGAGTAGCGTCGCCTTGAGCAATGAGTTGCTTTGAGACAGGCCAAATGTCTCCACCAAAAGCGATCCGTTGCGTAGACGGGTACAGGACTTAACGGGTCCAGCTATGGCAACAAGGCCCTTCTGAATTTTAAATGGATTTACGGTCGTAAACGACTGACTCTTTTCAGTACGACCAATAACCAAGTATCGAGGAAAAGACTTCTCGCATACTTCTTTTACGTCAACTCTCTTACGTTTAAAATGAAAAGGATTGTTTTCCAGTTCCATATCGATTTAATCCTCCACCAGTGCAACTGTCTCCGATGGCAGGCTGCTTTCTGGGCGCCACCCCGGCTTAGGTTACTGGCCCTGGTTTGAACAAAGTAACCTTAGGGTCACACCTTCCTGTGTGTTGACAAACGGACCCAATCGCCTGCAGGAAGTTAAACAGCTCATGCAATGGCCCTTCCCCGGGCCTGGCCTTTATCAGGGGATACGCTCCCGTACTACATGATACCCTGTGTTGGGAGTTACGCCGTTACCCAGTCACATTTTACCGCGTCAAACACGGGGGCACCCATAAGACAAAGAACAGGGAATTAGGACAAATAAAACAATAAAAGAGGCGAAATAAAAAGGAGTCAAACGCGCTGAGCGCGGACCTGAGGGAGCAACTCTGGTGCCTCGGGGTCGCTACGCCCCGTACCCAAAAAATTGGGCCCTTGAGGAGTTTTAATAGTTCGTGACTACTAATTTACAATAAAAATAAATCTTCTGGGAATACTCCTAACGGAACACGTGACTCTCTTGATTTGCTTCTGCTGGCCTGTTGTTTAAAATATCAGTCAACTTTTGCAAGCTGACCTGCTGCCTTGGGTTCTGACAGCATATTGTGTCTACTTTTTCTGAACTACAAGAAACAGAGCACCAGATGGTCAACATTATCGGGAACAATATGCAGTTTCAAAGAAATCTAAACCCTAAAGTTCTGTGTTTTATATACATTTCGAGTTCGGTATAAATTGTGGTCTTACACTTTCGAAATTATGTGAAGCGGAAACATTTTATTAGCAATTAAGTAACCAGTTTAATGTGGTTTTGAATTATTTTAACGATTTTCAATAGTCACTGCCTCCAATCTAAAAACCACTTCATAGAAATCCAGTGTTACAGTAGGTTGGCCCCTACGTGGAGGTTCATGAAATTCTGTATAATATTACGTAATATTTAATGCATATGAAACAAATATGGATTGTCATGTACTGTTATAGATTCAGCTAGCATAGCTTCTGGTGTGCTAAAAGTTTGGTAACAAAAGTAATGAAAGAAGGCAAGGATGCTAACAAAATTAAGGAAATTTTATATTTTTTAAACGGAAAGGAAAATCTAAGGATAGAAAAGAATAGAGGTAGAAGAAAATGTGGAGGTAAAGGGTAAAATAAGAAGTTCAATTATCATACCTAATACAAATAAGCTCAACAATGCAATCAAAAAAAAAAAAAAAAAAAAAAAAAAGAATACCTCAGACACCAAATAAGAAAAGTAAGATTCAGATGGAAAAAAAATATTACTCAAGATATTAATTACTCAAATCCTCCCTAACCGGTCAACCAGCTTCATTATTAGTTATGTATATCGCTAGTTATCACAGTATGCAATAACTAGTCTCTCACTGAATATCATGCAGGACTCCATAGCTTCTTCCACTGCAGATAACATTCGCAGCGTATTTCCATCTATCTGGAATCGAAATCCAGACATTCCCTTCACGAGTCCGCCGCACAACGACCTCGGCCACCCGTGGCGGTTCATTGGTTTGTGTTTTAATTATTATTAAATATAATTAATCTCAAATTTAATGCATTTAACATTAACATTACAATAGATGTAATAGTACTATAATGTTGTTGCAAAGAGTCATCGAAAAATCACTCCGCAGATATAATGTAGCCGAGATTTCACTGGGAAGCGAATTCGGGTGGCAGTACTGAACGCGCTTCGAGTGTATAGTTATTGTGTTTATTTAACACTCCAAAGTCTAAATCTTAGCTTGAGCAGATTACCTGCTAAAACCGTTTATGAAGGAAGGAATGTCCCAAATGCGGAGGAACTTGTCGATGACCCGTTTTTAACATTGGTACATTTCAGTATTTTATGACGGAACACACTAGTTGGAACAAATAATTACTCATTATTACAACTTTTGAAAGCAAATGCCAATTTATGCATTTTATTCGCAAAATGTTTCCATCTGTTCTTCACAGTTTGGCACGACAAGTGAAAATCTTGCATATCTTGCATATTTTATTATATAACATGTTACATTTTTAATAAGACAAATTATATAGAAAAAAGCTATTTATTTGTTATTTAATTTTACATATATAGTTCGAGATATTAAGACCTTAAATATTTATGCTCAAAGCTTAGGCACGCACACAAAAAGCGTTATCCAGCGTCAAAATAGAATAGTTTAGGGAGAATTGAAATCACAATGAGTTTAATAACTTCTTTTAGGAAAAATATAGCAAAGACATAATGTATTATTATTATTATTATTATTATTATTTTGTTTTTGAAAATAAGAATCCTTTAGTTTGGCCATTCTTTGAGCGCGGTGCTTTCGTTTTCTAGCATAATATATAAAAATACAAAGTCTCTTTATGCTGTGAATTGTGTTCATGTAGATCATTTGCTGCTACTGGTGGATTACTGCGCATTAAATAAATAAATAAATAAATAAATAAATAAATAAATAAATAAACGAAATACCAAAATACAAGAAAAATTCTTGATTTTAACACTTTTTCTCATCATTTAAATAGCATGTCAATAAACTAGGTATAAAATTAAGACCTATCAACAAAAGTCCTAAGTCCATAGTAATTGCATCGCAATTATTTTTTCAGTACTATAGTATATTAGAGTCGGGAGCAGCTATCTGTGCGACTCTAGGAAGGTTGCGCAGTGGCAAGGAAAGTCACGTGCCAAGCTCAACCAATAACAGTCATTTGAAGTGAAGAGTCTTTTGTGTTTGGTTGTCTGTGAGTTGGTCTATGATTTCCATGATTTTCTTGCAGTTTGTGCTTTAGTTTCTGTTTTAAAGAATTACAGAGAAGTAAAAAATGGAGCAAGAAAAGAGCAAACATATAGTTTTGCATAAACAAGCACGTGAAATGGTATATAAAGTGTACAGTTCTTTAAGAAGGAGGCAGTCGACATACAGCACGTGGCCAGCAGTTCGGCTAACGGTGTTGCCAAGTGTCAAGAACGCACGGCTGAATCCTGTGGAATTGGTATGAGAACGGTGCAGAAAATTGCTAAAGAAACAAGATCATCCATGAATGATTATTCTTTTTAGATCACCTGAGGAAAATCGCATGCGCAAAAAGAAGTAACTGATTTACATGACTTTGATAAAGGTATTCTAACTTGATTTTTGCCATGTTTACGAACGTGGAGTTTCCGACTACACATATACTAGCAGTTAAAATAAAGAATTCAATTGGTTTTAAAGGGGGGATGCTGCGTTTTTGAAGTACATGGACTTTAAATAGGTATATGCGATTTAACGATGGGAGAAAGTTTCTTTTGGAAAGGGACGAAAGAGTAGTTACTAGGTTGTGTTTTTAGAGCCATACATAAAATTAGAGAGGATAAAGCATAAAAAAATTTAAGTTAATTTTAGAACAAAATCGACTGCTAAACAGTATCATAAACTGATATATTTTCTGTTCATAAAATAGTTTGAGGAACAATTATTGCTCTATACCGCCCCTAACTCTGTCGTTATTATGGACAATTCCTTCAATTAGGTAAAACGCACAAACACTGGAAGAAGGTGGACATGATTGCCGGGTTATTCAGCTAGAACATTCCGCATTCTGTAACACTGATAGTGCGGAATGGTTGCAGCTGGAAAAAATGCAACAAATCAGCATGCGAAACATATAAAATTGACATAAACGCCAAGAACCAAGGCCAGCAGGAAGCGAGACTTCCACCTTATCACTGCCATAATAATCCCCTCGAACACTAATACTATCTTCTTCCATAACTAATTATATGTATGCTTTCTTTCCTTTCTCATTCAAATAGCTACTTCCAGAATACGGAGGTTTGGCACTTTGCAAAACATTAGCTATCCCTCTCTGCGCAATAGCCAGGCAAAGACCCGCACAGATAGCTGCTCCGGACTCCACTTTCTTGGTATTAGTGTTTTACTATATCACCTGCTTCCTCCATTGCTTTGATATATTTTGCTGTACAAATAGGAAGTACTTATATAGAATTGTTATAATGTATAAATTTTAAAAATCGGCCCTGGTGGTGTAGTAGTAACCATACTCGCCTCCTAAACTCAAGATCGCGGGTTCGATCCCGGTCAGGACCGATGGCTTTTTGGGGCGTAAAAATCGTAAGTATGGCTTCCTTCAGAGGGGCAGTAAAGTCGTGGGCCCTGTGTCGTACATTTACGGCACGATAAAGAATCTCAAGCCTGAAAGAAGAGGCCTGTGAGCAAAATTTGTCGGCCGTTTCACATTCTGAATTGAATGGGACGCTGACCTGAGGTGTTAAAGAGCGTTCGTAAATTAAAAAAAAAAAAATCCCAGTTTGTTGTGTTTACTCAAAAACATACTCACTCTTAACTTCCATACTAGTTCGATTGTTTTGCAAATGCAGCAATATGTAAGTGTTGGTGTTTAAACTAGGTTTCATCATTCTATTGTTTCAAGCAATTGCACTAATGAAACATAATTATCTCACATTACATTATTAAAATTTTACAAATATTTAAGCAACATCTTTATTCTAACAATTATAGGTTTTGTTTACTTCCCTGCATCTTCTTCTCTAGCTTGTGTAATATGTTTTGGATTATGGAAAAGAGCTTTACTTTGTACTTTCCAAGAACATTTCCTTATACAGACTTAGTTCAATTAAACACTTAAATTTTCCTTGCATTTCCATTAACTAAAATATTGAAATAGTATTCATGGGAAGTGCAGCCGTTAATAGCCCCCACGCATATAGACTGTGCCCAGAGTTGCCAACCGTTCAGATTTTATCTGGCCTGTCCAGATTTTATTGTTGATGTCCAGCGTCAAGACATGATGTTCAAAATATTCAAATTTTTTACATTCTGTCTTAATTATCATTTGAAGACATGGAGATAATAACGACAGTCCATTTTTCCCTTAATTTTTAGAAAATGACGCTATTTGATAAAGCAACTCATGAAGTGCCTTTGGGGGAAAGTTCGTGAAGAGAAGAGGGTAAGGCGAAATGTTCGCAATTGTAGATTTAAATGTAATGAAAATATTAAACAAGATGAAAGACAACAAATATTTTATGAATACTGGAAGCTAATGTTGAAAACACTCACAGTACTGTGACGCTCGCAGTTAACATATCTCAAAGGATAGAAGACCGATAGGAATGCTGTTGTGTAATGGCAAAATGTTTGTGCATTCTACTTTCTGTCTTTAAAAATAAGATTTAATGTTTAGGAGCTTCTTTTCTGTTATTATCAAACATATCTTCAAAAACTGCAGCAGCGTCAGTAACAGCAGCATTGAAAAATTAAAAATAAATTTATGCTTAAGTGTTCTAAATAAGAACTTATCTCTCACCTAGCAACAACACATGTAATCAACCATGTTCAGACATTCTGACATAAGTGTTGAAACATTTGAACTTCTAAAGATGGCTACCCTTACTATGCTTTCTCCTCTTCATTATAATTCTTTGAACGTGTCTTTCTGAACTTGTTGCAAGCTATTCTCACGGCAGTATGCATTAATTCGCACGCATGGTTAGGCACTTGGTTCTAGAACAATGTATTTTTGTATTTATTTACTTTTTAAATACGATACGACCAGCTCGTCATAGGCTTGCGGAATTTATTCAAATCTTTCCTGATCAGTTGGCTTCTTCCAGAACTACGATTCACGATATTGTACATATATTTAAATTTATTAGTCCCGTGGGGGGGGGGCATATACACAAACAGAACGTATAATTTCACAGACGAAAACCAGGCGAAACGGTGCATTTCTTGAACGTTTATCATCAAAATTCTAGCATAAGTGGGAGTTTCAGAATATAAATAAAAACTTTAGTAATGAAATCAGAAACATAAATAATGATGCAGTGCCTGTTTTATCGAGTGATAATTATTCCAGCACCTTATATACTGTAAGGTTTTTTTTAATAGTTTTAACGCTCGTTTTTACTGCTGAGGCACCACAGGCGGTGGACGCTGATGATACATGAGATGAAATGATATATTGGGATAGGATTTTTTTATTTTAGGAAGGAAACGTTCCAGGCCTAAGTTTAGGGTACTCTCTGGCATTTGCCATTTATGAGGACTGGGGAAAACCTGGAAAAAAACCTCATACAGGGAGGACGGTCCTGGCGGGATTCGAACCCCAGACCTCACGAGTCCGCACGATCTCGGCCACCCATGGCTGCTATAAGGTAAGAGTGCATATATGCTTTAGAAAGCGGAGCGAAAGTATAGGCGAGGTATTTTATTTACTTAAGGCCTTTTTACAGCCCTTCTCAGCATTTAGATTCAACCATGAACTTGTATCAAATCTTGTTTCAGCAAAATATTTCCATTAAATGTGATTCGAAAGACCATACAGTAACCAATGTATTTTATATTAAATTAAACAATGAACTTGGAAGGCTTTACACGACCGTTAATATTTCTGTGCATATTAAGGAAAACAATGAATAGTTTCTTTTCTGTCAATAATAATTGTCTACTCATATATTTTATTTTGGGATTAATATTGCGTCTTTTACATTTTTAGCCCTATAACTAACTACACATAAAGAACATTTAAAACTTCTCTAGGTTATATCATAACTTAAAAACAAAATAACTTACATCTTCATCGTTTTTCTTCTAGATATTCATAGGAAAATATACTTCTAAATGTTTGGGCTTTTGCTTAAGGTTCTAAATGGGCAACGAGGGGGAAAAAAACCGAGGAAGTTGCGCGGGTTAGAGTACAGCCTCTGTGCCACATACAATCTCTGTTTTCTGTCGTCATCCGGTATCTGCTTCTAGCGACTTGCGACCTTTGGTAGGTTGAACTTTAACCGCTGACCTTAATGGCAAGCCCTGAGTGACACCTGATCTATGACCGCGACCGGGTTGCCCTGTACTTGCAAGTGGAGAGGGCGGGGAACGCAGTCTATCCCAACTCCCTATTTCATCGCCCCAGTTTTGCGCCAGAGATAACAATACATCATCGAAACACAGTGAAACTAGGCGCGTTATAAACTGTACTACAGGCCAAACAAATTACATTTTACAACATTTTCATTTAGGACTTTTTTCTTTAATATCACTATTATATTGTACAGCGAGGTTATTGGAATCACCTAAGCGCGGGTGATAACTACTTACCTTAGCCTTTTACTGTGCGGTAAAAGGGAGGTAGAGTGGCCGCGCTAACATTTTTTTAGTATTTATATTCTTACTGAAAGCATAAAATGATGGGGTATGTAAAACTGATGACAATGCTAAGCACTAATCTATGTTATAAGAGATGTTGAAAATGATGCCCCTTAGCGGCAATACATTACCGACATTTGCATAGGAAATTCCTGTAGAGATTTTTCTCGGTTCCAAACACGTTTTTTGTCATTGATAGATCCTATCTCAAATAAATTTTCAAGACGTCAGCGTATATTTTCTCTACCTGGAACACGATTGCCAGGGATATTTTTGCGAATTTCTTCCCAGTTGTCAGCAAGAATCTGTTTTCATATATTATAAATAGAAACCCATTGTTCAAGATTATATCTATGTAGTAGCATAACTAACGAAGAACAATTAGTACAGTTTACACATAATGAAAGCACCAAGTAACATAAAAGTCCACAACTACTCGCTGATAAAGCCTTCCTCAAACTATCTTCATGCTGCTACCTGCATGTGCATTATATAGAATTTACTGACTTCTCCCAGTATGAAGTCGCACTCTGCCGGGATTCGTAACTCAAATAACCTCACTGTACAGAGAGTGAGGTCTAACTGGGGACAAACTTCAGGAGGTGGTTTCTGACAAGGAATCGAACAAAACCGTCCATATCAACATATGCCTGGAAATATGCAGAAACACTATAATTAGAGCAACCGGATACAGGTAGATAGGGGCACCTCAAAGACGTCGTCGTGTATACAAACCCATTGCCTAATGTGCAGACACTTGAACAACGCATCAGTGCTCTTCAGATACAAGGAGAAACACTGAACGGGCGCGGCAATTTATTAAGCGACGTTTGAGTGCATGCATTCAGGCACATGACTTCTGTGACATTACCAGAATGACTCTCATACATAAGGCATGCATTCTGATGTCTTGTAATATTGATATCTGGACTGAATTCTGCACTGTACCAATATTCTAATTACGATGCTTCTGTGCATTTCCGGATAAATGTTAATATAGACTTTTTGTTCGTTTCCCTGTCAGAAATTGCATCCTGAAGTTTGCCCCCATTGTTTGGTCTCACTCAGTATGAAAACTGAAGTACATGAATTAAAGCAGTGCATTTTTGGTGAATTAAAGTTAGTTTGGTATATCTATCTGAAATTGATAATCAAAATAATAATTCCACAAATAATTAATAGTTTCGAAAGTGGACATCTTAAGGAAATATTCTTAGAATATTAACATTTCCAAGCTTCCGGTACTTTGTACGTATCAATAAATGTAGCACAATTGGTTTCATTTTGTACAACAACAACGACGACGACGACGACGATGATGATGATGATGATGATAATAATAATAATCATAATAATAATAATAATAATAATAATAATAATAATAATAACAACAACAACTTTTAGTTTGAGTTAATTCTAAGCAGCTTAGATTTCTCTGACATTTTATTTATCGCTAATTTTTTGAGAATACACTCTCAAGTAGGAATTTAATCGCGGGACAGCTTACAACCTCTACTCAATTCAATGAAAATATTCATCTATCTATCTGTGTTCTTTATTTCCGGTTTATGTCATGTTCTTGACATTTGTATACTCCAAAATTCTTTGTAAACATCATTATCACTTATAAAGGCTGTATAAAATGTTGCAAATGTCAGAAAGAATTTTTGCTCTCCAGAATTGGGGAAAGTACATTGCCACGAGTGAATGTATACAAGTGATTTATTGGGGGGGGGGTAGTGTTTAACGCCCGTTTTTACTACTGAGGCACCACAGGCGGTGGACACTGATGATACATGAGATGAAATGATAAATTGGGAAAGGATATTTTTTTTTTAAGGAAGGAACCGTTCCAGGCCTAAGTTTAGGTACCTCCCCGGCATTTGCCAGTTATGAAGACTGAGGAAAACCTGGAAAAAACCCCAGTCAGGGAGGACGGTCCTGGCGGGATTCGAACCGCAGACCTCCCGCTCACGAGTCCGTGCCTTAACGACCTCGGCCACCCGTGGCGGTTGTGATTTATTGGGGAACAACTGAACGAGAAAATCCATTATACAGGCTATGGATGGTTCTTGTCCAGCTGATTTTAAATATAAGGTATGACGGATACATTCAAGCACTAAATATGATATTTAATAAGTTACTAGAATTTAACAATCACAAAATGTATAAACATTTAATAAAATATTACTGACTGTCAAATTCAAGATAATTCATGTGGGTATGAATGAAATATTTATTATTCTGAAATGTGCACTTGAATATTATATTCTTAATTTAAATTGTAAATGAATGAAGCATTAATTTAATTTTATGCACATTACATCTGATATAAACAACTCAAAATAATCTCTGTCTTAACAGCGAGATTTAACATACAAAATTTTCATACAAGTGTTTCCCACACAATCAAACCATGGTGGAAGAATTTGTTAAGAAAGCAGTTTTGATATGCGCTAAAAGCCTACACACAATTACAATTAAACTTTACTGCAAGACATTAAAATGCTAAAATGTAAAGAAAATTATATATACAATAAACAATTGTTTACTCAAATCATTGCTCTCATTACAATAAATAAGTCAGGCTCTAAACTTATTAAATTAAAAAAAAAGATTTTTGTAGGTAAGCTTTGCCGAAGTAAATCGTCGCAGAACGATAGAACACGAGTTCCCACCAGTCAAACGATAACCTCCAATAATGAATGACTAGTCCGGAGTCCAAATGTAAAGATATACGCACTTATACCAAAGAAAAAAGTCGACTTCTATGTGTCAACAAAGAGAAAATCATGGCGTAAAAAGAAGGAAGGACGATCTCGAAGATTCCACATGAAACCCAGGTTCTAAGCGGAGCAAGAACGCATACAAGCTTAGCCGAGCAGCGAATATCTATCTATATCGCTACAAAATAATGAATGCAAATTGCATCCGTTAAATCGATTTTTTAAAGGAATACTTATTTAGGGAACAGTAGAAATTTGGGCAGTTCATCCCTAAAGTACTTTCACAGTCGTGATTTAAATATTTTAAATAAATATTTTCATTAACAATTTCTTCAGAACTATATATGTGTTTAAATATTTTAGCAGCAACAACTAGTGAAGGACTATTATGTATGTGAAATATCAACGTTATACTGTAACTGACTCTAGTCAAGCTTTGTCTTTGTTTAGCAGTAGGCTTCTGCATTAGTCATAAACTCTTAACTCTCTCCCTCTGAGGCCGTATCTTAACTTGCGTCAAGCTTATGCTGATATTTTGCTAGTAAGGAAGTAGTTATTCTGCCTCTAGTAATATAACATTAGTGACATTGACTGATACAAAAATGAGTAAATGGGAAAAAATAAAGAAATAGTTCCAATTCAGAAATCTTGGGAATTGTAGGAGAGATGCCATTACAGATTGGGAGACTCATGCCTTCTGATTAGTTAATGCAAATTCTCATTAGACAGTTGGAGGATATTCATTCTTGTTGCATAGACACCAACAATTCTTATTCACTTTACTGTGACTTAATACAAAAGCGTTTCGCAGCAAACCGCCTCTTTGTTTACAATCAGAAAAGTTCTGTTAGTAGAAGTGCTGTACTTGAAATTTTGTTTTTGGGATCATTGACACGGATTTTGATTTTTAGAATAAGCATGATTTCATACCATACTTTTTAGTTCAGTACATCGTCTTCTGCGAATTTCCATCAACTTTAAATAATTGCACAGTTTATGTTAAACATCAAGATCATTTCATAATAATGCATAATTGGAAGTATTGCGGATTGGGTGATGCAATACTAGTAAAAATTACGTCAGTTACAGTTGTTCATTTTGTCCAAGGTTCACTCTGTGTGCAGATAACAAAAGAGTTAGAAATGTGGCCTGCAGGCATGTCGGGTACTGTGACTATTGAAGACCAAAAGTTGTTACATGAAGTTGGAAACTTTAGGTGGTAAAAACCCCACAGAAACCCACCGTACTTTGAGTAAAGTTGTGTGAGTTCATAGTAGACCGTAATAGCGTTTCTCATTAAACTAATGGTTTTCATGTTGTTCATGTCAGCAAAGACGATAATCCAAAACTAGGAAAGTCGAAAGCATCAAGACAACAGATGAACGAAATGAGAAATTGTGGCGGATGTTTTTAAGAACATCGTCGTGTAGCATGTGAAAAACTTTTGAGAAGAAACAGGAATTCCAACAACCTATTTTGACAAACGATTTACAGAAGAAATGTGTGCGCAATGGGTTCCACACTCCTTGACTGCTGAACAGATGCAGAAAAACAAGGACACCGCAAAACTTACTGAAACAAAGATTTGACGTGAAGGTCAAGTATTATAGTGTCGAACTTTCGATATTAATGAAACATGAATTGAAACTGAGCCCAGGAGTTGAAATCACTGTCGAACGAGTGGAGAGGTTTATTTGCCCAAAATCAAAAAAGTTCGACGAGTGCAATCAAAGGTAAAACAAATGATGACATTTGATCATGAAGGAATCATAATGTCTCATGTGAACAAGTGTCACAGCAATATATTATCATTACTTCATGTAAAAACTGCACAAAAGCTGACCTCAGTTACTGGAGGCTTGGCCACCAATCCTCCATGGCAACGCTCACTTGCAAACCGGAAATGCGGGTAGCCAATAAGCTGAACGAATATGGCTGTGAAGTGTTACCTCATTTGCTCTAGAGGCCGGATATGAGATCACCAAATTTCGACTTATTTCCAAGTTGAAAAAACCGTGCGTGAACTTGGATTTCCTTTTCTAGAAGTGTTTTCTGCCGTTGTCACCGGAGTCATTCGATAGATGAACAGAAGTAATGCTTTGAATGGAATAGCATAGCTTCCCAAACGTTGGAACTCGGTCATTGAGAAGCAGCAGGGAGACTATATTGAAGGACACGGGTCCCGGCTTCGATTACCGACTCTGGAATCTTTGTGTTGGATTCGATATATCCTCATCACACACTCCCAATTAACATTTGCAGTTAAAAAAGGATAAAGGCAAAACAGATAATACAAAGGCTAATAAACGAGATCCTATATAAATATAGAATAAATGTTACGGAACTAAGGCCGTTTTTCAACAGAAAGATAGTGAATACTACGTCGCTTTTTAAGTGACGATAAACCAACACAGGCTATGATAAATAAAAAAGCGCACCACAAACATAGGAAACCCAAAATATATTTTATAATAATAATAATAATAATAATAATAATAATAATGAAGTACTGGCAAATCCCATAAAAATTTATAAAAATAACTGCAATTAAATTGTTCGACTAGTACCGCAGTAACTTTTTCTCATAGGGGCGAAAATAACTTACTGCTCTTGCACCTCCATTGGTATTTAATGAAGGTGCGTTATATCCTCCTTAATCTGTCAGTCTAGGGTAGCAAGTTAGTTATTTGAACAAAGAAATTTATCTTCTTTCACTGCACTTCAAAATAGATTCTTATTTTACCAAGATTTCCAACCTATCATTGCTCAACATGAAACTATTTAACAAATACCTCTTCGCAGTTTCCACATTTACATTCGCTATGGGTCCTGAACAATCCTGAATAGATGCAAAAGTTTCATACTTCGAAATGAAATTTAATTACACGATTAAAAGCAATAATTTAAATAAAAAGACGTATGAAAATAAGATAGAGCATAATCTATACGTGGAACAACTTATGATATGCTATATAAACAACATTTTCCTTGAACAGTTCATTAAGAATATATGTTACACGAAGTTAAATAATATAGAGTGTCCCATAATGAACGCAATTTTTAAATCGGTTTGTATTGCTATTAACGATTGTCACTTTTGTGTTTGCTATCAGCTAAAATGCAGCGATACATGAAGGATCAAAGCGTCCAGATTCTCAACGTGTATTTTAAGTACGGTGAATATTATGCAGATACCATTCAAAGATTTCGTGTAATTTTTGGTAGGCGAAATATGCCTAACGAGTGAACATAGCCGTGCAGATGCAAAAACTGGTAAGGAAATGTGAAGAAGATCCAGGATTGACAGAGAACTTCAAATCACCTGGACGTCCTCGTTCCTGTCGATCGCTAGAGAGCTTTGTCCTTGTCAGACAGAGCGTTTCTACTAGCCAATGAATCCATTCGCCGCAGTTCTCAAAAATTAACCATTCCGAATACAGCGAATTTTAAACTTGTATTTATGTGGACAATTCACGAACCATACCTAAACTCAAGGCAGAACTTAGACGCGTTACGGATGTATTTTGCCAACAGAGTGCCAACGAAGCCGTGGAGGAAAATTACCTGATGTTTTGTTGATTAATGGCAGTATTTGTGCTTTATATTGACTTAATGATATTAGCATTCTCAAATAAATGACGTGTTTTATTATTAAAACAAAAACGTTCATTATGGGATATTCTATACTTTATACATATGCTCGTTATAAACAAACACACCAAAAAGCGTGTATATGTATAGATTCTCCTGGTTATATGAGTAGATTAATCATTCGTTGACGGATGTGTCAAAAGATGAAGATATAATATTCTTTCCTTTTATAATTTTATATTTGGTTCAATGCACCTTTCAATTAATTAAAAGTTAATTAATTGATATTCTTTTTAAAACATTTATCTTTAAAACTCTTCTAAATTAATTTCCAATCTAAGTGTCCCGAAATTAATTTGGTAACACTTAACCTACAGTACACAATATCGTAAAATGAGGTTATTTTAGCTGTGGACATGTAAACCGTGACTGCATACTGGGAAAAGCCAGTCGTCAAGGCCGTATTGTGCATGTACAGGTAGTAACTTGTAGTTGTAGATTTCTTGTGTTACTTGGTATTTTTGTGTGTAAATTGTGTGCTAATTGTTCTTCGTTAGTTATGCCACCATGAAAATACAGTGTTGAAGAACTAGTTATTTTTACATATATGTAAAAATGGATTCTTGCAGAGAAGTGGTAAGGCAATACTTAAGAAAATATTTCGGTAATGATATTCCACTAGAAACTGTTTGCCAAAGTGTTAAAAAGTTACGAGAGATAGCATCTCTCAATGACAAGAAACATGTTCCGGGTATCATTTTCAGCATCTCTTAAAGCGAAGCTTATTATTATCAGTTTTAAATACAGATCATTTTATGCTTTCGGTAAAAATATAAATACTAGCGATTCATCTCCCTTTTCCGGTTCGGCCTGTTCTCAAATAATCTCACTGTCTTACATACCTTCTGCCATAGGTTATAACATATTCTATATCTCTATAATCCTAACAACCATTCAATCACACTGCCTCCATATTACGCGTACATTGTGCAGAACTGTTTTTGTTTTCACAAAGACTGTGTAGACTATATCATAAATGCTGAATTGCTATTATTAATATTTCCAGCAGATAGCTCAATCAGCTCATTGTGAAGGTTTAAATTCAACCTGACGTTATGTAGAACGCAGAAAGTTGACGCCGAAAAACCTCGATGATTGGATGGTGGGCGGTTTTAATTAAATTTATGGTTTTTCCAGATAATAATAGTTCACGATACACTAAACATGGGGACACATTTCTACCTATCTCACATTTCTGCCTATACACTATATTTTCTACATTTTTTGTTTGCTTCAATTTTGTTAAGCTTGAGGAGTAGAGATGAATTTTCTTTTTAAATAGATACCCAGTTTAAAACCACAAATTATTATTGCACACGTAATGCCACGATAATTAATAAGCATAATAGTACTTAATGTTTTGCAATTTAACGACTTACATAACTATATGCACATCATTACTCACAATGCTGCCAAAATAGAACATTAATTGGAAGGTTTCCTTTAAAAATTTTTTGAGAATCACTGCAGTAGATGAAACGTTAAAAAATAGTCACCTTCACCCTGAATATAGGTCTCAGCTCTTAGTTCCATTGAGTTGTGAACACATGTTCGCACTTTCAGGCAAACTGCTGACAGTGCAATCACGAAGAATTATAGTAGAATACACTAAAATTCTAAATATCCATACACCGTTCTTTCAGTAATCCTCACCACGACATATCAGTTCGTACATGATATGAAAGTTTTGGGTGTCTAGAGATTAAGCGACCCTCCTTCGAATAGTAATCGTTATTACCATGGACGTTATTACCATTTTGTCAATACGCTTGCTTGTCCATATTAAGACAATCACGAAATCTGCCAGAAAATGTTCAATAACGTGTTCCCTATAAAGTTGCCCAAATGACTGCAATAGTTATCTTCTTTATCCTCTGAAATCTGGATCAATGATACCATAACAGGACACAGTGGCCCTTGGTGTTACATTTTACGAAATCAACTCTATATATCCACTTTTCACAAGAAAGTGTTTATTTTATTTTTAACGTGTTTTGTGTTGATTAATAATTAACACGAGTTTAAACTAGGTACACAATTGTAGAAATTATAGTCGAAAATGGAAACTGGAGCCAGGAAATTCAGGAAGGACACTAATGATGAGCCGAAGACAGGGGATCAGTTAGTGAAACTATGATTCGGTGTACTATAATTATTAGTATTATAATAATTTGTTAGTGCACTTGTTGAAGTTTATGGCTAGTGGTAAAATATGAAATTGTTATTGGCCAAAACTAACAATTGCCTAGAAGCCAGCAGAGGCCATTCTATAATCTTGCTTAGCACTCAAATAAACAAATTCAGCTCTATTCAATTCTGTGACAAGTTCAGCTTGCACTTGACAGTAATATTTATGATGTATTTCTTAAAATTGTATTACAAGTTCGTTTGTTTTAAGTGTTCATATTTTCTTGTGAAGGATCATTCTAAAGCCACCTCCCATTTTCAAACGACTATAACTTTGGCAAAATTTTATATTCTGCAAAAATAAAATTCCCAATTAGTTTGTAAAAAAATGGATTTTATTATAACAAACGAAAACAAGAATATTGTATATTAATAAATAAGAAAAACTAATTATAACCACTTCCAAGTTTAATAAGTTTTTTATTACGGCATTAGTAAGATAATTCGATATCGATTGTTTCAGTTCCTCGCAAGTAGAAGGTATATTAAGAAATGCCATTACTTTGAGAGGTAACCCACCAGTACATTCCTCCCTGACTGAGGTTTTTTCCAGGTTCTCCGAAGTGCTCATAAATGGCAAATTCCCGGGAGATATCTTAAACTTAGGCCTGAAACCCTTATTTCCTTAAAAAAAATTATATAATTTCATCTCAGGTATCATCAGTGGCCACCTCAGTGGTGCCTCAGTGTAAAAACAAGCGTTAAACAATTAAAAATTAGGCCAGCCGGATCATATCTAGGAGGCCTACTGTTCAGAAAATTCCCGCCATTATTACACGATTTACAGTGCTTTTACAATATTCTAATGTGAGAAAAAGAACCGTCTTGCACTAAAACAATGTTTTCGACATCATGCTTCTGTAATATTATTATTGCAAGATTTTGCAGCATTCGAAAATTTATGTTATTGCTTTCTTTTGTCCATTTTCCATTTCGTCACAGAAATAAAGTTCTGTTATAAAATATGACGTTAAGACACGCCAGATAGAAATCCTAACATTAGGTAATATTAGTTAAACAATTGTGTTTAAATTATTTTCCGTCCAATCCTAGAGTTGTGAATGTTAAAACGTCCATTTAATTGGAAATGTGCCTCATGTGTGCACAATATTTTGTCTAGCCATTGAACATTATTTCAAATTCCTGCTAACATTTCTTAAGCAAATGTGACACGAAATTACTTGTATTGTTCTTTAAGTTCAAAACGTTTTTCCATTTTATGGCGACAGGGCCGAAGCTGTCTTCTCAGAATTCGCCACACTGTTGAATAATTCATCTCAAACGCTTTGCATTTTTATTACCAATACAAACATTATATGCAGAATTGACACGAACTTCCTAGATTTCTTGTATAACTAGATCTGCACTCGCTTTGCTTTCTACTAATTTATTTCTACCCTATTGCTGGTTATCGGTTACTGCAGTAGTTTTTTCAAAATGTTCACCGGCTTACTAAGGACAGGATCTCAAACCTTGTAGCTTTCGACATTTTCTCAATGAAATATTATCTATTGCATTCGTAATAACCCTTAATCAGGCCAATTAAAACTTATAATTCTAAAACACAATTCTTTGTTTGTATAAATGTAGTACAGTTACCATAGTAACGAAATGTAAATAAATGCAAATTGGGGGAAAGGGAAATGAAAGAAAAAAGAAAACAATTCGTCTAAAGCAGTTCCCAACCTATGGTATTTGATCTACTGCCGGCTGGTGCGGTAAAAAGTTTAGCTTATGAGATAAATTAATATTATAAACTACAAATATTTGACAGTTTTACTATAAATAAACGAAAATAGTAGATTTTGCATTTTCATAAAAATGTTTGTTAATACTCCACAAAAATTATATGATAGTTCAAAATCCTACGACAATGATAGCGCAACTCGAACACATTTAATCATGCAACAATAGGATACATTTTGTCATTTGTTTAGCTGCAATACGCATTTGCAGTTAAGAAAGCAAGAGTGGAGTTACGTTATTGTTGTTGAAAGCGATAAGTTATTTCTTAAATTGTCACATTTATATGTAGATTGTGTCAGGTTCAGAAGAAGTGAACCAGAACATGAATAAGTGGTTTATTAAAGGTCTTTGCTCGAAAAGCTCAAAGGGAGAAATGAGTGTAATTCCACTCTGCCATAAGCCAATACCTCTAATGTTAAGCAATAAGCATCCATAGAAAATATCATTGTACAAGAAAGCAACAAAAATTCCCGTGCACTAGCCATATTTAATTACAATATAAGCTATTTATCATGTAGTGTCCCATACATTGGAGATGGAGAGGAAACCATCCCAATATCACAGTGTGTGATTTGTCATGAAACACTTTCAAATAATTTGATAAAAACCTCCCTTTTGAAACGTCATTTTAATCCAAGCATGGTGCTTTGAATCACAAACCGCTGGAATATTTTCAGAAAAAAACTATCAGATTTTCCATCAAGGAAAAAATAAATAACCTCATTTGCAAGTTCTGACATGGAGGCTCTGGAGGCAAAGTTTAAGAATCGCTAAGGAGGGAAAACCTCACACTTTGAGAGTCATTAATATTACCAGCAGCAATAGATTCGATTAAAATAATGTTGGGGGACAAGGCAGTTTGTGACCACTTACCTTTGAGGATGTGACTTTTCTTCTCTAATTTATATAAAAATAAACACAGGAATAAATTGAATTTTGATTCCGATTTAAGATTAAAAATTAAGTCAGTTGTAATAAAACATTGCATTTTGATCCCGATTTAAGATCAAAGTTAAGTCAGTTGAAACCAAACATTAAATAACTGTGTTTAGCTAAACAAGCACAACCTTTGCACTGAAACAAAAGTATGAATCAAAAATAAGTTAAATTTGTAAATTTAATAACTTTTATTGTGAGTACTGAAGTACAAGGTTTAGGAAGTGTCGAAGTTTACTTATATATTCGTTCACTATATTTTAACCTTATCAAAATTAATTTTAAGACATTTCACATAACATTGCATTCAATAGGAATAGATTGAACAAATTTTCTTCAATAAATATCTAATTCTAAATGCTACATACAAGAAACAATTAAATAAATCACTATTATTGTTATATATGTAGAACAATGCTTATTTTGACACTTGTACCACAAAATCACCCATTTCCCTCTTAAAATTTCATTACTGGTACATGTAATATCCTGCGTTGAATGTAATGGTACGTCATTGGAACAGGTTGAAAACCCCTGGTCTAAAGCATAATGGTTTCTATGTGGAACCAAACTGTTCGGTTTTTTTTTTTTCTTCATAGCTGCTGACTTTTTCCCTGAGGGTCTGCAGGGGAAGGGCCGTTTTTAACATTAAGAGTGTGACGGAAATAGAGCGATAATCCAATAACTAGAACCGTATCATCCATAAAACGGCATATCCCTAACGGTAATTGCTGTCAATCCGTTGATGTAATGACATACTGGAAGGTATGCTAGTTGAAGAGACAGTCATAATGTCTTCTTCACTTCCTGTGGCTTCTCTTAATGATTAGCAGATAACAGTTGGTTCCTCACATACACATTAAACGTTCTCTAATCACGCTGCTCTTTTGTTAGTGCCATAAGCGCTCAGGAGGGAAAATTACAGCGAGTAAACATAATATTTGCCTCTGATTTATAAACTGCTTTAAGAAACTTCATCGCTGATTCATTAGAGCTACTTTATTTGGAAATGAGTAGAGAATGGACTTTCTGAAGGTTAAGTTAGGTTAGCCTGTGAACATAATAGCTACAGGTTTGTTTGTGAGCAATTGAAGTGTGTATTCACTGTGGAATGGTTAAATACATATGTTGCTGAGCAACAACCGCTGTTTCTTTTGAAAATCTAGAAAGTGGAACTACAAAGAGAAGTCTACCCTTTAATAATAATATTATGGATGGAAAAGAGGTTTGATTATACTGAGAAAATGTTAAAATTTTTGTGGCAATATCAGGATAATCGCTCATATTTCTAATAGAAGAGAGAAACTTCCAATGTTGCAGTGTATGCACTTAAGCAATTACAATGGACTATATATCGTTGGAGAAGAATACTATGTGCTTGCACAACAATATTCGTTCCATTCACCAGGAAAGCAAGGGAATGTCGTAGACTATCCACCTTACACTCCGAACCTGGCCTAAAGTATCTTTTACCTGAAACTGAAGGAAACTCTTGGTTGAAGACGTGTACATATAAAAGCGATTTTAAAATACGAAAAATTCCCATTCCATAAGTTCCACTCCATTTTTAAGAAGTACTATGCCATAAAAACTATGTGAAACTAAAAATGTATAACTAATAAAGATTCATCAACATCAGCAATAATTCAAAATTACGCATTTGAACTTTACACAAGACCTTAATTTTAATTCCCGCCTGTTAATTTTTTAAACTATAGTTTAACGCCTGTTTTAATTATTGAGGCATCACAGCCGGTGGATATTGATGGTACATGAGATGATATGATATTATTGGAAATACTTTTTTTTAAAGGAAGGAAGCGCTCCAGGCTTCAGTTATCCGGCATTTGCCACTTATGAGGATTGAGAAAACCTGAAAAATATCTCAGTCAGGGAGGACGGTCCTGGTAGGTCGAACCCCGACCTCCTGTTCGAGTCCGCGCCTTAACAACCTCGGCCACCTGTGGCGGTCCGCCTGCTCTTGTGGCAGGTGACATGTACATATATTTCTTTCACTTCCTTCACAAGATGTTGTTTGAGACGGATCAAACTGAAGTGAGGGTTAACTTGCTTTCCAAGATGTCGCACATTTTAAGTCTAGCGCAGCGGTTCTCTAACTTTCCTTGATCGTAGACCTCCTTTATCGATCTCTCGCTGTCGTCGTCTCCTACGGTCTAACTAAGAATATTTAACAATTATATTAATAATAACTAACAACGTATAATAGCACAAAATTATTTGTTAACATTAATTTATATATATTACTTTTTGAGAAGCGCCGGTCTAGCAGGTTCAGGTCTGATACAGGGCCAGTCTTATACAACAATAAGTTCTGAAACATTAACACTGAGCCACATTGTGTTGTACGTACCGCATGAAACATCGTTGAAATATTACTGTATTGTACTGGAGAGTGTAGTGTGCAAGAGCCTTACAAGATATCTTCTTGATACTGTCTGGTTCCAATTTTTACCCCTTTGTTGATAGAGACGGAGGGACACTCCCTTCCAAACTGGGAGCTTCCCAGAGCTCCGTGCTATATTCCTTCACTTTGTTTGTTGTGTTTTTCCTCTATCGTAAAAAAGTCAGTTCAGCAAAGAAGATATTTTTATAGCCATTTTACGTATACTTCTAAAGGACTTATTTCAGAACTTATATATATATATATATATAAGCAGAACCGTTTATTTCTCGTACCTTTGGTTTTCTTTTACCTACGGAGTGAAATTTGGCAAATACACTTGCGCTCTGCTTTGTCTATTTCTGAAGAGCAGGTGAGACTGTTTTCTCAGATCTCGGGTAAGTTTCAATTTCCTAAGTAACGCCAATTAGAATCAACTCAAAAGCAATAAAATACATATGTATGTATTTGTATGTCTACTTAGGACAAATAGTTGCATTCCAATATTACGGGAGCAAAGAAATAATAATAATAATAATAATAATAATAATAATAAGAAGAAGAAGAAGAAGAAGAAGAAGAAGAAGAAGAAGAAGAAACTGAGATTAGAACGTTGCGGACTCTTGCATATTCCCAACACTACTAAATGCATGCCAAACTTGGAGCCTAACAGAAGCTCAAAAGAATACTATTAGTATCTGCTAACGTAAAATGGAGCGGAAAATACTAAGAATGTCCGCAATGGATAAAATATCATCTGTGAAATTTAGAAAGATGTCAGAACTAAACAATGTGGCTCAACTTACAAATAGCCTGAAATGGAAATGGGGCAGCCATATAGTAAGGCTACCGAGCAGCGGATGGGGACATATAGCTACCATATGGGACCCCACCATCGATAGGAAAGGAAGAGGAGAAGAAGAGGTAGACAGAGAACGAGGTGAGCAGACTCCTTCAGGAAAGTAACCGGGATACATTGGACCAGCGTAGCACGGGAACAGAACTGCATAAATAAGAGAACAACTGAAGCCAATATAGAAAGTGATACCAAACTTATAATACAAAAACTAAATAGACTCAGCACTTGAATCTTCTAGTTAAATTGGCGTTAAATTTGTAAAATAAGAACATTATAGAGTGGACAAATTCATGGCGACAATAGCTCATATGGACTAGTCACCATATGAGATATCAATGAGCACACTCCCTCTCCCCCTTTCGGAGACCCTAGCCCTGGATGGGAGAAGTGACTCAATTCATTCAAATTTAATTACATTACGGTAAACACCTTCAATTATGTTTAATTATTTCCCAACTTGAAATAGTTATTTCGCAACTACTAAAAACGATGCATTGCCTTACGAGTGAGATATTTACGACCGAGCCTTAATCCAGGTTAGAATTTCGATACGAATTAAGATCGCGGGTTCGAACCCGGCCAGGACCGATGGATTTTTTCGGGCGTAAAAATCCTAAGTATGGCTTCCTTCGGAAGGGAAGTAAAGCCGTGGGTCCCGTGTCGTACATTTACGGCACGATAAAGAACCTCAAGCCTGAAAGAAGAGACCTCTGAGCAAAATTATCGGCCGTTTCACGCCGAGTTGAATGGGACGCTGATGACCTGAGATGTTAAAGAGCGTCCATAAATAAATCAACAATAACGATACGAATTATGCAATGCCACTTATTTTAGTAGTTGCTTAACAGATAATGTTCTACAATATGTCAAAATTACATTATTTTGATTAAGCATTTAGAATGAATGAATGAAGAATGAATGAATGAATGAATGAATGAAGAATAAATGAATGAATAGTGTTTAACGTCCGTTTTTGCTATAGAGGCACCACAGGCGATGGACACTGATGATAAGTGAGATGAAATGATATTTTGGGAAAGGATTTATTTTTAAAGAAGGAATCCTTCCAGGCCTAAGTTTAGGGTACCTCCCCGGCATTTGCCATTTATGAGGACTGAGGAAAACCTGGAAAAACCTCAGTCGGGGAGGACGGTACTGGCGGGATTCGAACCCCAGACCTCCCGCTCACGAGTCCGCGCCTTAACGATCTCGGCCATCCATGGCGGTAAGCATTTAGAAGATGCTAAGAAGATATCGTCCACTACACGCCCACCATTTGGCCATTCAATAAACATTTAAAGGTACTCATGGAACATTCGAATGAAGAAGAAATACATTATTTTTATAAATTTGCAGTTTGATTTGCTTTGTATGGAATATAAAATTGTAATATTCATTTTCATATCATTGTGAAATATCCTGTTATAATACAAATATTCCATTATTAGAGTTCTTATTGTGTATGTTGGTATGTAGTGACGAGCGGGGTGACTCAGGTGGAAACGCTTGTGACTCGCATTCCAGTGGGCCCGGGTTCAAATCCCTTGGGGCTGATCATCTTGATCTTGGTCTTTTTTCATGGTTTCCCTGGTCGCTTAGGAATAGATTTTTAATTTTCAAGAATTTCCCACGCTTCCATTTTATTCGTTAGTTCTGTTATAAGGTCGAAAGTGCAATTGCGAAGGTGTGCTGGCGCGGTGTGATGGTGGCTTCCATTTTGTAAAGCTTTCTGCATCGGCGTCGTATGGAAATGGACCTTTTGGGGGATTGGTACTCCTTGCAGGGAGGGTGTTCCATCGACTGCAGGGTGTTCCATCTAGAAACAGATTAGGGATCCCGTTTATGGCCGTGTAGTCACCGTCTGTGGATCCAGGCCGCCAGATATCTCTGTAACCTCATTCAGAGGTGCCCTCAGCGGCGTAGGCATAAACGGCTAGTCGTAAGCAAGACTGAGATTCCTAGTATCCTTCTCCATCCCAAACAATCCAATCCGTCATGTTGTGTAAACTTCCATTTTCCGCATCTTTTCAATTTAGAAATAAGCAAATTTCGAAAGAGTGTGGATGAAAATATTGTCGATTTCTTAATAAGCGTATGAAGGGCAATACTTTCATCTTTGTTCTTCTTTACACTCTATCCCATTTTAATCAGACGTGGAAGTCCAGAAGTACAACAGAACGTCTCTATGGTCTAGTAGTAGTGTTTGCGGCTACATATCCGGAGGTCCAGGGTTAATTTCTCGGTCAGATCAAGATGTCTAATTAAAGTTTTTACATTGTTTTGCCTTACTCTTGATGCCATGTAACCTTAAGCCGCCAAGGGTTCCCAACTCATATTAATTCATTTCTTTCAGACAACAGACCTTTACCTACAGTACTACTTTATAGTTACGGATAATATTCGCGCTCGTCTGTTAAGGTGGTTTGCGACACAAAATATAGAATTTAAAGCAAGGGTATGTACTTCTGCTTCTGCTCAAAATTTCCTTTGCTCCTGAATGGAGATCTTCTTTTGCGGAAGCCAAGTCATCAAGGCGGTTGTTACATAATTTAGAGTCGTGCTGAGGGTCATTGTCTTGCCGCATGACAAATCCTATTCGTTCAAGGCACGATCCAGAGGCAGTTTCGTGACGTACCGTGGCGCCCATAACCTTTTTCTTGGCCAAAGACTTCTGGGTCCAGAATGACACGTCAACGTTTTATATTTTCCAGGTGCGGTAGTCACATTTTGGTCCAGCAAAGGCATCTGGTAATCGGCGAATTCCTTCTCCACTTGAGAAATATGGTGTGGCTGAAACGTCAAACACGTAAGGTACAAAAGAAAATAATATGATTGGCAGGTGTCATTAATATTTTGTTTTGTTCTTTGATTTGCGTCTCTTTAGAAAATTAATTGATATCTTCACATACTTTGGACCATAAATTTCTCTACTCCATAGTGCAAATTAACAAAGTATAAACTATTTTGCATCATTTCAGGGCTGAAAAAGGCAAAACTTTTTCCTTTTTTATAATTTCATTTATTTGATTCTAACTTTTTTTCCCTGTTATTCCATTTAATCTATATATGTATCTTATTTGGAGTTTTATACATTTTATATTTTATATATATATATTATATATTTTATACATTTTATATATATATACATCAATATATATATATATATATATGTGTGTGTGTGTGTGTGTGTGTGTGTGTGTTTGTGTGTGTACTTGCTTCTTTCTAGTATTTTTATTTCATAATTGTTCTTTGATCATAAATCATTGTTACACATTGTTACACACAAAACTTTCACTCCATAAAGAGAGAGAGAAAAAAAAAAGATATACTAAAGCAAGAGTACATTTAAGTCATTGTGCATTTCCCCTGCATCATTGTAATTAGTATTGTATACTTTTATTGTAACATTGTAAAAACACGTATTTATTTATCACTTATTGCCCCTAAGTGATATAAATCCTGTTTCAAAATGACACGTCCGCCCCTATTAAAGCAGCAATTCAAATTTAGTTTCTCAGGAGAACCAAGGCCACGACGATGGGTAAAAACGTGTGCAGGCACGCGGGCAGGTGCTATGCTTTAACGGTACGAAATCCTTGCGGAGGCAATGTATTTCATAGACATTAAACTTGGGAGGGAAAAAAAAAGAAAAAGAAAAAGAAAAAAGGGAAATACAAAAATACAAAGGAAAAAAAAAACGGATGTATATATATATTGTCTAAGCCAACATACAGAGTTTTGCAGTTTCGTTGTCTCCTTTTTTTTTTTTTTTTTTTTTTTTTCCACAGTTGTTTTATTATGTGTTTGTGTGTTATTTTTGATTTTCTTCTCTACCATGCGGAATCCAGTTCAGAAAATCGTTTATACACTCCCCATCCTCTGTGCTTGCTCATATAATCGTAATTGCTTTATTTTATGATGTAGTTCCTCTCACTGTTTCTCTTCACAGCTTTCAGCTTCTAGATTGCCTAGTAATTTCCTATGGAGGTAGAGGCATTCCGAATACAAAGCCTATCTTTTATGGCCTCGGCTAACACGTATAACTGCTCTTAGCACAGAAGGTCTATTTTATCCATTTCAGTTGGAGTTTGGGAAGGAATCATTAGTCACTTCAACTGCTTAACAAGTTGCTATCGAATATATTACTATCTGTTTGTCGTTCGTCTTTCTAGGACATTGGCTTGTTATGGTAGCAAGAATTGACTATCCCCAGTTGAGAAGGATTTTTGCTCAACGCAATGGTCTTAATGCTGCTTAAATTCCGTTGAATTTTGAAAATTTAATGTACAAATTGTAATAAGTAAAAAAAAAAAAAAAAAGTCAGCTAGTGGTATCACGAGTTTAATGAAAGAAGTGCAAATGTTCCTGATGAGAGAATTGGGAAGACTGGTGTTCAGACTGTCGGCCTAGTGGAAAATTTTTTCGTTTTACGATCAGTTTTCTAGCCATGAAATGTTTGGAATCTTCACTAAGCATGATATTCGAGCATGAGGTTGAGAATTGACAACGAAAAACACGAGTATTGTACTTGTATGTAAGATGCATTCACGGATGTGTATGAAAATGGAAAAATAAAAGTTGCGCGTGCCTTTTTGAACCGAAACGACAAGGTAGAACTGGTGATGAAACAAAGATTGCTCATGTAATGTTTTGATTAAAATAAGAGTCTATGGATTGGCAACGTTACCAAAAAAAAGATAACATCCAAATCAAAGTCCTCAATTCGGAGATTATGGCTGCTGTTTTTTGAAATCAAAAGGGTGCCATTCTTGTGGACTTTATGGAGACAGGAACAACAATTATAGAGAACGTGTACTGTGAAATGCTTTCAAAGTTGGGACGTGCCATTCAAAATCGGCAGTATAGGATTGCCGTCAGGAATTTCGTTTCGTGTCTGCATACTTCTGTCAGAAGTTTCAGTAAAATTAAGGAATTTGATAGAAATTTTTCAAAGGCCTAACAAATAGCCCATTGCTCGCACCTTGTGACTTCCATATCTTCCCCATCTCTAGAAGTGACTCCGTTTTCTAAAGTTTTGTGACAAAGAAGAACTGAAAGCAATAATGCTTAAGTGGTTTAAATACCAGGAGGCAGTTTTTTATGTATAGTGCATTCCAAAACCTGCTCCTCAGTACGCAGATTTTTGGAAAGAAATGACAACTGTACATAGAAATAATGAAGTCATTAAATATCTGTACAAGTAAACATATTTCTTAAAATGCTGCTTTCAATTCAGAACTTGCCAGTCTATATTGAATAATCCGGGGGGGGGGGAACTCACCCCAATTTGAAAATTGAGAAGTAAATTTAAAATCAACTTTGATTGCATTTTAGGATTCCCTCCTCATCCGATGTATTTCCTCTTGCAATACCAAATACTAACCCTGAAATACATTTAAGTTTTAAAGACGATTTAATTATTATACAATTTTTGTTTTCTATCGTTGCCAGACTATCTGAATTTTTGTCACTGTTGTTTGAATTTGAACGCAGTGAAAGTATAAAATAAATTTAATATTTAATGTAATAGTTGTGTTTTGGCAATAAATTGTTTCAAAATGTGTATGACCTACAAGAAAGAACAGAGTAAGGAGATTAGTAAGGAGTTACTGTGGTGTGGAAACCTGAAATAAATTATTTTCATCCTACAACTGCCTAACTTATTGTTATTCTGTACAAATTCAAACAGTAATAACAACAATCTAGATTACAAGACAAAGATAGCAAACAAGATATGCAATAACTTGACTTCGGAAAAAGTAAAGCAACATAATGGAATTATGTGTGTACAAACTGATCTGCAACTTATGCCTGTCAAACAACCCACAGTGACTAGGATGGGAGTAGGTTTGATTGATAAGCAAGGAAGTAAGGCCGTTGATGATAAAAAAGTACCCACACAAGAAAAACAGTGTTATTCCTACTAATTGTATGCTTCATGCTAACTGCAGATGGAGGAAGAAATACTCTAGAAAATTGTTGTTCAAATCGGAAATTAGATGTGTTGTCTTATGAAATAAATTTTAGCATTAACTATGTCTGTCGACATAATGAAAATGTCCCCTCACGCATTTGTATCATATCGGGATACTTTTTCCCCAATCACATGAGTTTCAGCATTCGCAACAAACGACGGTGATTTGTAAGGGCTGCCTGAGCGCGCTGTTTATTGCGCAAGTGCATGCGTGCATCCGGATAGAAGGAGATACGAGTAGAGTCCCTAAGCTAGTCTTTTCATATTAGTGTTTACATTTTTACTGAAAGCATAAAATAATATTATATTTAAACTGAAAATAATAATCACTAATCTGGGCTAAAAGAGAGGCTGAAAATTATGGTCATCAACGGCAATATATTGCTGGCATCTGTATGAAATTCCTGTTTCATCCCACTTTTCTTTTGTAAGAACAAGCAGTTTGAAATACGTTTCTTTGAATTGAAAGATTCAATATTTATTAACTTTTCAACACTTTGGCGAACAGGACCTGGAACATGATTGCCAGAATATTTTCTTGGGAATTGCCTTATTAGTTTTCTGTAAGAGCCCATTTTCATATATATATCATGCATAAAAACCGTTTATCAAAATTATATTTATTTAGTGTCATAATTATGAGAACAATTAGTACACAATTTACTCACAATGAAACCACCGAGTAACGCACAATCACTCGCTAACAAAGCCTCCCTCTTAACTGTAAGCTACTACCTGCATATGCGGCTTGACTACTGCCTTCTTCCAGAACGCAACCGCGCTTTACCGGCGCATTGAATAATAATTAACAGTAAGTAATATTCATATTAAAGTGTGGGGCCCCAAAGAATCTTGGTTTCGTCGATGGAAATCCAATCGTTTTAATTTTCAAACTCATATCTCAGTTCACTTACATGTTTGTGATATATACGTATATATATGTATATATACATATTGTACACATGTCTAGGATTTGTCTTAAAGTTCATTTATATAATTATTCACGCAATTTATCATTATATAAGCGGAATATCGTCCGCAATTAGGATTACCAGTTCATTTTTGTATAAAAGAGTGACACACCTTACTTTTTGTTAAATTTTGAGAACATTCTGTTGTTAATATGCCGAATCTTAGAGATTGAGATAATAATATTCTTTTCTCAAATCCAGAGTATAGCTCACATTTGCAAAAATCGGGAAGTAATAAAAATAATTGATTGTACAAACAAAGTTAATTATGTGTGTTAAATACACGATCAATTACGCATTATTGAATGCAAAAACAACTGGAACACTGAAGATCGTATTTTAAAACTGGTTTGGTAACATTATTATTAAAACATAACTTATAAAAGTTGTGTATTCACAGTCTGTTGAAGAACTACAATACAATATCAGAACATACATATTGCACAACAAAGAGTCCTACAAATCATATACCTGAATTTCACTAATGATCATAATTTTCTGAAGATCTGGCCTCACTGAGAATTTCCGATTCATTTTTCATATCCTTGCAGTACAGCTTGAAACTTACACTTGCTATTCTGGCTTAATTATGCAAGTTTTCCCGTTACGTGCCAAATTGATAATGATACAAATTAGTTTTATTATAGAAGTTTGTTAACATAATGAAAGAAAATAGAAAAAAATATGTTAGATCGGGAATTGGAAACTTTGTCACAACACTTAAAATTTTTGAGAAATTCCGCTAAAATCGGGATATCCGGCAACGCCTACTATTATTAAAACTTTGCACTTAAAAAAAAACTGAGATTCACTCAACTGTGTACGGGACTTCTGTTTCACCTCCTACCTAGCCATTTTTTACTACAGGAAGTTTATGTGTATTATTATATATGTGTTTCCTAATATTAAATGTATTTGTTCCTTGCTCATTCAATATACAAAACTTACAGTAAAGATGATTGATAACAAAATACACCTATCCCGTGCGGAGAAACATACTTCTGTAACATCAGAAACATCAAGTTTTACTTGATTTCTGCTTCGGCATTCTGAAAGAAAAGATCGAATGTAATCTTCCTGGCTGATGCTGCATTACTTTCTGAATGGGCTGTGCTCCCCGGTCCCCGTATGCTGCAACTTTGGTTGTTAATATACAAACGTTACATTGCCATTATCTTTCCTAAGACTAGTAATAACATTGTAATTATTTTAAAAAAATGAAAGTATCAAAACATGGAATGCTGTTTGAACTATCAAAAAGTTCAAAATGAGGTGACATTGCATGAGGGGATGAAACCTACAATGTGGTCAATATTAATTTAATTTACTTCCACAATATCTGAATTAACGTGTTTTTTGTTTAAATTAATTTTTTTAAATGTATAGTTATCCAGATTAGCAAGTTTTAATAAGAAAACCCCGCATAGTGTTTTGTGAAACCGTCTCTTACTTTTGATATGGAGTCGTATACAGTTTCTCTATTTGTTTAGAATCTTAAAAATAGCAATGAAAACTTGGTAAGTTATTTTTACAAAACTTTTTTTTTGGGACATAGGTTATTTAATAAACAGCAGATTAATCTTTTTAATACTTAGATTTACTATTAATCTACAGCTTTACAAAAGCTTGGCAATAGCTGCACATCTCTACATTCTCAAGAAAAGCTGTAGGGACATAGAAATATATCCGCCGGCAAACATTTCCTTTAAAAAGGAAGGAAAGCAGACCACAGCAGTGGGAACACACATGTCCACCTGTTATGTATAACAAGTGCCCATTTGTTGCTGCAAGCTTCCTATCGGTAGTGATCATCCCGCAGAATGATTGCTGTTCCACAGGTATAACAACCTCTGAGAAGAAACGTGAGCATCCAATGTGTCCGTTCCTTTTATCTTGACGTCATCTGCAAGTTCTCTCGGTGCTGTCATCTGAGGCAGCGTCATATGGTAAATGTGAATATTCTACCTGTCCCGTCCATGATTATGCACATTACGGAGCCGCATGCGTTTTTTCCCCGCTTGACTAATGATAGCAGGATAAAGAAATCGGACAAGATACAATCAGTAGCCGCGTCTATGGGTGGTCACGAGCGCTGACTGTGCGGACATATCTGCAGTGCAGGGAAGGACAATCCTAATTAGCAGATACAGTTAGTGCTAATCCAGAGCCGCTGCAGGGGAGTGTGAAGTGCATGACCGCACACAGCCTCGCTTTTTGTGCACTATGTTTTGTTGTTCCACAATAACAGGGTCGGCACGGCGCAAGCACCTTCAGCTGTTTGTTTACAGAGACATTGCATATCATGTTAAACAAAAAAAGAGAGAGAGAAAATAACGCATTGTGCAATTGCATCGTTTGACCACACCTTCAGCTGTCCTGTAATAAGAATTGGAGCAAAATTATTTCCGTTTGTAAGCAGAATGAAATCTTGAACTGTATTTAAATAATATAAGTAACGCTTTCTCACTCCTACCATAAGCAATTGCTTTATAAAGCTGCTTTTAAGAAAGTAAGTGTATTTTACCTTAGGTTAGTTGCTACTGAGGATGGGAAGTACATAAAATTGATGGTTGAGCAATAAACACTTGAAAAAGAAAGAAAAAATTCACGGAATGAATTAATTGCTCAATTGATAAACACAATTCACTTTTCTGCTTTTTCTGCTTTACATTAAACAATCTTCAATAAAGAGCAGGCAGGAACTTTTAAAATGTCTGTTACAGATTTCTCTATGTAAATAATGTTAGATGTTTTATTGAATAGTCACATAGTTGCAAACAATTGATTACTAAAACACGACATATTTACCGATATTAAGTCATATATAGTCGATATAAAAATTTAAAATATTTTATTAGTAAAATATGGGAAAAGGGTTACGTGTGATTCTTGTGTAAAGTAGATAGAGTTGACCGTCTCGAACTCTGTTGCCTAACTTGCCCTTGATTAACTCCCTTATAGCATAAATAACAAAATCAGGTTTACTCTTTAAAGGTGGTTAAAATCTTGAGAAAATCGTCTGATTTAAAACCTCTAGATGAGCTATCAACATAATTTTTTTAAAGTTCATTGAACATTTAGTCTCCTAAGTCCACAAACATTTTTCACGGAATAGGTTCCATGTTATATATAGGAAGGCGGGGGAAAGCAACAACAACAACAACAACAACAACAATAATAATAATAATAATAATAATAATAATAATAATAATAACTGACAAACTTTTAGAGCTTGCATAGACACCAAACCCCCCCCCCTTCCTGACGCTATATTTTCCTATTAGCCATTATTTTTCAGGTATATCAGATCCTAAATAACGTAAACAATATATTGCCTTGACAGACTTACAAATAATTTTAAATCACTTCATTTTACAAGGGAGATTCAAAAGCGGGAGGAAATATAGAATACATTTTGACCCTGTTCTAGATATCATTACACAAATGTACTCGTAATGGACGGTCAATCGGTTGCAGGTCGTGCACGCAATGGATCCAACCGCTGATCATGAAGGGCATCCAAAACTATTGTGCGACTAGTTTCCATATTATCAACATTAATATTAATGAAAGGATTTTGCTTGTTTGCATAATAATAATAATAATTATTATTATTATTATTATTATTATTATTATTATTATACTGTGCATCCTGTTCCTGTCCATAATATCTTCTAAATGACCCAGTCTCAGGCAATGAATGATAGTAGTAGCAAACGTTGAATGGTGCGAAGTACGGCGATTGACAAAGGTGCAATGATGGTTGCTCATTTAGTTCACTGCATTGTATTGTCTATATATTAAACACTTGCCCATGAACGAAGTATAATCGTTGTTTAGAACCGAGTGCTGCCGACAACAAACGAGCATGAGTTTTACAGAACTCAGTTGACGTCAAGTTAGCGATCAACAAGGAGGAAGGAAGGGTTTGCCCATTAACTCTGTAGCCTGTTAAATTTGTTTTTGTGCACGACTGCGCTAGCATTATGTTCTACTACGAGTTAGGGCATAATAGAAGCGAAGCGCCCCTACCAAAAACAACAAACGTAAAATAAACGGGCAATATGTACAAAACATGTCCGTTAGCTCACTCGAGGTGTATCGGTCTATGTCAGTAAACAAGTATCGCACTGGGTCAAAACATACAACAAAATACGAACTTTGAGCAGTCATCAACATCTGAAGAAAGCATACGCCATATAGCGATTTAAAAATACATTCTTTTTTATTTTTTAAAAATGTTTGTTTTTCTGTTCCACGCAAGCTTTCAAGGTTTGTCTGTTCATCTCCCCCTTTCTGCATAATACATCTACCACTTTCCAATGCCTCATCTTACTTTTGAGCAGGATAAATCTGCATAAAATCTAGGAAATTATTTCCTAAGGAAAATAAAGCCCCGAATAATATTAAACACTACAATTTCCTAGTTTTATGTTAGCAAATGCATAATTATATTATTATATAATACTACATTTGACTATTTTTCAGAATATGTTTAAAATTAGACATACTTAATATAACGGAAATTGCGAAAGTAAGCAAAACACAATTCGTCAAGTCTGTTGTTAGTAGTTTAAACAAACGAACAAGGAGAAAAAAATCGATAAATATACTATTTTAATTGTTTAAAAGTGAACATTTCTCTGTATTTATTAGTCGAAAATACCATGACTAGCACAAGTAAAACAATCACCTTCAAATTTAAGAATAATACAAGTTACTTTCAAAGTATTGAAGCCTTTTGTTTCTATGACAAGAATTAATATCTCCTTCCCTACTCTCACGTTATAAGCTTTGCGCAACATTTGTTTAAAATGACAACTATAATAACATGCTATGCTGGAACTTTTGTTGTGGTAGAGAAAATTGGCAATAAAGAGTTTAAAGTTGGGTTATGGAGATGGCGCTGTAAACTGCAACGCTTTTAATAAGCATGAACATGATGCATTTTAAATAAATGTTACCGTGCTACGACCTCTTTCTTGCCAATCTCATTTCGTTATTAATTATTCATTGAGCTCTCCAGATAACACCGCATGAATGCACGAAATAATGTTTAAAAACGCACTGAAATAAGGAAACTTCCAGATGTGGTCTTGGAAAGGCCAGTATGCACAACATAATGAAAGAAGAGAGAATTTAAAAACAATACTCATAAATTCATTTAAAAAGATTTAAATATGATAACAACCCAGTCCCACGATAATTTGTTTTTTAAAGTGGACATTAAAATGATTTACAATAGATAATTAGCATTGTTTAGCACGACCAATTATAATTCTAATACATTGAAAACAGAGCAAATAAAATTACATAACATTCTCCCCCCCCCCGAAAGAAAAGATAAAATTAAATTACGTGAAGAAATTATCCTAAAACAAGAGAAAACATTACATAATATTCATGAAAAAAGAAAGAGATAGAGAGAAATAAATAAACAAATAACAGCATCATAAATATTACAGAGAAAATTTATCACATTTTTTTTTCCAGAAGCTGGAAATAAATAATTTCTTATTTACATACTTTCACAAAAGAATTACCCAAAGTTGATGTAATAAGTCAAAAGCAATTTCTGTGGACTCAACCATAATTAAAAGAATGCTTTATTTATTTTTCTTCAGACATGATACAATAAAATTAATCACGAAATAATTAACACAAATTTAACAGCAGATTAACACAAGGAAGCATTGTGCAGTTGGAAATGTTACCAGGAATCAACTAACGATGGCTCCCCACCTAAAGAAACCAAAGTTCTAAAGTTGACGTTAACTCCACAATGCATCTGAATCAACTCATGGTCACCGTAACAAGCGGCGTAACAAGAAAAGATGACGTAACGAACTAGAACCGATCAGGTGCTCTAGTAACAACCACTGTAAAGCAATTTTTATATTTTCCAGCAGTACCTGTGTTCTATTATGTAGTAGAGTTTTCATGTTGTCATATATATTTGTATAAGCTATACATAGATGGACGCTTGGTGCCATTATGAAGAAGCACAACTTTAAATTAAGATTATATAGAAATTCCAGTAAAACTGAAAAAAAAATATTTTTTATATTTTTATGGAGTCTTAACATTTATATTAACTAGCATGTAATATAACAATTTTGAATGTAATTTCCTAAAGTCAAATTGTAAAAATTCAAACTTATTGCTGTCAGGTTTAGCTGTTACATTTCCCTTAGAATGTTAGAAATTTTACTTCAAATTTTAAGAATACAAAATAATTGTGAAGTTCACTGAGTATTTACAAAAAATATATCAATAGCTGTAAATGTAACTTTTTCTTAATAATGTTATTACAATGAGGTATAAAGCATAAACACTTAAGAATAATGTTGTGTAATTTATATTAGGTAAGGTTCTCACGTCAAACGTTTCATCATAAAATATCTAATAATTATTTTATAACAAAGAGAAAAATTAAAATGTTTTCAACATTGATAATAAATGTATAACAAAATTAGTGTTACAAAAATTAATGCAATAACTTATTGACAATTCCCATGCAATAACATTTGCATACTCTTAATTTTTGCACCATAAGTCAAAACATACTTCATTGTTGCATTCGTTTTAATGTCAGCGTGAGCGTCTACGTAAGTTGTTTTTTTAACTAAGTGCGGAAGGAAAGTATTTGCAATTAGTTTCTAAACGATTTATTAATTCATAATTCAAAGTGCTATTTTTCGAATTCTGGAAATGAGAACTTTATTGTAATAAAAAGGTTTATAATGCAAAATTTAATTGAAGAATGAAATATATTTTCCAATTTATTCCATTCCTTGAGAGAGGCAAGTAGACGATCATTCCGAGAATGCGATGCTTTGCCACATATCCCTACAACTAACTTAAAGTGCTTGGCGACAGTTGGCTCAGAAACAAATGACGCTCAATATCGGTTCGGAGGCAGGATATGTTCAGCACACTAAGTTCTCTAGACATGCCCCTTATAAAAATGAAGTCGATTCTATTCTTTGCAAACCAAAAAATGATCAACAGATTAATAAAGTGTAGAATGAATTCAGTGATATGTCGTTCATATTATAATGCGAGATGGCCAGATAAGTATAATGAAAGTTCTGACTGGATTTTTTGACGCTCTTTAGTCAGTTCTAATGTTGATATTGAGCGTTTTTCTTCCTTACCATTTTTTCAATAGTAATTGCATTGTAATTTGACGAAATATAATATGAGCTTCAAGACAATGCTCTACTTTGAATAGTAAGTACTTCAGTAATACTTCAACTAGTTAAGTCATCTAAAATACTGAAAAAATAGTTGTATTATAATTAATTTTAATATTGCCCTTTGATAATTGATTAACGCTTATGAAAATCTAGTGAAACAATTTCTGAAAACCCAAAATTATTTAAACGATCAGTGAACAGATATTATCCACTAAATATATTATGTATTCTCAAATAACAATTCTTCCTAAGTCCATATTTAAAATTGATTGGTTAACACAAACTATGATTTCAATCATGTCAGCACATAACCTTTAAAACATCTTGTTGTGAGAATTATTTTATTAAAAATCCACGCTTCTGTTAAAAACAGGGACCAATGCAACAAAAAGTTCCCCGTCTTCTCTGACACTAAACAAATAAATTAGTCATTTGTACTTTGTTCATTGACTTCCACTAGGGGCCTAAACAATAGTTATAGGTTTCACATTTGTGTTAAATTTACTATTATAAATATGATTTTATGTAGAAAATAAATAATAGACATAGGAATTTTTAAACACTTATATCAAGTTAGGTACACTTAAAACATAAGCTAGGAACCACCCCCAGGCAGGTAAACAAGAACTGATGAGTGACTGACTTAAAAGGAGTGGGTGATTTGTAACTCGTGACCTATTGCACCCCCCCTCTTGATTACAGTCCAGTACCAACATTACTTCATTCCGCTTCACTTTGGTTTTAGTGCTTAGAAATTCCGATGCTTAATAAATACTTTTATAATGGTAACTAAAAGTGAATGTAAAAGTGTCATATTTTTCTATCCCAATTGGATTCGATTAAGCCATGCATTACTAAAGATATGAAAAATAAAGCAATCATGTTTAGGATATGTTGATAACATTAATTATCATTCCTACTTCAAAGAACTTTGCTGTAGCATTTGTGATGTTTTAACAAACTTACCCCTTAAAAAATAAACTCATTGATCATACTTTTGTGTCATGTAATACCATTGGTCATTTCCTCGCACGTGTTTTGAACAGTATACAGTTTTACCTGTGGCAGAGTGTGTGTTCATTTTTCTCCTACTGTTTGTTTTATATACTATTATCACCCACAATTTACAAGGATCATCCCTAAAGCTTGTTCCTGGACTTGACAACTATATGAACCATTTGCTATAAAATCACGCTGATAATGCGCTTAACTATGAAGCCGGGACCATAAATATTCAAAGGTTCCAGTTTTCTCTTCGGGGAAAAAATCCCTGCAACGAGATAACGATAAAGGTGTTCAAGAGCATATAAACTTAAATGGTGTCGCACAGTGCGCGATAGCTATTATGGTAAGAGCATCTGCACGGTAAATCGAAGATCTATGCTTTTGAATCCCGGCCTTTATCTCGAATTGTTTTTATTTTACTTTAGATTCCAAAAACATTAATATTTATTACGTTTAGCACCTATGGATGTAGAGAAATAGCTTGTCAGCCCAACTCAGGTACCATTTAATGCGATGCTTTGGTAAAATCCCCGATAATTTGTCTAGGGGCTTCATTCATATGTGGTTTTCTTTAACGTGCGGTATATCTATGACATGGAATCTACGGTTTAAAGTGTTGCACTCCAGATTTTTACGTACAGAACAATTTATCAGCCTTATGTTTTATATAATTTGACTCGATTTTATTATTATTATCATCATCATCATCACGTTACAACTATAATTTTCACTGCTGTGTTAGTAGTTGATTGGT